>CM053597.1:197351909-197370011 GCA_028646575.1 Pseudocheirus occidentalis | reverse complement strand
AGGGACAGGGTAGAGAACAGAACAAGGGGGGAAGGGATAGGAAGGAGGGACATATGATCACTGTCACAATATGTCCACTAGGAAGATGTCCTGTATAATCACACCTACACAGCCTGTATTGAATTGATTGTCTTCCAGTGGGGGTGGGTGACAAGGGAGGAATCAAAAGAATCTAGAATTTAAAGCTCTGCAATATCTGCAACTAGGAATTAAGATATACAGGGGCTGGGGTAGGGAGACCCTCCCTGCCCTACCAGAAAGTTAGAGAGCAGAGCAAGGGAGGGGCTCTATAATGGGATCACTGTTTTGTGTTTGGGGTAGGGAAAAGACAGGGAGAAAATCTGTAATTCAAAAATCTCATGAAAATGAATGATGTAAAACAAGAAACAAATAAAATTTATTACAAAAAAAAAGAAAGAAGAGTATTGGATGTGGAGTCAGAGGAGGTGTTGACAATTGTCTGTCACCGACTCCCTGGGCAGCTGGGTGGTGCCACAGTGCCCAAAGCCCTGGGCCCAGAGTCAGGGAGATGCAAGTTCAAATCCAGACTCAGACACTTGCTACCTGTATGACCCTGGACAAAACACTTAGCCTCTGTCTCACTTTCCTCATCTGTAAAAAAGGAATAATAACAGCACCTACTTCCCACCTACTTCTTCTGTGAGAAAAAAATGAAATAATTATAAATCATCTAGCACAGTGCCTGGCACAAGAGTAAGTGCTTTGCAAATGTTTGTTAGTATTATTCTTTTCATCTTGAGCAAGTCACTTCATCTCATGGGCCCACAGTTCCTTCAGCAGTAAAATGAGGAAGTAAAACTAGATCAGTATTCCACAAGAAAAGGAGTCAGGGGAGAGAATGAAGTCATTTCACTTCTTTCAGACGAAGGGGTCCAAAGATCATGAATTAAGCAAACAGACCTTCTGTAAAGGGAATTAATGACATCTTGTCCTTAAGTACATTAGTATTATTGTCCAAATGTATACATAGATAGCACGAATAAAATAAAAATTTATTTGAGTGTTACTGAACTCACAGTCGTTTTGTCTTTGTGTATTTTTTCAATCATTGGAGACTGTATAATACCATGCAGGGTCCACAAAACGTTTTACTATTAAAAAAGAGTTCTCACTCTTAAAGAGGTTGGGAGCACCAGACCACATTTGATTCAACAAGCATTTACTGAGGGTCTACTAAGTTCCAAGTTCTCCAAGACACTGAGGATGTAAAGATAAAAATAAAAAGTGCCGTTGCCCACAAGGCACTTGTGTCCAACTAGAAAGAAACAGCAGAGACACAATCATTCCAGAATGGAGAAATGAGAATAAAAGGAATGTACAGCATATCTTTGTAATGAGTGAGAAGGGAAAATCTGTGTCTGGAATTAAGTCAATGGTACCTGCAGAGTAATTTTCTAACACTAAATGGTATCATTGTGACGTTATCGACCCTTCATCTACAACAAAACAAATAAAAGTACTTTATCACAAACAACAATGGAAATTATGGCTATTTCAAAGCCAGGAAATGAAGCTCAATATGTTATTTACAAAATTACCATTGAAAAGAATAGATTTTATATTCCCATAGAATGCTGAGTCTTAGCTTTGTTGTTGTTTAATCACAGTTAGCTAGTGCCAGCCACCATTTGATATCCTGAGAAGAGAATGAACCAAGCCAATTGGGAATCAGAGTGTCACATCATGAGCAAAAGCACAAACTGGTCAAAAGGCCTTTCACTTGGCTCAGTGTATGATGCAGCAAATAATGAGCTTTGCTAATATCTAAATATGCCATGAAGAATTAGAACAAAAATTAACTGTAATTTTATACTATAAGCAATGGAGAAACCAAAATGGTGACTTCATTTTGTCATTGTGAGAAGCAGCACAATGTGATGAACAAGCTGTGCAGCCAGGAAAATTTGGGATCAAGGTCCACCTTTGATACATATTGGCTGTGTGGCCCTGGGCAAATCACTTAAATTCTCAGTTTTCTAGACAGCTTGCTAAGACTACAGGTTGCCAAGAAAGTGTCAAACTGCACTGGTAGAGTCTTCTCATCCAGAAAAGTTCCCCAACCAATGAAATCACAGACCCAGCCTATATCCTCACCTTTGCCATTGTAGAGACTTTCAATTGTTTTTCACATTTAATAAAAAGTAAAGTATTTCTTTCATATATGAAGGAAGCAGAAAGAGCAGGTATTCAGGAGTCAGGACAGTTCAAATCCTGCCTCTGACAATTACTGGTCATGTGACCTTGAGAGTTTCATTTCTGCATCTCTAAATTGAAAATAAAAATATGTTGCAAATCCCATCAGTCTGCTGTGAGAGAATATGAGGGCCTGAAGAAATTCCTGGAGAAAAGGGGTAATGGCAGCAAAGAAGTACTTAGCACCTTGATCCAGATACTGGATTATTTAGCACCTTCTTTCAGTTCAAGATTATATCAAGTCTTTTTTTAAGAAAGAGAACTTGTGAATCTTTGTTGCTGATGCAACAGAAAGGAGCTTAATGACCCTATATGAGGAGAAACCCAGGCTAGGAGAGAGCAGAACTGGGAGGAAGCATAGCTATGGCACTGGTAGCTCATCTGTCTGCTTTGATGTTACTTTGTCAGATTCATCTGCTGATAGATGATGTTGCTGTTGTTACAGAAGCCCTGGGACCTTACTGCTGGTTCAGAAGCCCTGAAGGAGGGTTTTCTTGTTGTTTGTTTACAGAAGTCCTGGAGGAGCATCTTACTGATGTTTTCAGAGGTCCTGGGACCATACTGATGACTTGTGTTTATCTCTCAGATCTTGTTTGTGGGTCTATATTGATTTCACAGGCAGAAAGTGAATTGATGATGGTGCTGGCAACATGAATGAATGTTATTGTGGCTTTGTTAAGCTTTGTCTTCCAAGGAACAGAAACTGTGAAGGATTTGAGGTGGACCAGACACCGTGAGCTTCAATATGGACAAGGACCTGGACAAGGAGTTGGGAGCTCCCTGCCTTTGCACTCAGGTGACAGTTGGGTAGATTCAGGCAGGAGCTGCGTCCATGAAAGAGGAATCATGGAATCTGAGATCTAGCTTCAAGTCAAGATGAAAAGACTTCTCCTTGAGTATTTAATGCAAACTGAGAAGATCATGATTTAGTGTGGCCTAGGGGTGGGAGAATTTTGTACTCTGTATTCTATAGCTCTTCAGGATTACTGAATTAAAGATGAATGGAAATTAATCTCCCATTAAAAAGAAAGAAGACTTTTTGACTGAGAGATTAAGACAATGTGACCTAGGGGTGGAGAACTTTGACCTTGGTGTTTTGTATCCCTTAAGGGGGCTTGCTTCTTAAGTATGACTAAGTTAAGGATTTACTGAATGACTGTACCCACTATGTGAAAACTTTGGTGAAAACTATGTGGCCACGTTAGTGATAACTTGTTATGTCATAACATTGTGAATGCTGTACTTTGGTTTCTGTGAATGTTTTCCTTTAATTTACTGTTGAATAAATAGAGAGTTCACTATACTATGCAATCAGAATCTTGAAGCAGTCCTCTGGAAAGCTGCTCATGCTTGACTTTACAAAAGGTGATATAGCAGAAATTTTATGAAGATAGGATGATAAGACTTGGTAACTGACTGGATGTGTGGAATGAGAGAGAATGAAAAGTTCAGGATTTCACTGAGGTTTTGAAAGTGGACAACTGGAAGGATGGTGATACCATGAACAGTAATAGGAAAGGCTAGGGAACAGGCTTGAAGGGGAAGAAAATTCTGCTTTTGACACATTACATTTGAGATACCTAGAGAACATCAAAACACCCAAGAGAAAGACAGTGGAACTGGAGCCCAGGAGCTCATTTAGGAGCTGGATCTCAAAACAGATAGTGGAAAAGGATAGTACTCTCCTAGAGTTGTTAACTGATCCAACCATTCTGGAAAGCAATTTGGAACTATGTCCAAAGGGCTATAAAACTGTATACTCTTTGAAACAGCAATACCACTATCAGGTCTGTAGCCAAAGAGATCATAAAAAGTGCAAAGGACCCACATGTACAATAATATTTATGGCAGTTCTTTATGTGGTAGCAAAATATTGGAAACTGAGACAATGCCCTTCAGTTGGGGAATGGCTGGACAAGTTGTGGTATATGTCTGTAATGGAATACTACTGTGCCATAAGAATAATGAGCAGGTGGATTTCAGAAAAACTGAAAAGACTTACATGAATTGATAAAAAGTGAATAGAACAAGAACATTGTACACAGTAACCGCAATACTGTACAATGAAGAATTGTAAATGACTTAGCTGTTCTCAGCAATGCAATGATACAAGACAATTCCAAAGGACTCATGATGAAAAATTCTATCTACTTCCAGAGAAAGTACTGACTGGTATTATCTGAATACAGACTGAAGAACACCATGTTTCTTTCTTTTTCATTTGAGTTTTCTTGCACAAAATGACTAATGTTTGCTAGAAATGGAAATGTTTTATATAATTGCACATATATAAACTATATCAGATTGCTTACTCTCTTAAAGAAGGGGAAGTGGAGGGAGGGAAGGTTAGAATTTGGAACGCAAAACTTAAAAATACATGTAATTGGGGGAAAATATTTTAAAGAACAAAAATAGATAATGGGGCTAGCTATATGGACCCAAAAGTTTTCTGCACAGAATTGATAACTGAGCCTGCAGGAGTTCCTGTGCTCACCCAGTGAGAGAATGTAAAGAGAAAAGGGCCTAGGACATAGTCTTGAGGTACACCCATAGTTAGTGGGCAGGACATGGGTGAAGACTGATCAAAGTATGCTCAAGTGCACTTGAATAAGCAGGAGAACCAAGAGAAAAGTTTCATGGCAACCCAGAAAAAAAATCTAGAAGATGGTCAACAATTTCAATGGTTACAGAGAAGTTAAAAAGGAAGAGGGCTGAGAAAAGGCCATTGGATTTGGCTATTTAGATATCACTGGTAACTTTGGAGAGAGCAGCTGTTGAATAATGAGGGTAGAAGTCAGATTGTAGAAGGCTTAGAAGAGGAGAAAAGGTATAGGCACCAACCACAGATGGCCTTTTTCATGTTTAGTTGAGAAAAGGAAGGCTGATACAGGATGATTGTGTGGGAATGGTAGCATCTAGTGAGTGTGAGTTTTATTTTTGGGGAGGGGGTTGTTTTATTTTTTAAGGGGGAGGATTTGGTCATGACTCTAAGAAACTAATAGGGAGATCTAAGAAAGGGAAGGGGATAGTAGAAGCAATCTTCTGGAAAAGAAGCTCATTTCCTTGGAGAGTGCCTCACATGGCCTACTATGTAAGACTGGACCAACTCCAGACATGCTTCATTTTTCTCCCCAGCTATTTTCTTTCTAGATGCCTTGCTACCATGTTCTCATGCTCTGCACTGCCTTTTCCCCTACTTCCAAGATCAAAAACCATAATATAATCAATGCTGATATTACTACTAGTCAGAGCAGGTCAATCTACCCCTCTGTGGCTCCATGTAACATTGATAGAACTTTCCAAACCAAAAGATTCCTCCTTGGCCACTATTATCCATTATGTGCTATGAGGCACAGACCTGACCATATTAGTTGAAGTTTCATACTGGATGAAATGAGACACTCATAGACCACTGGACAATTAACAAAAGGCTTATTTATCCCTAACAGAGCAAGGATATACAAGTTTACAGTGACCATAGCTTTTGTAGAACCCCCCAGCCCACACCCATCTCCATATTGAAACACGTCTAATCATCAGAGCAAGATGTGGTGATTAGTAAAGGCATTAGCCATACACCAAGCAAGAGAAACCCAAAGCCCATGTGGGTAGGAGTTGTATACCCTTAGGTGACCAGGAAACACCTCGATACGTCCAGAGGCTCCTAGGAGACGGAGACAGGAGTCAGTCTTGTCACCTTTTAGGGAAACCCAATTCATATTCAGGGCTGATATGAATAGGAAACCTTGGCAGATATAAGTCCTCTCACATGTACTATCTCCTCCATTACTCAATAGTCAATCAGTCAATAATCACAAGTCAATTAGTCAATAAGCATTTATTAAGGGCCTATAATATACCAGGAACTCAGCTAAATGGTATTAGAATATAAATTCTTTGAGGAAAAGAACTATCTTTGCCTACGTATTTGTATCACCAGTGCTATACATTGCTTGGCACAGCACACTGAATTCTTTCTCATTTGTTTATTCTTTCTTCATGCATAATGTGTGATAATGTGTCAGTGAGAGTCAAAATAACAAGAGAGGTGATCGAGGCAAATGGCCCTGATCTTTTTTCACTGAAGCAGGAGAGAAGTCCCTCAGCTAAGAGAGGAGGGGAGAGGCAGGGACACCTTGAAGACTAAAAAGAAAGTCTGAAGCAGTTGCTATGGAAGGAGGGACAGAGAATCAATAAGACAGGAGTAGAAGGACTGCCTCACTGATGAGGGCCTGGTGAACACCCAGTAGCATAAGTGTGTAGGGGGCCAAATGAACAAGGTTTCATGACTTCCTACAGCGCCACTCCAGAACATGTGAATCAAAAAGTAAAGGAGATGTACTGTGGGAGGTCCCTCATAAGATCACAGATTCAGGACTACAGAGGACCTTAGCGGTCATGGAGACTACCTCCCTTATTTTTACAGAAGAGGAAATGAGGCTGACAGAGACATGATTACTTACCCAGCATCACGGAGCTGGGAAGTGCCTGAGGAAGGGTTTGAACCTAGGGCTTCTTGACTCCACCTTGTGGTCCACAAGGCTACCTCACTGGGAGCCCCCTCAAGGACCTTACAGTGAGATGCTTGGAGTTGACTAGGGGCAAAAGGGTAGGAAAATGGATTTACATATTTACATAAATATTTAATATTTAAATAAATATATACATATTTACACAAATTAGTATAATACAAAGTAGAATTTGATAGGAACAAAAGGGAGTTCCAAGCAAACACCCTGGAAAAATCTGAAAATAAAGGGTCAGCTAGGGAGGTCTAGGAAGGCTTCATGGAGAAAGGAGCACCTGAGCTGAGCAATGAAGAAATATGAGGAATTCAAAAGACAAGAGATACAGAGGGACTGTGCTTCCAGGGTGAGAAGGGGACAAGCAGGGAAGGAACTGGGGCAGCTTTCCAATATACTACTCTACAGCCTTTCAGAATTACTTCTATTCTTTCCTGTCCTCTCTCTATCCATAAGGATAGAATAAAGACTTGTGATTTCAAGGATCTAGGGAACCTCTAGATGAGAAAACTCCCTGTACTAATGCAAATTATTAACTTCTCTGCAGTTTGTAATCTTAGAGAATTAGTTGCCTAGAGCACTGAGAGACTAAGTAAGTTGCCAAGGTCCCACACCCATTATGTGTCAGAGACATGACACAAACCCAAATCTTCCTGACGCTATGGCCTGCTCTCTGTCTACTATATATACTCATACTAGGCATTTGAGAATTTTGGTGCAGAACGAAACTTCCCAACACTATCTAAGCTACTTGCCTTCAGGTAGGTAAGTATCAAAGCCATTTGAAATAGGCAGATAATAAACCTTTCCAGGGCAGTAGCCACCACATCTTATACCTCTGTGTCCCTCACATATCTTAGACACCAGTGCTAGACACTCAATAAATTTCAGTTGTTGGTCAGTTTGGTACAACTCTTTATACCGCTTTGGGGTTTTCTTGGCAAAGATTCTGGAGTGATTGGCCATTTCCTTCTTCAGCTCATTTTACAGATGAAGAAAGTGAAGCAAACAGGATTAAGTGACTTAACCAGGGACACACAGGTAGTAAATATCCGAGGTCAGATTTAAACTCAGGAAGATGAATCTTCCTGACTCAAGACCCAGGACTCTATCCACTGGGCCACCTAGTTACCCCAGCTAACAAAATACTTGCCAACATATGAATTGGGTTTTTGATTCACAATCTCCCTTAGCTGCCTATTTCAATGTAACTCAATCCAAGAAACATTTATTAGGTACTCAAGATTTTTTAAAACTGTGAGTCAAGAACAACTTCCTTAGAGTCAGTCATGATGCCTCATACTTCCTTTCAAATCACAGGATCACAGGATTTAGAGCAAGAAGGGAGCTTAGAAGCCATCAAGTTGGCTCCCCCCTCTTATTTTTACAGATGAGGAAAAGTGACTTGCCCAGGGTCACACAAGTAGTAAATGTCTGGGGTAGGATTTGAACAGAAGTGTTGCTGACTCCACACCCACTGGTCTCCTAGCAGTGTCACCAAAATGTTCCTTTTCTTGTTTTGAGGATGTGAAGAACTGATTGGCCTCCAAAAAAGACATCCTAGGTACAGTTACTATACTGTACAGTTACTGATAGTTACTGGCATTGTCACCTTGGTCAGGGCAGGTCATCCCATGCCTGGAACACCCTTCCTCTGTGTCTCTGTTTACTGACTTCCCCCACTTCCTTCAAATCCCAATGAAAAGCCCATCTTCTACGGAAGTCTTCCTCGCCCCCTTATCTCAATTCTAGCGCCTTCTCTCTTTTAATTATTTCCTATTTATCCTATATATAGCTTGTTTGTACATATGTATTTGCTCATTGCCTCTCCCATCATACTGTAAGCTCCTTGAAATCAGAGTGTCCTTTGTCTCTTTTTATATTCCCAGAGTTTAGTACAATGCTTGGCACATAGTAGGGACTTTAAAAATGCTTACTGATTGACTCCAGGTCCAGCACTACAACCAGTGAGCCATCTAGCTGCCACTAAGGGCAAGAAACTTACTTTATATTTATTTGGAAAGAGAAGTGATTTTTTAAGTGATAAACATCTGATTAAAATTCCACCATATAGCCTCAATGTAACCTATTTTATTTTTCTAATAAGATTTCTGCAATTATGTTTATCATCTAAACCAACTCTGCTTATTCATAACTTTGATGATTCTTTCACGTGCTCCACATGGGTTACTTTAATCGTGTTCTTCCTTCGTGTTCATTCTTATTTAAAATTGCTAAAAAATAAGACCATGACCTTCCAAAATAAGCAAATGAATACTGACCTTCCTCTAGGCTAAATTAACTTTGGAAGTAACTAAAGAATAGATTCTGGAGACGTGGACATCCATTTTTTCCCTCACTATTTAGTTCCTGATGACAGTGGTCATCTATTTCTGTTTTCAAAAGAGATGCAGGAAAAAAGGATTATTGGGTCTGTAAGAAAATATCAGGAATCACTAATGAAAAACAAAAGAAGTTTCCATCAAAGGCAGTGCTGAAAATACCAATTATGGCAAAGAGAATAAATTCCACTGCCAGTGGTAAGGTGTGCAGAAGAGAGGCCATGCCCCCCACCCACTGGGGGCCACTGATCTAGGCAGAGAGAACCATCCTCAGCCCCTGGGAAGTGAGACCAGAGAGGTACAAGGAAAGGTCCCTAAAAACAGGTGACAGGACCAAAAGAATACCAGGAGGCATAGGAATTGGTGTGCCTGATGATCACTGCAGGGAGAAAGTATACTCTACCCTACATGTCAATGCCCAGGACAAAGCCCCAGTGGCCCTACCCTAATTACAGGTATGGTCTAAAGTGACCATAAACATTCTTCATTCTCACAAAGTCCAACTGATCTACCACTCTTATTTTATTGAAGGAGAGCAAATATGTTCAAAGCCAAGAAGAGATGATACGTAAATTGTTTTAATCAATCTATCTTAGTAACAAAAAAGGCAACTATCATTCTTGAAAGTTCAATAAAAACAAGCATTTATTAAGCACCTACTGATATGTGAAAATCTATACTATACAAAGCACTGCTAAAAAAAAAAGTATTTGATTTTTAAAAACTAACAAACATAATTCTCACCAAAAATTTCTTTGGCATGCCTGACAAACACATCATGAGGAGTAGGTTTAACAAGGGCTTTCATTGTCTATTCCTATGTAAAAGTTAAGAGATGAAAGAGAAATTAGGGAGAGAATTTATTGCTAATTGGAAAAAATAAAATTTAATTTAAAAAAATATTTTTGATAAATAATGCTACCTTGTTTAAAAAAAAGTAAAGGGGCAGCTAAGTGGCACAGTGGATGGAGCACCAGCCCTGGCATCAGGAGGACCTGTGTTCAAGTCCAGTTTCATACACTCACTAGCTATGTGACCCTGGGCAAGTCACTTAGTACCAATTGCCTCCCCAAAAAAATTAAAAATAAAAATTTTTAGAAAATAAAACACGTATCATGTCAATCGAAGAAACACAACAGAAGGCTGATCTATGAGTCAAGAAGACCCAGATTAAAAATACTGACTCTGATATTTACTGGCTGTGTAACCCTGGACAAATCACTTAACCTATCAGTGCTACATGCAATTTTCTTAGACTATAAATTATAGAGGAGTTACCTATCTGTAATGGAGAAGGGAATTTTCACACTAGACAGCAAAGTTAAATTAAAATGTGTTGAAATATCAACAAAAAACATCAAAGATAAAGAAGAAAACTTGGTAGGTCTTAAGCATTTGACCAATGAGTACTATGTTTCTTTCAAAATTCATGAAACCAGTAGTTGTCATTTAGGTCAAAATATTATTCCAAACATTTGATTAATAACCGTCTTTTTTCAGAAGTTCAACATATATTATGCAAGACTTTTAAGCAATATATTTAGTGTCTTGAAACTTCTACTTTGATCACACTTAATAAAGTAAAGGAAATGAAAGGGACTTTCTAAGATATATGAAAGACTTTCCACATACAGAGAACTGATGTATGGCAGAAAGTCGAAGCCAATCCCTTTTATTCAGGCCAACAGAATTAGTCCTGTAGGCTAGACTCCATGCTTATGGACGAATACTCACTACCTCCTGTCACACTACCAGAAAAATGGCTACCGTTGCTCGTGCATTACTATCATTAAAACCAGGAAAATAGGCCCACCCATCCCCTCCATGAAAAGAGGAGGGGAAAAAAGGGAAAAATTAATAACTACCTGTTTCTGATGCTCAGATCTAAGATGAGATTGCAAGGGAAGGTTTTTGAAAGAGATTAAAAGAACTGAGGTTATTGCTGGATATATAGAGGGGACAAGAACCTACAAGATGGAAGCAGTTATACAATCCAACCCCATAACTCAGTTCAATAAATTATACTTACACATCTACTAGGTACAGTAGTGACAAAGAGCACAATTTTAGTGAGCTAGTTGGTTCTAACCAAAATGACACCTTACATCTTTATGATACAGTATTTTTACAACATATAAAATTGTGTACCAAAAATATTACTCCCATCTTAAAAATTAGAAAACTAAGACTTACTGGGGTATGAATAAGCTCAAGGCCACAGAGACAGTTAGTGGTAATCAGAACTATAAAGCAGGTCTTCTCCAAATCCAGGTCTCCATCCACTCTCCAACAAGGAACCAAGAAGAGTGAATTTGGAGTTGTATGATCAGGAGGCCATCTATTCTGCCCCAGTAACTTTGATGAAGATGCTTCAAAGGAGCTTTGACCTGGGGGGGAGGGGTATTCCCTCCAATGACACAAATAGCAACCTATTCATGTCTCCTCATTTTGTTTTATTCCCTACTGACCATGTTCTCCCATAAATCCACTACAGAGATTTTCTTCTATCTCCATAATGCATGGATACCAGTGGAACAGTGGAGCTCAGTTAGTCCCCATTGATCATATGATCGGCATACCTTCTTTCCTAGTCATGCTTCTCTTCACATTTTACATTATTTCTCCTCTGTAATTCTGAATTCTTAATATTATGTTGCAACTGACTCAAACCTATGACATACCCCCCCCTACTGCCCAATGAAGGACCCACAACTTTAATTCTTTGAAGCCCAGGTTATTGCTCATCTTTTAGTTGCATAGAATCATTGGAAAATACTAATATTAAAAAGATAGGCCTTTGGGGGCGGCTAGGTGGCACAGTGGATAGAGCACCAGCCCTGGAGTCAGGAGGACCTGAGTTTAAATCTGGCCTTAGACACTTAACACTTACTAGCCATGTGACCTTGGAGAAGTCACTTAACCCCAACTGCCTTGCCTTCCCTACTCTAAAAAGGAAAAAAAAAAAAGATAAAAAGATTGGCCTTTGAGTCAAGGAAGGGACTGGGGTTATTAAAAGCACTGGACCACTTCCCAAGGGCCATCCAAATGCTTTCATCTTCCTCACTAACTCTAGCTCCAATTCACTGTCCATTCACAGTGTTAGTCCTTGTCCATGTCCTGCCAGTCCATGAAACTGCATTTCATACTCTGGAAAACAATCATTCTTAAAGCACTTTATTTTTTTTCAGCAGATAGGAAAAAAATTCTTAATTACAAATGTTATTTAATAGATACAGCAATATTTGAGACTTTAATCAGCATAATGTCATCTAGCAGCAGGGCCACATGAAGGACCTCATCAATGCTAGAGGAGATGGCCATTCCATTTGGCCGCTCTGCTGGACATCATCCATCACCCTGCTTGATGACTCTCTCAAAAAGAATCAAACAGAAGCACGTCTGGTGCACACGTATCAAGGAATTTTAGAAAATTTCAACATACGTGTTGGAGGAGAGCCTTCAGGTAACATTTTGCTCTTTTAAATCAAATGGTTTCTAAAGTTGGTAAATAATAATCACAGCATCATCTTAATATTTTTATGCCTTTCAGTCACATGTGACTGTAAAATGTAGTTTCGTACAAAATATAAACTTCAAGATTCTATCTCTTCCCTTTATATCATCAATATACATGCCTTTGATGAGTATACAGATGGTTCTCAGAAAGTTAGAGATGGAAAAGAAGACATATAGGTAAAACACTTGAGTTGTTTTTAGCCATCTTTCTTGGTAAGAATAAGGTCTAAGATTCTATATGGGGTGTTTGGCATCCTTTCCTTGGTCACAGATAACCTCACAACAGTTCCCTCAACACCCATAAAATTATGCCACTTTCATTGCAAATCTCCCCTGCATACACTTCATTTACTCAGCTTCTCTTCCTATCTGTTTTCTTTAGCCCCATTTCTGCTTTTACATGTGATGCACAGAGGACTATGAGGTTGGAATCCAAATATGGTAGCTCTACTGTCACTGATGGAGAACAGTATTTGTTATAGAAATCTTTACAGAACTTCCCCTGTTCTGTTGTTCTCCTTCCAGTTTTATCACTGGACACCCTCTGGATGGCATGGCTTTCTCTAGACTTATTTCCACATTCACTGCTTCTTATTATTTAACGAAGTGATAACTGCTCATAATCTTCCACTATCCTCCAAGTGAGAATTGTAGAACTGAGTAAACCACAATGACTCCATCTTGTCACTCAATTATGGAACTAGCTCAGTTCCCTTTCTACTCAATTACATCCAATTTCTGTCTTAGAAAACTTTATGCCGGTGGTTCTCAACCTTCCTAATGCCGGGACCCTCTAATACTCATATATGGGCATATCTACATGTGGGCAGACCCACCTGGAGACAGACAGAGGAGCAGTTGTCTCAGTTCCTAAGACCATTGGCAATATGGGTTTTCTGATGATCTTAGGCGACCCCTGTGAAAGGGTCGTTCAACCCCCAAAGGGGTCACAACCCACACTGCTTTATGCAATTATAGGAATTGTGAGAAAACTTTATTGCATTGTTTGAACGTAGCCCTGCATGGCCAAGAGCCTCTGGACAACCTCTACATGTTACGTAGAGACTCTTAATAAATGGCATAACAGACTATGCTGAACTGAAACCCAGCCAGATCCAAAGACTGATACAAGAAATTTTCTCACAATTTCTCACAATTATCCATCTCAAGTAACCCATATATCTTATATGAAAACTGGTCCCCTACTGGTCAATCATGTTCTTTGATTAAATACAGACACCTGGGGGGAGTAAGACACCTTTTTTCTGATTTCAACGAATTGTACCTATTTATTCTCCCCCTCCCAAACCAAAAAGTCCTTAATCCAATTAGAAATCAAATTTCCTAATCCTGGATCCTGGTTTATATCCTGCTGTTTTCTTTTCATGGATAAAAATTTGTCTCCTCCTGTATGTGGGATCTAGAACCAAATCGAGGAGGCCTGGTTCCATTCAGTCATGCAATTAGCATGCATTATTTAATAAATCAATATGCTTGAAAGGCCAAACCTTTGTTTCCTCAGTCATTTCAGATTTCACCCATCACATCCAAAAATTTTGGTAACTCTAACACATTTCTGTAATTCTATATATTATAGTCACATATTGGCAAATATTGGCCAAAATTCCATCCCCTCCCCATCATATATATTTGAGAAGTAAACAGAGTGTGTAATCTCCTTGCTGGCAGGAATCAGCTCTCAGTTATCTTTGCATCTCCCGAGCACAAGGCCTTACAAAGAGTGGGTACTGTAATAAATAATACTCATCTAGCCGTGAAGCAGTGCAGTACAGTAGAGAGGTGACCTCGAAGAGTAGAAGCACTAAATTCAAAGTCCGATCCTTGACACATATTCACAATGCAACCTTGAGAAAGTCACTTAACTGCCTGCAGCTCCAGGAAACTCTCTAAGACATCTAACATAGTAGAGAAAGTTTACAAATCTGGAAATTCCTATACTGAGGAAATCACTGATCTGACTTTTTTTTAATTTACATTTAAATAGTTCATTATGGTATGCAAATCACTTTAGAGACATCATTTCAATTTGACCTCCACAACATCCCACACCATAATGCAAAGAGTAATATTATTCCCATTTTACAGATAAGGAAACTGAGATTTAGATCACACAACTAGTAGGAAACAGAGGCAAAATTCAAACACAGGTCCTCCTGACTCCAAGTCCAGGACTCTTTACACTATGTCATGCTGCTTTCTGAGAGGTTCTTATTCAATTGAGTAACCAGAATAAACAATCCTTATACAAAAAAGAACTATATAAAGCCCTTATACAAAGAAGTCTGTTGCTTTTCTCTGCCTTCTTAACCCATCAGTTAAGTCCTCAAAGCTTGAATGCCCAACATAAGTACCTTTTATTGGAGTAAAGAAATTCATTGATTTAAACTTTATATATTACATTTATTACATTTCAAATTGTTCAAAAGCAGTTTAACTGCCTTAAGAAGTGAAAGAAGTATGACTTAGAAAAACTGTGGAATAAAAAGACTTGAGGGAGCCAGATTTCTCATATCACTCACACACACACACACACACACACACACACACACACACACACAAAACCCAAAGGTAAAAGAAATCTGATCTAAAGTCTAAAAAAGCACACATACAAACAATAGGATGTTTTTTAAAAGCAAATTAAAAGTGCCATGAACAACAGAGGCAGAAAAAGAAAATCTGTTAGCTGGCACAAGAGATACCTTACAGTAGATAAATACTATATTCAAAGAAATGAATCAAGAATAATAAGTAATAATTCAATGGGACAAACTAAAGTTTAGAGAATGTATAAAATATCAGATATGAAAGAACTGAGTCACAAAAGAGAAGAAATTATGAAGAAAAATATGACTGTGGAGAAAACATTATAAAAACTCAAAACAACATGTGGAAGACTGACTGACAAAACTAAAAAAGAAGAATTTCAAACAATGAAGAATAGGTAGAAAAACAAATACAAAAAACAGTTAACAAAAGAATCATGGGAGCAACCTGAAGAATAAATAGCACAATGTAACAATCTCAAGATCACAGACATCTCCTAAAACAAACAAAAGAAAACAGAAGGAACTAAACATTATATTTCTTAAAGTTATGAAAGAAAATTTCCCAGAATTCCTGAATACAACCAGCAAAAAAATCCCTAACATTCCCACAAGGAAAAAACAAATATGTAATACACCTATAAATATCATAGTTAAAAACCCAATGCTATATTAAGAGGAAAAGAAAATATACATTGGTAGATGAAGCAATAACAAACAACGTAAGAAATAACTTATCATGAAACATGCATTAGAATTCAAGAGAATTTTTCAAGGAAGACAAGGTATACAACATTTACAAAGCATAAGCCATGAACCAGGAATTATCTATCCAATCAATCTCAGCATTCTACAAGATAGGAAAGGGATATCTAAGAAGTAGAGTATGAAAAGTTTACAAAGAAATATACAGAAGGAAAAGAGGTTACACAAATAAACCAATGTTATTATTATTGTGCTCAATTTAATACAGCTTGAAAACTGCACATTATAGAAGATTAATGTTTCACATACAATCTTCTTTTTCATTTTTGTATATTTCCATGTTCGTGTATACTGATGATCAAGTTTATTATTTTTTTAGAGATAAACATCTACAGAAAAAACATATACACATACATACTTACGTATGTATGTGTGTGTATATCTACTTCCAGAAAGTCTTCCAACAACAAAGTCTCAGACAAAAAGAGAAGTAGTCAAAATAGCCAAAATAAAAGCTGTTAACAAACTAGAAATCAAGAAGGTGAACCTAGCTGAGGAATTGCTAAACAAATTATGGCATAAGAATGTAACCAAAAATTATTTACTGTGTTATAAGAAATGACAATGGGGATGTTTTCAGAGAAACCTGGGAAGACTAGTACAAACTGATACAGAGCAAACTGAGCACAATCAAAAAGATAAATTGAATACAATGCTGTAAAGACAAACAGTTCTGAAAAACTCAAGAACTCTGATCTGTGCAATGAACAAATATGATTCCAGGGAACTGGTGATGTTGTATGCTGTCTACCTCCTCACAGAAAAGTGATGAACACAATGCAGAATGAGATACGTGGTTTTGGATCTGGCTAACCTGTGGATTTGCTTTGCTTGACTATGCAAACATGTTAGAAGGGTTTTCTTTTTCTTTTACCAGTGGTTGGGGGGAAAGGGCATAAAGAATGAGAGGGACTAAAAAATAAATGTTTATTCACTGAAAAAATAAAAATGATAGTTGCTAAAAAAAAAATTGGAACCTGGAACTTTCTGGTTAATATGGCATCATGAAAGAGATCATAGAGAAGCCTGACTTTCCACATAAATTCCAGAAAAGACCAAGAAGGCAACCAGGTGGAATAATAATCAAAAAATCCAAAAAGACAGACAAATAAGTTCCTCCATGCAGGCTACAACTTAACACAAAGAAAGCTAAAAGCCAGGGACCACTGAGATAAGACACACAAAGGAAGCCAGTACAAGACCAAGAATGCAGAATTAAGCCTGCTAGCACTCTGAGGAGAGATGGTCTTAAGGCGGCAGTTCTTAACCTGTGGGTTATGTTCAATTTGTAACAATGATAATACATCCTGCATATCATATAGATTCATAACAGTAGCAATATAGATTCATTACAGTTATGAAGTAGCAACGAAAATCATTTTATGGTTGGGGGTCACCACAACATAAGGAACTGTATTAAAGGGTCGCAGCATTAGGAAGGTTGAGAACCACTGTCTTAAGGGATCTGAAGCCTACAGGCATGCTGGGGATACTCTAGGGGACCAGAGCTCTGACTGGGGCTACTTTTACATAAGAACTCTATGTTCATCAAAAACTGCAGAGAAAACTGGAAGGCTGTCTGGCAGAAATCAGGTTTAGACCAACAGCTCACACTATACACCACAGTAAGTTCCAAATGGTTGCACAACCTAGACACAAAAGGTTCTGTCACAAACAAATTAGAGAAGGGAGGAAAGATGTTTTTCACCGTCCTTGGCAGGGGAAGGGTTCTTAACAATACAAAGGATAGAAAGCTTAATGATAGTAACAACTAATCTTTCTAGAAATGCAGCAAGATGGAAAATTTTTATTTCATAAAAAAGAAAAGTTTTTTTTTATTTTTTTAAATTACCTATACACAAAAAGTCACTAAATTATACATACTCTGAACCAAGTAGCGTTTGTTTGCTATGGCAAAGAAACAAAGTGGGGGCCCTCTGTATGTGTGTGTGCCAGTGTGTGTGTACAGAGAGAGGAAGAGGAGGAGGAGGATGAGAAAGCTGTGTGCAAAGAGTAAACAGAAGAGAGAAGGATTTAAAGAGATGGGGACCAGAGGGGGGAGGAGGGAGAGCAGGAGGATGGAGAGGAGGTAGAGGAGAAGGGAGGTGGTGGAGGCTGGGCTGGGGGAGACAGAGGGGGAAGGAGGGGGAAATAAGAGAGGGGAGGAGAATGTAAGAG
>CM053597.1:197331274-197351409 GCA_028646575.1 Pseudocheirus occidentalis | reverse complement strand
TTGCTCCAGGTGTTTTAGATCTTCTCTGAAGTAGATTCATGCTGTGGCTTGGGAGGCTCCTCCCGGCTGACGTGGAACCTGGCCGCATGGAGGTTTCAGGCTGGGCTGGTATCGGCTCCCGCCCTGCAGGCCTGCAGGATGAGCCCCTCCTGCCGAGCTGCCTTTCTCTAATCCCTATTTTTCACACCTTGGTAGATGTGGAGTTGCTGGAGCTGTAGATCTTCTCTCTTGTAGACTGGCTGCTGCTTAGCTTGGCTCCTTCCTACCGCCCTGGGCCTGGCCACGGTTTCAGTTTCAAGCTGGGCTGGCCTTGGCTTGCGTCCTGCCGCGATGATCCCCTGCTGCCAAGCTGCCTTCCACGAGAGATGTGTTTTCTGTATTTTTGTGAGTTTGAGAGTCCTAGAATTTGTCCAGAGTCATATTTTATGGTGTTTAGGGTGGCTGTGTGGGAGCTGCAGGAACTTGCTGCTTCTAGCTGCCATCTTGGCTCTGCCCCTGGAACTCCTACTCTTCTTTCTTCATGATGCTGCCTCTCTGGGCCAGATTCTTCATAGATACTTGAAGGAAATCTTAATAGGATTCTGCCATTTTCTACTATCGACTCTCCCTTATGTTGTCTTTGTATCCTTCGACCTTTCCTCTCTAGTTGTCTCCCTTACCCATTCTTGTGAGGGGCTCTTCTGCTACTTCTTTCCTTTCTCCCATGATTATTCCATAACCCTGCTAGTGACATTGATGGGTACTGTTTACTTTAGGGGTATCATTTTTGCTTCAGGAGGCTGCTGACTCCAAATGCAGGTTTTCCCTTCTTATTCATATGAATAAGTGTGACAGATGCATTTTATTTTCTTCACTCAGGAATTTTGCAAGTTTTGCCTATAATATAAATGCAGATTTTCCTTTCTGCCCCAAATATTTAAGGTATACTTTAAGAGAATTCAAAATCTCAGCATTTTTTTTCCTAGTGTTCATCAGGACCAATGAGACCTATTTTCTCTACCCTTTAAGAATTTCCATTTGCAGCCATTCATTCCCTTAGATCTTTTAAAGACAAAGTTGAGGAATTGGGATCAGTGGAATTTAGCCGTGACAGTTCAGAAGTTTGACTCCATTTGGAAACAAGAGGAAAAGATCTTACATTATGTTTTTAGTTCACCAACAGCATCTGTCTAGAAATGGGGCAGTGGCTGCCACTAATGTGCTTAGATATTCCTAAGAACCAATTATATGTTGGGAAAAAATACTGGGAAAAGAAATCTCAAAGAATCCAAAGTTGGGGAGGTGAGGTGACAACAAGTAAGAAACAAAATATGAGTGCATATTTGACCTTTGAAACTTTTGTTTTCCCACGCCACCTGTTTGATGGCCATTTGGACTGCTTATAGTGGTGAGAAGTGGGCTGAGCTTTTGGATTTTAATGGTATGTCTCTAAGAGAACTGATCTTAGACATTCTTTAACTGCCACTTTGGAGATAGAAGTGGACAGGGTGGATTTTTGTTTTCACTGGTGTGTGTGTGTGTGTGTGTGTGTGTGTGTGTGCGTGCATATATGTGCATGTGTGCAGAATATCAATCTTGATTACAGCAAGGATATTTCTGTGAGTTGAATCTAGGGCTCTGAGTGCTGGATTAGCAGTCGTTTTAATCAAGTGGGCAAGTTAGTGTGCTTTCCGAGTCTCTGGTATAAAGCTCTTAATCTGCCATTCTTAGCACCCTTAATTAGTCTCTGGTTCATGTACTTACTTCTGTATTTTATCCAGCTCAGGATTTCATGCTGACACATTTTCTTTTCTGGCATTTAGGATTTGCTATTGAAATTTCCTTTCCTGTCCTTCCTTCCTTCCTTCCTTCCTTCCTTCCTTCCTTCCTTCCTTCCTTCCTTCCTTCCTTCCTTCCTTCCTTCCTTCCTTCCTTCCTTCCTTCCTTCCTTTCTTTCTTCCTTCTTTCCTTTTCCTTAGCACATACTTTATAGTAGAATACAGATAATCTGCTCTGATCTGCAGGACATAGGCTTTTTGGCTAAAAAAACTCCCAATATTCTTTTCTCAAATCAAATCCTGCAAACATGGGATTCTCTGTGCTTGCGGTATTTTAAATAGTGTGAACTTGTAATACATGTTGGGGACTAACAGACTTTAATTTTTCTTAAAGTCTTAAATTTCAAAATTAATTTCAAAACAGCTACTTATTAATTTGTTCTTTTTATTTAATACCTAAGTATGCTAAATGTAAGAGAGATACAAAGTTTAGAAAATAAATGGTCTCCTGGCCCTCCTGAAACTTACTCTCCAATGGAAGAGAGACACTAATATATCCAATTTTAACGTCATGATAAGTGCATCAGAGTTGCAAGACAAAGTGTTATGTATTGTCCAAGAAGAAAGAGTGTTACTGACAAAGGAACCAAAGAGACTTCCTGAGGGTGGTGGGATTCAAATGGGGCTAAAATAAATGGGTGGGAATTGTGTGAGTGTAAGGGCATGTTCTATGACAGTGGTGTCAAACTCAAACAGAAAGGGGAGCCACCAAACCATACACAAGAATCCTTGTACACTGGACGCTGACTCAGAGTACCACTTATTAATATTATTTATGTTTTGTTGTCTTTTTATTTATTTTGTTAAATGTTTCCCCATTATATTTTAATATGATTTGGGCTAGACTTTGAGACAATTGTGGCTACAGGTGACCACAGGTAGTATTTGACACTTCCCGTTTCAGCTCAATTCTGACCCCAAAGCATCTGACCAACTTGAATCAGGCCTGTCCTGTGATATGTAGCTCCCCTTGTTCCTTTTGATAGATTTTATAAAAGCCATTCAGCTTTTGCCTGGGTGGAATAGAGAACCGGAAAGGATACCTACCAAAAGAGGGGAAAAAGATGTTCCTGATTATCTGTAGGCTACAATTTGAGTATTTTCTGTATTCTTTATTAGGAAAACAATTTAATGCTGATGCCTTGTGAGCTTGAATTCTTATAAGGGGGTTGGTGCCACCATTAGGAAGAGTCAGAATCTGATATTTCCAGGTTTTATCTGGGTAAGGGCAAGTGATCCAGGGAACTCTGCAAGCCACTTCAGTGTACCTGTCACTGTAGGGGTGGGGAACTTGTGGCCTTGAGGCTACATGTGAACCCCTAGGTCCTCAAGTGTGGCCCTTTGACAGAACCTAAACTTCACAGAAGAAATCCCCTTAATAAAAGTGAATTTTATATTAAGTCAAAGGGCTATACTTGAGGACCTAGAGGGCCATATGTGGCGTTGAGGCCACAGCTTCCCCACACCTGACCGATTCCAGCTTCTTTGTGTCAGAAGGGAGTTTCTGTCGTAGGCAATAAGTAGCAGACCTGGGATTTTAATTTTTACTTCAAATTCATCAGTCTTTCCACTACATCATGATGCTTCTGTTTTTCCCACTATGCCCAGATATGGAAGGTTGACCTGTTTTTCCCAGGAAAAAAGCCTATTGAAATCTTAAGAGAAGACATCATATTTTCACCCCCTCATAATGGATTAATTTTCCAGTGGAACAGTAGAAACTTGCTCTAACAATATTTGCTATAAAGCAGAATTTGGAAGGTAGATGAATTGGTCTTTCTAGAGTCCCATCTGAAGGCCACTCTATCCTGAGTTCTACCTAGAAATGATTTGTTTCCAAGACTCACTCCTCTCTCCACTGCAGCTGTAACTATCTCTAGTGGATGCCATCATTGATTACCTTGATGTTTCTCTGGATTCTTTTATGAATCCCTATTTCTACATGGTCTTTAAAAGCAGGCCTTCTTCTCCGCATGCTCTTTGTTGGGAGACCCTGTTCTGTTTTTTCTGACAGCTGTTTGGAGGGTGTTACTTTTTAGTCTCTTTGTCTTCCTTATTCTTGATGCTCCTTTCATTTGATAAGCACCTAAACAGCAGGAGACCATGGCAGAAAACAGTATCCATAGTTCATTTTTCCCCATTTTATTCACATGAAGGATTTTCTTCCTTGCTTTCTCTTTTTCATCTGTTAGAAAGTGAAATGCTTCAAAAGCTACAAAATGCTGTTATATGTGTAAGTTATTAAGGAGTATAATATATATATATATATATATGTAATATGATAAAAATAATAATATAATGTAAATGAGTCAGGCTGGTAGAATGGATAAAGAGCTGTCTTTGAAGCCAGGAAGCCACAGTTTCAAGTTTACCGTTTGCATCTGACCATGGGCAAGTCTCTTAACAAAGCTGATGCTACAGGCAACTCTTTTGTGTTGCAGATATCAGCCTGCATTGGGAGAGGAAGTTTCCTCATCTTGGAGTTGTCTTCAGCCAAGCAATCTCAGGTCTAGTCTCTATCCCTCTCTTAAGATTTTTAATAAAGAAATATCTTTTTGATCCTTTTTAAAAAAGTTCCTCTGTGCTTCTGAGGTGAAAGTCGTCATGTTGTTGTGGTTGAATTTTTCTGTGCGACTCTTCGTCACCCCACGGACCACAGCACGCTAGGTCCTACACTATCTCTTGAAGACTGTACAAGTTAATGCTTGCTGTTTTCATGACTCTATCTATCTATCTATCTATCTATCTATCTATCTATCTATCTATCTATCTATCTATCTATCTATCTATCTCATTCCCTGCCTTCTCCCTTTGCCTTCAATCTTTACCAGTATCTGGGTCTTTTCCACTAATTCCTATCTTCTCATAATGTCACCAAAATATTTAAATTTGAAATTCAATATTTGACCTTCCAATGAATAGTCTGAATTAATTTCTTAAATTTTCAACCACTTTGATCTCCTTGCTGTCCAAGGGACTCTCAAAAGTCTTCTCCAGCAACACAATTTGAAAATGTTGGATCTATGGCACTTAGCTTTCCTTATAGTCCAACTCTTAAGCCATACACTGATACTGGAAAAAACAAACAAACATAGCTTAGTCTATATGGACTTTTATTGGCAAGGTGATGTCTCTGCTTTTTAATATGCTGTCCAGATTCCCCATATCTTTCCTTCCAAGGAGAAAGTGTTTTTTAATTTCATGATTGTAGTCACCATTGCATTCTTGGAGCCCAAGAATATAAAATCTGACTCTGCTTCCATTTCTTCTCCCTCTGTTTGTCAGGAAGTCATGGAACCAGTTGCTAAGATCTTAGTTTATTTGTTGGTAAGCTTCCAGCCAGCTTTTAAGTCTCCTCTTTCACTCTCATCTAGAGGCTTCTTCATCTCTCTTTACTTTCTGTCATCAGAGTGGTGTCAAATGTGTATCCGAGATTGTCGATATTTCTTTGAGCAACCTTAATTCCTGGCCTTTTGCATGATGTACTCTGCAAATAAGCTAAATAAATAAGGTGACAATATATGACACTGTTGTACTTTTTTCTCAATCTTAAAGCAATCAGTTGTTTCATGTTTGGTTATAACTGTTGCTTTTTGGTTCATATACAGGCTCCTCTGGAGACAAGTAAGATGATCTGGTACTCGTCTCTTTGAGAATTTGCCACATTTTGTTGTGATCCACACAAAGACTTTAAGTGTAGTCAAGGAAGCAGAAGTAGATGTTTTTCTGGAACTCCTTTGCTTTCTCCACAATCCAGCAAATATTGGCAGTTTGGTCTCTATTTCCTCTGCCTCTTTGAAAACCAGCTTGCTCTTCTATTAATTCCAAGTTCACATATTGCAAAATCCCAACTTGCAGAATCATAAGCATAGCCTTGCTGGCATTTGAAATGAACAATTGTTAGGTAATCTGAACATTCTCTGGTATTGCTCCTGAAGAAGGATTGAGACGTAAATTGATATTTTCTAATCCAGGTACCACTGTTGAGTTTTCCAAATTTGTTGGCATATTGAGTGCAGCACTTTAAACAGCATCATCTTTTAGGATTTTAAATAACTCAGGTGGAATTCCATGACTTCCACTAACCTCATTGTAAGCAGTGCTTCCTAAGGCCCACTTGATTTCATTCTCCAGGATGTCTGGCTCTATATCAGTAACCACACCATCGTGGTTAATCAATGATATTAAGATATTTCTTGCCTTGTTCTTTTGTGCATTTTTGACACCTCTTAATCTCTTCGGCTTTTGCTAAATGCCTACCATTTTTGTCTTTTATCATGCCCATTTTCGCATGAAACGTTCTCTTGACATTTCTAATTTTCTTTAAGAAATCTCTTGTCTTTCCCATTCTGTTGCCTTGGATTCAAACAGCATTTGGTCATTCTTGAGGTTATGCCCCAGAACTGCTTTTCTCACCCTTTTATTGACTGTGAGGGCTATTCCATTTCTTCTAAGGGACGCTTGCCTACAGTAGTATATGCATTGATCACCTGAATTAAATCCACCCATTCACATCCATTTAAGTTCACAGTCACCCAAGTGGTCATTGTTTACTCTTTCCAGCTTCAGTTTAAACACATCCAGATTACCTTGGTGTATAGATCTTATATTCCAGGTTCCTATATAATATTTATCTTTACACCACTGGATGTTCCTTTTGTCACCAGACACGTCCACAACTGAGCTTCCTTTCCACTTGGTTCAGCTGCTTCATTAGTACTTGAGTTACTTGTCGTTCTTCTCTCCTCTTTCCCAGTAACATGTTGGACACCTTCCTACTGGAAGGCTCATCTTCTGATGTCATTTCCTTGATCATTTTAGTACTTTTCTTGGAAAACCCCATAGACTTGGGGTCCACTTGGACTGGTTTGCCATTTGCTTCTCCAGTGAATCATCTTTTGTCAAAACTTTCCCCTATAACCCTGCATGGCACAATGCATAGTTTCATTGGACTACACAAGCTCCTTCACCATGATAAGGCAGTGGTCTGGGGGAGGGGTGGGGAAAGTCATCATGATTCATTCTAAAGAGCACAGAATTTGCAGTCAGAGATTGGGGTTTGAATCCCAGCTCTGTCACTACCTATGTATTTATTTCTCTTGACCACAGTTTCCTCATATGTAAAATTAGATTATTGGATTAAATCTCTAAGGCCCCTTCCAGTTCCAAATTCAAGAGAATTTGGAGAGAAGGTGCCAGACCAAAGACTCATAGACAGCTGGCAGAATCGAATAACTAGGAAAGCCTGGAACGATTCAATTCAAAATCCTCCCTACTTGGTAGCAAACATAGCTAACAAATACATAGGAAAAAGGAAGCAATCAACCAACTGCTAGGCAGTGTAGGATAAACCTATAAAGGGAACAGAGTGTAAGTGTTAGCTCTGGAAGAGAGAAGCTGGGTTGGCTTTCTTGCATCTCTCCTGGAGCTCTCCACTTGGTTGCAGCTTGCTTCTGAAAGAAGCAATCAGTAGTGGTGTATGATTCTCAGATGTTTCTGTGACTTGCCCTCCCTGAAAGTCATTGATGTTTCTGCTTTAACTAGATTTAGCAACTTGAGATTGAAAGCAGTGCACTGCCTGACATTCCATTTTGCTAAAGCTGCCAGGGAGCAAAATCACTGGTTTCTTCAAACCTCACAAAATTCCATTGCACAGTCAGAGGAAACAGTTAATTACAGTCACAATTAGCTGTGAAGTTCTACTGTAAAGGTCTAGGAGTGTCATTATGAGTCAGTCTGGGCTTTGTGTGGAATCTATTCAGATAGCACCATGTGGCTTAGCCCCTTTTAACAGGTTTTCAGGGAACTTGTGATTTTGTGTCCCTGCAAAATGTTTTGAGAACAGGGACATAAATATTTCATCTGGCTTCTCTCTGTACATCCCTAGGACTCCAGACCCAGTCCCCCTGGTTACAAAATCGCTAATCCTTAGAGGAAAAAATCCAAATCCTATCCCAAACCTAAGTGGCCCCCATGGAAAGAGTTACCTTGGGAACAGAGATAAATGGGAGGCTTATGGATTATAAAGATTTTTTTAAAAACTTGATGAAAATTTAATTTGTTAGGAATGGTTCATCATAGCATATGCCAAGAGAAGCATGCCAAAAATAACAATTTGAAGGAACACACAGGATCTAATGCTTCCGTACTTTTTGGAGAGTAAAAGAGATCATTGAAACAACACATGTCAGATGCCATTACCGTCATATTGCGGAGGCCATCTGTTATAACCCAAGATCAGGACCTGCTGCTTTCCTTGAATCTTGAGTTTTGGAAAGGCCAGTGTCAGATGGAATTAAGCACATTCTGTTAAAGGGAATCTGTCTAAGGGTTTAAAAAATATATTAAAAAATGAATTCCAGCAAGACTTTGAACCATAAAACCATATTATCTCTTCAGATGTGTATTCCTACACAAACCACTTTTATCTATTTTAAAAATATTAATTATTTCTCAAAGTTAATTTTATCATTTTTCCCCCAATTAAATTTATTTTCTTTCTTTCCCATTTCTTCTCCTTTACTTTCATGATTAAAACAAAGGAACAAGAAAACCCTTATAACAAGGGTGCATAGTCAAACAAAACCAGTTCCCCCATTGGTCATGTCCCAAAACACATGTCTCATTCTACATTTTTAGTCCATCATATCTTTGGTAGGAGGTCAGTAGCCTGCTTATTCTTTGGTTTGTAATTGTATTGATAATTTTTTTCAATAAAAAAAACATAATTTACAACCATTTTTAAAGAACCCCTAAAATTTTTGTTGCTACAGTAATTATTCATTTTTGAAACAAAAGGGTGTTAATGATGCATGTAAGTTAATAGGTGTTTGTGTGCAGTGTATGCATCTATGAAAGGGTGCACTTAGAATGCTTAAAAGCTATCCATAGGGTTTAAGGGCTGGAGCAAAGAAATACCTGTCAGGGTATAAATGGAAAAATATTCTCTTTCTTTTTGATATTCTGATGAGGACTAGAAAGCAGAATTTAAGAGTGGTTTTTAATGAGATATTTATTCAGTGTTCTGCCACTGTTACTTTCATATTGAAATATCATGCTGGTTTTATTAGACAATAACTTTATGGGCCCACCAGGTTTTTTTTTTTTCTTTAGCATGTTTCTTTGGGCAGTATTTCAAATGTCCCTGCTAACATTTCCATTTGTCTCTCCACATTGTTTTCTCCCGCCCTCTCCTATGAAAAGGCAGTAGCACTATTTTTGTATTCTCCTTCCTGGATCAAGACTTAGAAAGACCAAGTTGAAAAGAATGCTAGGATTCTGCTTTAGGTCATTCTTTGGGGAGAAGAGAAGAGGAGAGAAGTCCCATATTATTTATGGCCAGTGATTTCAGCATTATTTAGGGATTTGACATAAGGTTTTGATGTTAGGCATGTTTATCTAGACTCCCAGGCAGCATGATGTAGTGGATGAAATGTTTCATTTGGAGATGGGAAGACTTTGGTTCAAATTCTGCCTTAGATGGTAACTGTGTGACCTTGGTCATACCATTTAGGTTTTCTTGGCCTTAGTCATCTGTAAAATGAGGTGGTTGAAGCCGATGACCTCTCAGATCCCTTCTAGTCCTAGAATTATCACCCTGTTGTCTAATAGATGTCATTGCCATAGAGAACATTGGGAACTTGTCACGATCAGCGTGATGATGGCCTATTGTGATGATTACACATAATCCATTGAGTATAAAATATTTCTTCAGTAGTACACAACTTCTTTCAGAAATTTTTCCTTTTGGGAGATTCTTTCTTGTTGCCTCAAGTTCTGTTCCCAGTACACTGTGCCCTGTTAAATTTAAGCATCTTTCTGTTGTCTCTGAACTTTTTCAGAAACAAAGATGAAGACCTATCTCTCACCTTTCTTTGGCCTTGATGGAAGGAACTTTCCCTATCATGTGTCAAGTCAAGGCAAATGTGCCTAGTCTCTTCTTTCAGGAGGCATTGGGATTTGGACAGGAAGTAGTAGATAGGGGAAAAGAATATGGCACCCATTGGCTGTTTCTAAAAAAGACTTCTAGAAAAGACAGGCAAAAAAAATCAGCATGCTGACGTGGGCTTATTGACTCCCCTCTTCTTCCCCCAGGGCTGTATGTTGCTCTTTCATGATATCTTCCCTTCTTTGTGACTATTTGTAATGCCATGTACCAGCAGATTCCCAAAAGAATGCTACAAATGAACAGCTTTTAAGATTCAGATTACACAGTAATAGTGAACACTCTGTTTATTCCATTACAAATCAAGGCAAACATTCACAATATAATATCCACAATATTATATCTTATCACAGAAAATCACAATATAGTGTTCATAACAGCTTAACATTAGAATGGCCACACAGTTTTCACTACAGTGGTCACAGTATTTAGAACAAGGAACAAAAGAACAATCAACTGGTTTCCCTAAGGGGGAAACCCCTCCTCACTTAATCATTCATTCAATCAATTCACAATATATCAATCTTCCACTCATGGGGCAACCATTAACTTAATCAGTCGCTAACCTAGATTCACAGTTACTAAATATCATTAATCACTGGTACAGTCATTAGAAAAACCACACAAAACCTCTACCCCTTGGTGTCCAGCAAACCTCAGTTTCCTCCAAGGGGAGACTTTTTCTTCATCTTGACTCTGGGTGGTCTCTATGATTCCCTGGATCTCCTTCCATGGTCCCAGCTCCCTCCTGAATCCACCAAACAGTCACCTGGATTCAGAAGCAGACAGCTCCCAGGTCCTTGTCCAGTCCTCAGAGGTAGATAGCTCCCAGGTCCTTGTCCAGTCCTCAAGGCAGTCCCCAGCACACACTGTAGTTTACAAGATCCAGCACATCTCAAACCCTTCACCATTTCTCTTGCCTGGAACTCAAGGATTAGCCAGGCCATGAACAAAGTCTTCTCCTGGTCATGCTTCTTCAGACCTCTAGCAGTTCAGCTGGCCCTAGGACCCAGAAGGAATATTGGCCTTCTGGGTGGCCTTCACCAGATTCTGGTCTCAGGAAAACTTCATCCCTTTTCTCAATTAGCTTCCAGATGCTGGGAGAGAAACTCTCTGTCTCTGTCTCTGTCTGTCTCTGTCTCTGTCTGTCTCTCTCTCTCTCTCAAGAAAACTCCAACTCACTTCCAGCAGCCCAGCTCCCAGATACTGAGACAATCCTGCTTCCTCAAACAGGAAAATTCCAATTCTGTCTCTCTGTCTCTGGAATTATTGCTTTTATACACAAACTGGCCTCCTGTCTCAGCCAATACTCTTCTTCCACCTCAACAGGGGAGTTCACAGGTGACAGGGCTCACACCGTCCATACTTAGCCCTCAGTTACTAAGTGCTAAGTATCTGCTAAACTGATTGCTGTTAACACTATTCCTGATTTCTGTTTTCAGTAAATCAGCAAATATTTATTTAGCACATATTATATTCCAATTAAATGGTGCAGCAGTACTGACCCTAGAGTCAGGAGGACCTGAATTCAAATCCAGCCTCAGATGCTTAGTAGCTGTGTGAGCCTGGGCAACTCGCTTAATCCTCTTTGTCTCAGTTTCCTCATCTGTAAAATGAGTTGGAGAAGGAAAGGGCAAACCACTCCAGTATCTTTGCCAAGAAAACCCCAAATGGGATCCTGAAGAATCAGGCATGACTGAAAAGCAAGTGAACCCATATATATATATAGGTATTGAGGATTTAAGTGCAAAGAACCAACTAATCTTACTCACAGGGATCTTATACTCTGGCATGGAGACAGCGAGGATAATCATTATGAACTGCATTGAGTTTTTCTTCACCATGATAGTTCTTCATTACCATGAGAGATTCAAAGGAAAGGATTGTTAAGTAGCCACCTCGGCAGATCCTGTGGACCTTTTGCCTTGCACACATAACGATGCATGTTGTAGTAGAATATCAGTTGACTGCTGAAGGTTTAATGCTTTTAGGGGCTGCTGGAAGAAGTTTAGAAATGATCTCAGGACTGATTTAGAAATTTTAGTTCTTATTTCTTGATTTTCATTTCTCATCTTGAGTATCGAATGATGGCAGTGACAACAACAGCAGTAACGGTAACCACGTCCGGCATTCACACCAGTACGACCCTGCCGGGTTTGCCAATTATCTTACAAAAATCATCTCATCGGGTCCTCTTGAGAACCTCAGCGGGCAGGTGCTGTTGTCATTTTCACTCTATAAGTAAGAAAATGGAGGCCGGCGGAGGTTAAGTGACTTGTCCAGAGTCATACCAGTAAGTCTCGAAGGCCAAATTTGGACTCAGGTTTTCCTGATTCCAGGCCTTGGCTTTTATCTGTTGTTTTACTCAGCTGCCCGTTGGTAGGCTTATGGGGGGAATGTGAGATTTTAACTTAGAAATATAGAATTTTTACCTTCATGCTTTCAGAATCTTGAGGTTTTAATCTTTCTCTTCTTTTATTGTGTTAATTCATTGGGACTCTCTCCACTGTACATATCACAACTCAACGACGACTTCTCACTTTCTGTGAGTCTTGTTCTATATATCCTGCACGGACAGGGATTTTATCTTCGCTTGGTACCCATCAACCAACCAGTAATCACTTATTAAACACCTAGCACTGTGCTAGGTACTGGGGAAACAGAAAGAGGAAAAGTGTAGTCCCTGCCCTCAAGGAGCTTACAGTCTGATTCCATGTGGCAGCGGTGAAAGGGAAGAACTTTCTAGTGCTAGGAGCAGATGGTGCAAAGCTATAGTAACAGGAGATGGAGTGTGGTTTTCAGGAAGCTGCAGATAGACTGATGTAGAGGGCAGTTCCTGGGCCCTAGGTCTGTAATGCCTCAGTCTCATCAAATGACTGCTCTGACTTTTCTGATCATTCTCATTCTTGATGCTTTTAAAGTCATTTCTTGTATGCAAATCAATCAGGAAGCATTTATTATGCTAAGAGGCAGGAGTGAAAAGACGGGACATTCCAGGTACTGGATGCAAAGGTATAGAGACAGGAGATGGGAGTGTGGTTTTTAAGGACCTGCCAGCAGGACAGTGTAGCCGGCATGCAAAACGTAGAGAAGGTGGCAGTATTGCTCAAGAAGGCTGGGAATGTAGGGAAGAGCCAAATATTCAGAACTTTATAAATAGAATCTTGTATTTGATCCTGGACACACTAGAGCTCATTGATCAGAAGAATGATAGGGTTGGTCCTGTGCGTTAGAGGAAAGAATCACCTTGGCCCCTGAGTGGAGGATGGATTGAGCTTGGGAGGGACTCTCCAGTATGCGGCAGTTGGAGATGCATGACTGTAGCTCAGTGGAGAGACTTGGACTGCATAAATGGCCCTGTCTTTATCTCTGTTTCCATCTGTCTCTATCTCTTCTCCATCTCCATCTTTGCCTCTATCTCTGTCTTTGTATACTTATTTCTAACTCTCTGGTGTTCATCTGCATGGAGATCGCATGAAGCCATCAGAAATAATGACAGACAGTTTAGAGTGAAAAGAGAAGTGGGGAAGGAAATGCAAAACCACTCTAATATTTTTTTATTCTTAGTTTGCATTTTATTCAAGTAAAATTAAGAATTCATTACAATTTTTATAACAAAACCCAAAACTTACACATAAAAGTAAAAGTACCATAAAATATCAAATAATCAATGGGCTGAACTCACTGTCAGAAGGTTAGGACAAAAGGCCCAGGGCAGCCTTATGGAAAACATACAGAGAAGGAGCATGACATAGATGAAGGATCAACAAAGGAGCCCAAGAAGGAGCAGTCAGATAGATAGATGGAGAATCAGGAGAGGGAAGTGTCAAAACACCTAGAAAGGAGAATATTCGGGAAGAGAAGGTGATTGCCAGTGTTAAATGTGACAGAGAAGTCTGGAGGATCAAGACAGTAGAAGCCATCAGATTTGACAATTGAAAGATTATTGGTAGCTTTGGGGAGGGAAGTTATTGAATGATGAGGTCAGAAGCCAGATTGCTTAAGGTTTACAAGAGAGTGAAAGAAGAAAAAGTGGTGGCATGATTTCTGGTGTTCTTTTGAAGGATTTGAGCCACAAAGGGAAGGAGAGATATAGGATATTTGCTAGAGGAGATAGTTGGAACAACTAAGTGTTTTTTTAGGTCTTTATTTTATTTATTTGAATATATTTAGGTTGTACACAGGTTCCAAACAGGTACCATTGTGGGTAATGATGCAATATTTCCCTACCTCCATAAGACAAATACAAATGTAGGCAAGGATATAAAATGAAGTCCTTAGTTATTACTGTCCCTGAATCTTTCCAGAAAGCATTATCAGTATGAGAAGGTGAAGAGTAATGCCACACTAGGAGTAGGGGACTTGGAAAAATTCTTCAGATAGACATTCCTTAAAACCATTTCTGTTCACTTTGGATTACTACTACCTGGTTTTACTGGTTAGGTAGTTATCTCCAAGCAACTGGAAAACTAACACCTTTCAGCTGGCGTTCAATTCTAGGTGGTGAGTTTCCTCTCAGTGGCCAGCCACCATCTTGTCTTGTTATCCCTGTTCCATGTTGCACAAGATGAAGGTGTGGACAATATCCATCTCCCTAATGATGATAGACCCAAGGGCCTATTACCAACATGTAGTGTGTTTAGTCATTTTTCAGTCCTGCTTGACTCTTTGTGATCCCATTTGGGATTTTCTTGGCAAAGATACTGGAGCAGTTTGTCATTTCCTTTGCCAGCTCATTTTATAGAAGAGGAGCTGAGGCAAAGAGGGTTAAGTGACTTGCCCAGGGTCACATAGTTAGCAAGTGTCTGAGGACAGATTTGAACTCAAAAAGAGGAATTTTTCTGATTCCAAGGCCAGCACTCCATCCATTGTGCCACCTAGCTTCCCCCATTACATAAAGGCACTTTACTTTTTCATGTTAAGTACAAAACACCCTAAAATGTAATGCAGTTTATATGGTTTATTTAAATATTTCTATCCAGCATATAAAGCCAACATGACCTCTGAAGTGTCAAAATCCTTAGCAATAATTTCTTTTTATAGCACAGTTTAAAAATAAAAAAAGATACATCTGTATTTTTACTTTTTAAAAAGAAAGAAAGCAAGCCTGTTGAGTAGTATCTGGGTTCTAATAGTTTAGCTGGTTGGGATATGTTGCTCTCAAGGCCGATACCATCTATTCAGTTTCCAAGTCTGTCAGATTCTGACAGAAAGAGACCTTGTCCAGCGAGCACAAGCTGTATCTCTTTGCCCCCCAAAATATTTTTTTCTTTAACAAATAAATGCCTCTAGTCATCAAAGATCCAAGACAATGTTTGTGAGAAAAAGAGCTCAAAATTGAATCAGTAGAATTTCCTTCATATTCAAAGAACAGTACATGAACTGGTATTTGAGAGAAGGTTTGGTCCATTGTATAGATACTGATTGTAAGTACAATAAAAGGTAACTTGGTAAGCCTTTGCTTTGATTTGACAAGGCAGAAAAATGGACTCAGTTTTTATCATGCTTAATAACTTCCAGTGAGAGCAAATAATTTGAGAGAAGATTTTGGCCAGGTTTCTTTTTGCATGAAATGCCATTCTTGTGATAATATTGTTAGCAACCAGCAGTCCAGTAAAATGAGAGATGCCAACTTCAGTGACCAGTGGTAGACATCTCCCAGTAGTTTAAAGTGTGAGTTTCTTGTATTTGTCACTGTTCCATGATCATTGTTTATAAAGAACCACCCTAAAATGTTAAGCACCTCTGTGTACAGTAGGCACACAATAAATATTTTATAAATGAATGAGCAAATTTGGTGAGAATGTAAAGTTTTTAAATTGAAAAAAAGAGCCCTTCCTCTACCACCTCCCACCAAATCGAGCTTAGGTACTTGATTTTTAGAGAGGACAAACCATGAACAGTTAGGCAGTACAAACAAAATAAAGTTTCTTTGGATTCTTACACTCCAACACGTAGCAGAGGGAAATACTGAATCAATTAGGGAAGAATAGAATGTTTGCCTTGATGCAGTGAGAGCCTATTTGAGACAAATTTTAAGTGGGCTTGGTCAGCCCAGTTTTGTGATTTCTCTAGCTCTGTCCAGAAGCACATTGATTCAGTGTTTCACTCTCCCTAGCAATTCTTCCAGAGTCTGTCATCTCTCCTCAAGCTTCCATGATTCTCTTTTCCCCTACTCTCTTGGATGAGAATGTCCTCTTATACTACCACTGAAAAGACTGAGGTAGCAGGTCCCAGCCGGTCCCCCTTCACCCCTCCTCCTCATTTCGCACCAATGATATCTTTCTCCACTATTTACTCTTTTGCTATGGTCCCAGATAAAGAAGCATCCTTTCTCAGTTTCAAGGCAAACTCCTCTATATGCACCCTTATTTAATCAATGACGTCTTAATTTATAAGTGATTTAAATCTGTGGACAAGGTTCTGAAAGGTTGTTTGGCTGGATGCCCAAAGTGAAAAAATGATGAGGAAAAGGTCAGAGACAGGGGGTCAGTCATAAGGCATAGGAAGAGATAGAATGATAAGAGATTATGACCAGAGAAAAGAATTTTGGAGCTTGTGAACACAGAAGCGGAGAACTTGGGGATAAATGGCAAAGTAAAAGGTGTTACCATTCTGTAAGTAGCTGAGGTACAGTGGAGGAAAATGTCATTGGAGCTAAGTGGACTGAGGAACTAGAAAGTTAGAGCATTTTAGGAGATTATTGAAGGCCCCTAGTTAAGAGGGCAGGAGATGGAGAGGAGAGAAAGACTGATTTAAGCACTGAATTCATTGCAGAAGGAGTAGGAATATATTTTTTGGGGGCAGGAATATCCCATTAGAGCAGTGTCTACAGGAAAACGCCATCAGAATCTAGATTGGAGAATGTATGTGGACAACATAAACCTCTTGGGAGGAGGTGAGAGGAAACTATATCTTACTGAGAGCCAGAAGACGAAAGGAGGGAGAAAAGAAGAGGTTTATACATTGGTATATAGCCATCCAGAATCTCTGGGGTGGCTTGAGTCTACTAGGCATACATTGTTAAAATAATGAGTTTAGGAAGAGTATCTGTGGTTGTAGAGACGTGTATTGAGAAAGGCACCACATTAAATTGAGAACCTTCCACGACATTCAGCTTCTTGGCAGATGAAAGACATGCATCCTATGAAAGTCCAAGGAGGCCCACTTTACAGCAAGTAGGACTAAGTGCAGGTATAGGAACCTGGTACAGAGGCTAGGGTGCATTGCCTGACTTGTCAAAGGCCCTGGGAAGAGGAGGTGGAAGACTTTTTTTCCTAGGGCAGCCCACTGCTAGAGATAGCTGGCCTTCAGGGAAGACCCCACAAGTAAGAGAGAAAGGAAGGAAATAAGCACTTATTAAATGCTTACTTCATAATGGGCATTGTGCTGGGAGGTCAGTTGTGACAGCCCCCAAATCCTCCACATTTGGTGAAGAAATAGGTCTAGGAAGCTAACAGGGCTTTATTGAGCTGTGCTGAAGTTATCATATGTTTTATGTTCTTTTTTGACAGACTCCCAATTTTTTATTCTTCAGAAATTGTGATGCTTCATGATTCACTACCATGTAGGATTGCTGGGAAGATATTCAAATTTAAATGATTGCCTTTTGTATTGGGAAGAAGCTTTGTACCATTGAAAGCACTTTTGAATTTTATAAATGTCCCCGAGTCTACTCTTTCCTATTCAGTCCTGAGCACACAGCTCGTTATCCATTGGCAGTGCCTGTTCAAGATGTTTGTACTGATGGACTAATTCAATGGGCTGCCCATTAAATTGAGTGTCATAATATGAATGGTAGATATGTTTCATCTCATTGTTTTTTTCCTGGGTGGCTTGTTAAGTCAGTTTTTTGATCATGGACTTTGCAATAGTTTGTACCTTCTGAGGATCAGTCTAGCAAGGAGCCTGGAAGTTTATTACCAGCAGGCTTGTCACTTAGATGATCACTATATTTTAAATATTGAGGTTTTATTATCTGCTCTAATCATATCTAGAAGGTCTGTGATAGTCCAAGGGGTTAGGGTGATTTTAATGACTGAGTTCATTTCCTTTGAAGGGGCAGTGTGGTATATTGTAGTGGAAAGGACACTATCTTTGGAGTCAGAAAACTTGGGTCCAAGAGGGAACTTTGCTATACACTAACTTTGTGACAGTAAGTAAAAGAGTAGGTGAGTTTCAGTGTTTAAATCTAAAATATGAGAACATCACTATTGGTACTACCTACCTCATAGAGTTGTTCTGAGAAGAGTACAGTTGTTTCTTCCACATTGTAGGGATTATGGGGTATGATGCCCCTATGATCTGGAAAATTTGTGTAACATTTGTTGGCTCTCCTTTTGTACCAGAGAAGAAATCTTATTTTTAAATTTTTTCCTTTATAGGATGTTTACAGTATGTTATAGTAAAATTTGGGTTAAGTATTTGGTCATAGACTCTGTGTCATCTGCTGGCCTTCACACATGGCTCCCACAAAACTTCCTCGGAATTCCCATTTAATGTTTTAGGCCAGCCCACGATATATTGAAACCATGATGGAGAAAGTCAGGATGTGGAAAGGATAACTGTGCTTTGTAAACTATGAAGCACTATATGAGTTGTTTTTCTTATTATTTGGCATCTATACTTGGATGCCATGACTGTTCCCAATTTACAGGCCAGAAAAAGCCAAGAATGTTGTAAAAAATCTAAAAAAGTGCAGTAATGGGAAAATTAATATATTTTGGGGGTATCTGGACTAATAATTTTAATGGTGTAGGAATTCCTACTGAGAAAGGCCCCTTTATCAGAGCAGCCCAGCAGCTGATGCTATGTTCAGTATAGATATTGTTACAGTTTATCCTTCATTTAAAAAAATTAACTTTTGTTTATTTTTAGTTTACATCATTCATTTCCACAAGATTTTGAGTTACAAATTTTCTCCCCATCTTTCCCATACCCACCACCCCAAAACAATGATCCCATTGAATACCCCATCCCCCAATCTGCTTTCTCCTGTATCCTCCCCCTTCACCCCACTGACTTTCTGGTAGGGCAAGATGGATCTCCTTACCCCAGTGCCTGTATATCTTAATTCCCATAATAGTAAATAAATAATAATGATTATATATATTTAACATTTGATTACAGAACTTTAAATTATAGATTCTCTCCCTTCCTCCCTCATCACCCCCACTGGAAAGACAAACAATTCAATACAGGCTGTACATGTGTAGTTACACAGAACATCTCCACAATGTACATATTGTGAAAGAGTGACTATTATTTCCCTCATTTCTATCCTGCCCTCCCTCTTGTTCTATTCTCTACTTTGTCACTGTCCCTTTACAGAAGTGTGTGCTTCTAAGAACCCTCCCTGCACCCTGCCCTCCCCTCCATCATCCGACTTTTCATCCCCCTCCCCCCATTCTCCTGCAGGGCAAGATACCCAATTTAGAATGTATGTCACTTCTTCCCTAAGCCAAATTCAATGAAAGTAGGGTTGACCCTTTCCCTTTTGCCTTCTTGTTCTTCTCCTCCATTGTAACAATTATCCCTTGCCTCTTCTATGTGAGATGATTAACCCCATTCTGTCTCTCCCTGTCTCCTCTCATTTCATTTCTCTCCCACCTGAGAATTTCACCTTTTAAAGTATCATCCCTTCCTATTCAATTGATCCTGTGCCCTCTATGTACACATATATACACATACTCACATATGTATTCATACACATATATACTCTCCTATATAGACATATTTGTATGTATACAAATACATGCATGTACGTATAAACACACATACATATGTATATACATACACACATACACATATATGTATATATACATACATATATACACACATACATGCATATATACACATACATATATATTTATATTCCCTTCACCTATCTTCATACTGAGAAAAGTTTTATAAGCTACAATGATCATTTTTCAATGTTGGCATGTAAATAGTTCAACTTTGATAAGTTCCTGATGATTTTTTTTCCATGTTTACCTTCTCATGCTTCTTGTATTTGAGTGTCAAATTTTCTATTCAATTGTGGTTTTTTCAGTAAGAATGCTTGAAAGTCCTCTGCCTCACTGAATGACCATATTTCCCCCTGGAACATTATACTCAATTTTTCTGGGTAGGTAATTCTTGGTTTTAATCCTAGCTCCCTTGATCTCCAGAATATCATATTCCAGGCCCTTCGATCCCTCAGTGTAGAAGCTGCTAGATCCTGGGTTATCCTGATTGTGTTTCCACAGTATTCCAATTGTTTCTTCTTGGCAGCTTGTGATATTTTCTCCTTGATCTGGGAACTCTGAAACCTGCCTATAACATTCCTAGGAGTTTTCTTTTTGGGATCTTTTTCAAGGGGTGATCAGTGAATT
>CM053597.1:197314622-197330774 GCA_028646575.1 Pseudocheirus occidentalis | reverse complement strand
CCTCCACTTCTCTTATTTGGTTTTCAAAATCCTTCTTAAGCTCCTCTGTGGCCTGTAACCAGCTTACATTTTTCTTGGAAGCTTTTGGTGCAGGAGTTCTGATTGTGTTGTCTTCCTCCTATTCCATGCTTTGATCCTTTTTGTCCCCAGAAAATGAATCTAAAGTTGGATTGCTGAGCTTGGTTTGCTTCCTTTGCCTGCACATGTTGCCAGCCAATTAATTTGATTTTTGAGCCACAGTATAACTCTGCTTTCAGAAGGGAGAGCTCTGTCCCAAATTGCTGGGGTTTTTGCAGCTGCCAGAGCTATTAGGAGGCACAGCCTCTGCAGCCCCCACCAGCTTTGGCTCACTGAAAATGCACCTCAGGACCACCACCCAAGACCACAATCCGGATCTAGGCAGGTTAAGGCAAGACCACTTAGCCTCTGAATGGTTGCTTGGTATCCCTCCCTCTCCCAATCTTCAGGCCAGGAGCTTCTGAAGCAGCTATGTGGAGGTGGCTGTAGGGCTGCCAGTTCTGCTGCTTTCTTGCCCTGGGGGCAGACTGCCAGACCTGCTTTTCTCCCCCAGATTTAGCCAAATCCCACTGACCTTTCACTTTGTCCTTGTTTCTTATGGGTTGATAATTCTGGAAACTGCCACAGCTGCCAGTGATCCACTCTCCAGAGTGCTCCAGTTGCAGCTTGTCCTGACTACCTTGGGGCTAAGCCGTGGTTTCTGGCCAGGCTGGGCTTGGCTCCCAGCACTCTGCAATGAGCCCTTCCTGTCCTGCCTGCTGGGCTTCTCCCACTGGGAGATGTGTTTTTCTGTAATTTGTGGATTCTGGTGCTCTAAAGTTTGTTTAAAGCCATATTTTGTATTTGAGATGGTTATGGGGGGAGCTGTGGAATTTTCCTGCTTCTGTGTTGCTGTCTTGACTCTGCCCCCCCCCCTTTCATTTTTGAAGAAGACCAATAACATCATGAAAGAGGAATGTCTTGACTTGGATTTAAGCCAGGTGGAGTTATGCAAATTGTTAGACTCACTCCCTCTGCCAGAGTCATCACAGTCTATCAGCAAGTCACAAGTCAAGATGACTGGTGATAGCCTGGTGTGCAGCGAATGACCTTGATGCCTCTGATGTTTTACCAAGCTCTAAGTGCTCCATGGCACCTGCTTCAGGAGCCTTCATGGCTGTTGGAACAAATTGCCCTTATCTGCTCATTCTGCCAGTGGGAAGTCTTTACATGTATGGGGTAGACATCCCCCTAACTCACCAAGGGATTTAAAGCCTGTTGGGTAACTTCAAGCCAGTTTAGCTTGTATGCCAAGATGTTTTTTTGGGTATGGCCACTGCACATGCTAAAGCCAGTTTACAAAATATACATACTCATATGTATGTATGTATGTATATATGTGTGTATCACATGTCACACATATATCCCACACAGGTAAATAAGTCTCAGTCAACAATGACTAAATAGATTTCTACTGTGTGTCAGTCACCACATTAAGTGTTGGGGATACAAAATGAAAAGTGGAAACTTTACCTTCCCTCATGGAACCTACATTCTATAGTCGGAGAAAAGGCAATATTTTTTGGGAAGCATTTGTAGCCTGGGAGATCTAGAAACTAGTGCTTGAGCTAAGCTTGGAAGGAAAGTATGGATTCTAAGAGGTAGACTTGAATGTTTTACCTGTGCATAGCAGAGGAATGGAAGCTGGAATATCTTGTATGAGGAATGATAAGAAGGCTAGTTTGTCTGGATTGAAGCATTTGTCACAGTGTATGTATAATGCAGTATAACAAGACTGGAAAGGGGGGTTGGGGCAAGGTTGAGAAGGACTTTAAATGCCAAGTAAACTTTGTATTTTATTCTAGAGGTAATAAGGAGGCATTGGAGTTTTACTGAACATGGATCAGACATGTTGAGACCTAGACTTTAGGAATTAGTTTGGCAATTATAAGGAGGATGGATTAGAGATGGGAAAAACTAGAGGCAGAAACATCAGTCAGACAACAATCTAGGTTAGAGGTGATCATACATGAACAAGGCTAGTTTCTGTGTAAGTAGAAAAGAGGGAATGAATCCAAGAGGTATCGACAAGAATTGCCATCTAATTGAATATGTAGAGTGGGGAAAATTTTGAATAAAGGATGACCCCAGAAACTTCGTGATCTGAGTTTAGGTGTCCAGAAGGATGATGCTGCCATTGATAGTAATAGGGAAAGTTGGGAAAGGGGTGAATTTTGGGGAAAGAGAATGAATTTTGTTTTGAATAAGTTGGTTATGAAGCAGTTGATGGTGATATGGGATGGGAGTTCAGGAGAGAGCTTAGTGATGGACATGTAGATTGAGGAGTCATCTGCTTTGAGGTGATGATTGAACCCTTACAGCTGGTGAGGTCTCCAAATCACCTTGGATTTGGCCAAAAAATAATACTTGAGAGGCAGTGTGATGTAGGGCATAGGTTGATGGACTCAGAATAAGGTAAATCTGGGTTCATATCCCTCTTATCTCACCCTTACTAGCTGTGTGACCATGGACAATTGGTAGAGGGAACATGTTTCCACACTGACAAAATAATCGATTATTGACATGATTTTACCTTGCACGATAGTTCCCATTAGTCCCTAGCCTTGTCTCCCAAATAGCTTTTGCTTCCAAAAGCAAACTGGTTCAGTTGCTTTCAAAAATCAAAGCCATATTTAAACATTAAAATTTCCTACTCTTAAGGATAGTCAGAACTAGACACAGGCTATAAAGACAATTCCAAAAGAGACTCTTTGGAACAGTGGTAGTATTATTAAGCAGATCGACTTTCAAGATGCCTTTTTGGAAGAAAGATACTGGGTGAATGAGTTCTTTTATATTTGTAAAAAATCAATTGGATTACTTTATAGTTAAGACAATCTCTAATTGGTGTGTGTTATACGGTATGCATAAAAGCAGGGAATAAAAAAGTTTGCCCAAGGGAGTTTATCCTCAAATTAGGTAAAACAAAAGGGACAAAAAAAGACAAGGAACTCTAAAATGAACTCAAAACGTGCTTTAAATGTAGCTGATTAATCAAAAGTCAGATCTTTTAAAAATGATTTTAGAATTTCCAAGTTATTCTGGCAAATTATGAAGAACAGTAGGATAATATGACAGTGCAAGAAATACATGAGTTTGGGAAATGAGATATGAATTAATGAAATATCATCCTATTAAAGATGGAAACATCAAAACATGGACACAAAAAAGTTTAAAAATACCGTATGTAGCTGGGATTGTTTCCATGTTTCAGTTATGATCCCTGTTGTCAATAGTAAGACTATAATGCATTATGGGAAAAATTTCTTGGTCTTCATTTTTACTCATATACCTTACTTTTGGGAAGCTAGGTTTTGGGGGAAGAATGGACATAAAAAAATCAAAAAAGCTTAAATGGTAAATTCTCTGTTGTTATGATTTGGAATGAATACCAGTTCATTGTCATTTTTATCATATGTTTTGAATCTGGTCATACTCATGATATGTGTGTTTTATATTTGGAGATTGAGGCCAAGTGATATGGTTGGTGGTGGTTGTCCTTCATTCTCAGAGAGGACCAGAATGACATCACTGTGCTAGAGTCAAGTTTCATTGTGTCCCACTGTGATTGATTGGACCAGTATGAGCTTGGAATACTCTATCTGCTTGGAATACTCTATTGGGCACAAATAATCTCTATGGGGATTTGGGGTAGATACTCTATAAACTTGCATGTCCTGTATTACTTTTGAGCTGTTTCAGTTCTGCTTTGTTCTTAGAGCACAGCACCTTCTCCGATGTGGTCACCCCATGCTGACTGGTCTTGTGCCAGTGTCTCCCATGTCATACAATCAGTTCCAAAGTTCTTCAGGGAGTGTCCTTTTATTGCTTCTTCTGACCATCATGTGAATACTTGCCCTGTGTGAGTTCTTCATTAAGCAGTCTTTTTTGGCAAGATATGTTTTATGTTTGAACAATGTGACTAGTCCATTGGAGTTGCATATTCTGAAGCAGCGTTTGAATGCTTGGCAATTTAGTTTGAGTAAGGACCTGGGAAGACTAGTACCTCTGGTATGATGGTTGCCGAGGCCTTTTCAGAGATGTTTTCCACTTTTGGTGTCCACCTATTCCTCCCAACTCTCACCTGTGGATCCAAGAAGCTGTTGCATATGCAGTGGTCATACCCTGGCAAGCCATTTGCGCAGATGGACTAAGCCAAGTTGAGGGTAACCAAGGAGTCTCAAACCCATTGGTGAAGTGTGTGTGTGGGGTGTCTATCCCAAGCATATGAAGACTTCCACTGGCCAAGTGATATAGGTTCCAAAGTAAGGGGTTAGATAAATTTGGGTTCTTCTTACTCTCCTCAGAATTGGCTCAAAGAGCAAATAACATATACATTCAATTAGGCATAGAAATATGTGTTTTCTTGCAGGAAAGTAGGAGGAGAATGAGATAAAAGAAGGGGAGGTGATAGAAAGGAGGGCAGATTGGGATAGGGGTAGTCATGAGCAAAATACTTTTGGGGAGGGACAGGCTGAAAGGAGAGAGAGAAGAGAATAAATGGGGGGGAATAGAATGGAGGGAAATAGAGTTAGCAATGGTCACTGAAAAAAATTTGAAGCAAGTTTCTCTGATAAAGGCCTCATTTCTCAAACATATAGAGAACTGCATAAAATTTATAAAAATAAGAGCCATTCCTCAATTGATAAATGATCAAAAGATATGAACTGTTTTCAGATGAAGTAATCAAAGGTATCTCTAGCCATATGAAAAAATATTCTAACCCACTATTGATTGGAGAAATGCAAATTAAAACAATTCTGATGTACTACTTTATATCTATTAGATGGGCTATCATGACAGAAAAGGTAAATGATAAATATTTGAGAGGATGTGGGAAAAATGAAACATTAATGCAGTTGGTGGAGTTGTGAACTAATTCAGCCATTCTGTAGAGCAATTTGTAACTACGCCCAAAGGGCTATAAAACCATGCATACTTTGACTTAGCAATGCCACTACTAGGTCTGTATCCCAAAAGAGTTAACAACAAAAAAGAAAAGGACCTATGTGTACAAAAAATATTTATAATGGCTCTTTTCTGAGGGCAAAGAATTAGAAACTGAGGGGATGCCCATCAGTTGGGGAACGGTTGAACAAGCTTTGTTATGTGATTATGGAATACTATTGTTCTATATGAAATGATGAGCAGAATGCTCTCAGAAAAACCTGGAAAGCCCTGCATGGGCTGATGCAAAGTGAAATGTTCTGTGTCCAAAGTAACAGCAATATTGGAAAATGATCAGCTGTGAATGACTGATATTCTCAGCAATACAATGATCCAAGATAATTCTGAAGGGCTTATGATGAAAAATGGTGTCCATCTCTAGAGAAAGCTGATGGTGTCTAAAAACAGATTGAAGCATATTTTTTGCTTTCTTTATTTTTCTTGAGTTTTTTGGTCTATGTTTTCTTTCATAACATGGCTATTATGGATATGTTTTGCATGACTACACATGCATAACATATTGAATTGCTTGCATTCTTAATGAGGGGGGAGCAGGGAGGAAGAAAGGGAGAAAATTTGGAGCTCAAAGTTTTAAAAATGAATGTTATTTTTTTTTACATGTGACTTGGAAAAATTAAAATACTAAGTGAAACATAAAAATAAATTTGGGTTCTTGAGGGACTTGCCTGGTGGTCAGCTCAAGAGGCTTCTGTAGCAGGCTTATATCAGGTCAGTTATGTACCTGGAAAGGCAGGTGTAGAAACTGATCTTTTGGTCAGGAAAGGATGCTACTAGGTTGAGTTTCTTGATTGTGTATTTTTGGGCAAGCTACTTAACTGATTTGGGTCTTAGTTTTCCCATCTATAGAATAAGAAGTTAGACTAAGTGATCTCTAAGGTCCTTGAACGTCTAGAAATCTCTTTTAATTCCTGTGTTTTAAACCAGGGATTTTTTTCTAACTCTTCAGAAAATTCCCAGTAGTAATTAGAGATTCTTAATATATATTTCAATAGTGTTGTTAGGCTGAAAGACATGGTACATGGATTTCTGCAAGGAATTTGACAGAGTCTCTTTGGAGTCTTATGTGACATGACTCTTTATAAGACATTTTGTGGACAAAATGGTCATTTGTGGGCCAGATGAAAATATTATATAGTGGATTCAGACCTGGCTGAGAGGCCAGACCCAAACATTGTAAATGGATCCATGTCAGTCTAGAGGGCGGGCACTTGAGCTATTCTGTAGAACTTTGTCTTGGGCCCTGTTCTAATTGATCTTTTAAAACAATGACTTAGAGGAAGACGTAAGTAGTATGCTTAGTAAGTCTATGGATGATACAGAGCAGAAAATTATGGTAGTATCAGGCTATAAAGACACAGAATCAGGATCCCAAGAATACTCAATGGACTGAAACAACGTGGGAAAATCTAGTAAAAACAATTGAATAGGAATCAATGTAAAGTCCTGCACTTAGGCTCAAAAAGTCAACAGCAGAGGCACAAGATAGGGAGACATTTTGTGAAAAAACCTGCTTGACTCACAGGGTCATTACAAAACGATCCATTAGTACTTCAGTGACTGGAAGATCTCATCAGGATCAGTAACTCTACCAGTGTAGACTAAACCAACAGGCCTATTCTGTGTGATTCTTGTCCATGTCTTTCCATGAATTCTTCATAGCTATGATACTGGTGCAGCGTTTGGATGGTCTATCTGTTATAGCAAGTGGACATGATCGCATGGTATAGATTATAAAGGAGCTGGGATGGTACAATTTGAGGGGTTAGCCTTGGTGAGGAAAAGGGTCCCCTCTCTGTCAAAGATAAGAACAAAGGAGGATAGACTAGGGGATTATGACAAGGGGGTTTGAGATGTAAAGTAGTATAAGAAAAAGGAAAAGACATGGTTAATGGTATCTTTATTTTGAGTGAAATATGAGATAAGACCCTCTGATGAAAAGGTGGAGGAGGGGGTAGTCTGGGGCCTTGAGAGATGTGAAATTTGGGAACAGTTCTTGCGGGGAGTAAGTTTGAGAATCAGTTAAGGGGAATCAATTAGGGCAGCAAAGATCCAGTTGATATTAAGCATATATAGTGGACCCAGTTGTTATCATTGTGACTCTAGTGCTGTTCAGCAACATATGAACTGAGCAAAGGCAGGTGATGTAAGGGCATGAAGGGCTCTGAGAGAAGAGCAATAAAGGATAAATAAGCAAATTTCATCTTTTCTTGCCTGGAACCAGGTCACCATGTCTATTTCCCAGCCCTTAAAATCATGCTGCCTGTATTCCAGTAGATTTTGAACAAAGGATTAGATTTCAGTAGCCAGATATGGGGCCATAAGGGAGAAAGTATCCCAGAGAGAAGACACAGGATAAACGGAAGGGGCAGAGGTAGGAAACAGTAGGGGAGGCAAGGTGGAAGGTGGGTTATGGAGCAGAGTCCTGCCCTAGAAGGAAGGGCACATGGGGGAGTCCAAGCTTCAGTCATCTCTCCCCCTTTTCCTTCTCTCTTACGTTCATGTATGATAATATGTCACCGAATCAGCATAATATTAATAATGATAGCGTGATAAGTGCTGTATAATTATTACAAATATTATCCCACTTGAGCCTCACAACAGTCCTGGGAGGTAGGTGCTGTTATTATCCCCATCTTACAAATGAGGAAATGGAGGTAAACAGTTTAAGTGACTTGCCCAGGGTCACACAGCTAGTATCTGAGGCTGGATTTGAACTCAGGTCTTCCTGACTCCAGGTCCAGCTCTCTATCAGGTGTACCACCTAGCTATTAACTTAATTTCTTTTCCTGTCTTATAATCTTTCATACTTAGCTTCTTAGGTGATTCAGAAAACTTCTGATAACAAAGCCCTGTTATAAGGGAAGGCCTTAGAGGTGTGAGAGGTGTGGGGAACTGGGGGAGAGGAGTAGTGAATGTTGAAGGAAGGAACTCTCCTCTGAATTCATTAGCAATCAGGCTACTATTGAGGAGGCTGCTCTTCCATTGACCAAGGCTCTATCTGTCCAGTTTTAAATTGGGCTCCACTGAACAGGCAAAAATAACAAAACCACCTAACTGAGGAAAATGCAGTAATTTGGACAGACGGCAGGCAGCTCAGTAGTTCAGAATGTCACCTTGGCTGGGCTGCTGCGACTGCTGTGAACTCCCACCTCCCCCCCATCTGCCATGCAGAATAGCTCACCTCCCACCTTTATTCACAAGCATAAAGGTTGGAGTGGGAGCGTGGAATAGGCTCCAATTTGTCATTTTAAGTGTGTTGCAAAAATATAAGTGATAATCGGATAGAGCCACGTTGGAGTAGAGGACCTTGGCTAAATAGATAGACTTAGGACCATAAAATTTTAGAGCTGGGAAGGACTTCAGAGATATAGTAAACTCTCCTTCCCCCAACCTTTCGTTTTACAGGTGAGGAAACTGAGGATTGGAGAGGGTAAATGAGCTGTTCAAGGTCATAGGGTACTTAGTAGTGGAGCTGGGATTATAATGCCATCTTCTGATGCTAAAATCAGCCCTCTCCCCAGTACACCTCCATGCTTATTGGGTAGTAAATATATATTGCAAATTCAGAATTCCATTAGAAAGTCTAGATGAAATATCTTTTAGGGGGAGAAAGGGGAAGAAGTGCAAAACTCTGGCTTAATCTATTTGATTTATCTAATCTATTGACAAATGTAATCTAATGGAAGATGTTGTTATCAATCAGCCAATTAATAAATATTTATTAAGTGCTTATCACTTAATGATATGAAATAAGGTAAAAACAGTCCCTGTCCTCCAAGAACTCTTGTAATAATGGGGAAGATTATGCCCTGGAATATGGCAAACCCTGAAATTGAAATGTTTTTTTTTCTTTTCACAAGTGTAAGATTATGCTCCTCTAAGTTATCCCTTTAAACATTCTATGTTTCTATGTGGCATGCTAGGAATAGCCCAGTGCCTGGGCATATAGTAAACATTTAACAAATGCTTTTACTTCCTTCTATCTGTCCATCTGTCCATCCATCCATCTATCTGCACATTCATTCTTGCATACACATATACATCATTCATTGTCTAGTCTAGATGCATAGTGCTTTTACACCTTCTTTTTGTACAACTCATTTGACCTTTGGGGTTGTTGCCCCTGGGATTCTCTTGGGAAAAACTGAGTGGAACAGCTCCTCAGTCAAGATTCTAGGAAACAGATGGAAGGAGAAGGGGAGCAAGACCTGGTACTCCATGAAGTGCCAGACACCACCATCTACCTGGAAGCTGCTATCTACCCATCCTCACACTATACTTCTTATCAAATTCTAGTAGCCATGTCCAGCTAGAGACAACTTCTTCCCTGCTCCCAATTAACATGTGCACGTGCATACACATGTATGAACACTCACTGTCACCAGTAGTAGTCACAGTAATGATTCCACTGGTTGCTGCCAGAAGCCCACTCCCTAATCCTCATGCAGCCCTTTTAGAATTACCATGTTTTAAGGATGAGGTAGGAGTAGGGAAAGAGAAGAAATGGGGAAAGAGGAGAGGGAAAGGAAGAAGAGAAGAAGCAAAATGGGGAGGAAGAAGAGGAAGGCAGAGAGCAGAGTCAGAAGGGATGTGGGAGGTTCCAGAGGAGAATTTGTCACCAGAAAGGAGGAGGAATGAATTCGTGGCGAGCTACAGAACTCTGCATTGAGCAAGTACTTTAGCTTGCAAGAGGACATTTTGTATCCAAAAAGTGCTTTGTCTTCACCGTTTATTCTTCTCATTACCATGCTGCTAACTCAGACCTTGATTGACACTGCCTCCCCGCTAACTCCTCTTCCCTGTCATTGGAGGATCAGAGGGTGGAGCACCAAACTCCTCCCAACGCCTCCTTTATAGGGGGTGGAAAGCACACTCTATCACTCCACTTTACATCTGCTGCCATGTCTAGTTTCAGCTCAGTAGAAACAAGATGCTCTCAGGCTAGGTTACCTTGTGTCCTCCCCTCCCCCCCCCCCCCATTTTCCTGCCTTTTTTGTGTGCTGTCTTTGCCTTTGGTGTGTAAGCTCCTGGAGGGCAGGGACTGTCTTTTATTTTATTAATTCTTTCCCCAGTACTTAGCACAATGCCGGCACTTAATAGGTGCTTAATGAATGTTAATTGATCAATTGACTATGAGCTAGTCATTTAGCCTCGTCCTGCCTTCATTTCCTTTTCTGGAAAATGGGCATAGTAGCATTTATGGTACTTCTTTTGAAGGGTTATTGTGAGGCTTAAATGAGAAAATGTATGTAAGGCATTTTGTCAACCATGAGCAGTTATATAAATGTGAACTATATGTAATACCGTCTCCATCTTTTTTTTATTCCATCACCCTTTCTGGTGCATGGATGTGAAAAGGTGCACATCCATGGCAAATGATGAGAATTCTCTATAGAGTACTTCTTTTTGGCATTTAAAGCCCATTGCAATCTGACTACAATTTAACCTTTCCAGCCTCATCGACTGCTCTACTTTACATGCTCTTCACTCCAACTACAATGTCCATCTTTTTCTTCCTCACACATGACACTCTATCACCCATATCTGTGGCTTTGCACTGGCTGTCCCCCATGCCAGAATGAACTCCTTCCTCACTTTCCTCTTTTAGATGGTGTGGGACTGAGTCTCATATCAGCCGGCTTTGAGACAGGTTATACTTGTTTCTGTCAAAGTTCTGCTTGGCTACCACATTCCACATGAAGTCTTTCCTGATTCCTCTAGTTTCTAGTGTACTTCCTACCAAAATTACCTTGTATTTATTTTTTTATGTTGCCTCCCTTCATAGACTGTAAGGTAGCTCAGTAGTTAGAGCACTGGACTAGAGTCAGGAAAACCTAACTTCAGTTAGACACTTACTAGGTGTGTAACCCTAGGCCTGTCTCAGTTTCTTCAACTATAAAGTGGAGATACGAATAGCACTTACCTCCCAGAGCTGCTGTGAGGCTCAAATGAGATGATATTTGTGATGTGCTTAGTGTAGTGTCTGGCACATATTAAGTAATAAGTGTTTATTTCTTGCCTTGAGGACTATTCCTAATTTCTGGTGCATGGTAAGTGCTGCACATATTTTTGTTGATTGATCCGGTTAATTGATGGTTTCAGAGTCCTGAAGTCACAAGGGGACTCCAGATGACTGATTCTGGATTGAGGGTATGTAAGGGAGGTGTGTGAGAGTAGAAATTTTACTTCTAAGGTGGTGTTATGGTGATAGTAACAGCATAATGATGATTCCTCACATTTATACTGTACTTTACAAAGCACTTTACATTTTGTAAATATGGAAATTGCATCTTAGAGGAGAAATGATTTGTTCAAGGTCACCTGTCTGGTGAGTGGCAGAATCAGGACTTGAACCCAGGTCATCTTCTTTAGTAGCTACCCTTATTTAACTTGTACATCCACAATAGCACTCAATACAGTTAATCCTTCACCTCCCTCCCCATATTAAACTCTGAAAATTCTAGTACCCTGGGTGGAAAGGCAGCTGTAAGTGTAGACAAGCTCACTGCAGAGGTAGGGAAAGACAATGGCACCAGGTTTATCATTATTATTATTTTTTGGTTCTCATTTTTGCCTATAACTTTTGTGGGTACAAAGAGCATAAGGATTTCAGGAGTGACTACTGGTAGTTTAATTTACAGAAGAATAACAGGTGGCTCAGATCAAATCAGCAAAGCAACCCATCAATTAAGTGGGATAATCAAACTGGTTGTTTCAGTGAATTGACTAGTCAGGTAGGTGGTAAAGTGGGATAGAGCACTGGGATTGGAATCAGAAAGATTCCTGAGTTCAGATCTGGCATCAGATACTAGCCATGTGACCCTGGGCAAGTTACTTAACCTTGTTTGCCTCAGTTTCTTCATCTGTAAAATGAGCTGGAGAAGGACATGGCAAACCACTCCAATATCTTTACCAAGAAAACCACAAATGGGGTCACAGAGAGTCAGACACAATTGGAAAATAACCCAAGAAAAACAAAGAAATCAGTGAAAATGGGCCATCTGGATGGTTCAGATAAGGGTTTAATTGGGTAGCACATACAGTGACCTCTTGGCTTTTTTGTGTATGATTGCCCAGGCAGCATGTTTTTGATCAGTTATTCAACAAACACTGATTAATATCCTATATCCATAGCACTAAAGTGCTAGGCCCATGAGAAGATTCAGAGTTTAAATAAGGCATGGTCCCTGTTCTCATAATGCTTAGAGTCTAGAAGGGGGAATAGGCTGTCAATACAGAGAGCTCTGAAGCATTGTATTTCATAATCAGTGCATTGATATTTACAAAACCAAGCACTTTGTGAAGCTAGAGAGGGAAAGTCACTGTTGACCTTGAAGATTAGAGGGTAACTTTCCTTATTTTCTATTTAATGTCACGTTTCTAATATACTGAGTATGCCTAACAAATGCTAAACTATTCATTTCAGTAGCCTGTGAATAACATTTGGGTAGTTGATCGCACTGTGTCTCAGGAAGCTTTAAAAATGCTTAGCAGTAAGGTATTTTCTCAGCTACAAGAAAAAAAAAGCCTTAAGCTGAATCAGACTGACTGTCTGTAGCTGTCCCCCATGCCTAGGATGTGCCTCCTCATCATCTCTACCTTCTTCCTATCTTTCCTGGCTTCCTTCAAGTTCCACAAAAATCCTACCTTCTACAAGAAGCCTCTCCAGATTTGTCTTTTTTTTTTTTTTGCTTTTTTTTTTGGAGGGCAGTTGGGGTTAAGTGACTTGCCCAAGGTCACACGGCTAGTTTTTTGTGTTAAGTGTCTGAGGCCAGAGTGTCTGAGGCCAGATTTGAACTCAGGTACTCCTGACTCCAGGGCCGGTGCTCTATTCACTGTGCCACCTAGCCACCCCCTCCAGATTTGTCTTAATGCTAATCCCTTATCTTTGGATATTTCCACTTTATCCTCTCTCTGTCTTGTTTGTACGTAGTTTTTTTTTTTTGTTTGCTTGTTTTCTCCCCCATTAAATTGCAAGCTGAGAGCAGGGACAGGTTTTTTTTTTTTGCCTTTCTAGCACTTACCACAATGCCTAGCACATGATAAGTACTTAATAAATCCTTCCTAACAGACTGACTAATCCATTGTCATTCTAGCTCAATATTTTGTTTTTGACAATGACACCAAGAGTGGTATTGCGGGAAGGTATAGCAGTATCAGATGTCAATCTCAGTGGGTCTGGGATGTGTCAACACAAGTTCCAGTTTCCACAATAACACATTATGGATTTGTTATCCGTGAATTTAGTTAAACTTCAGAAAAAGGTCACATTAAAACCTTGATTATCCATATCCAAGTTGGTAGTGGGTTTACTCTCCTAAGTACAAAATACTTTTTAAATGTTATTGTGTATTAAAATCTTTCCAAATGTTGCAAATATTTATGCCTTTGCAAACAGATTAAACTGGGCAAAATTTAACCTTCCTTGTTGACCGAGGATCATCATTTAAATATTAATGATGAGGAAGCTGAGATAGAGAAGCCCCACTTCCTCAGTATCACAGTCTGTATGTGGCAGAGCCAGTATTCAAACCCGCGTCTTCTCACTCTTAGCACAGCATTCTTTCCACTGCCCTCTGAGAGAAGAAGGTTCCCAAAGGCACTCTGGAAAGGGAAGGCAAAGTAGCATAGTGACTAGGGAAAATCAGGGGATGAGTTTGCTATTGTGGACAGTGGTAGTTGTTATGGTTAGTGATGGTGTTGATTCCTCCAGTTGGTTGTATAGTGATGGAGTCCAAGGAAGATCTCCAGGATAGGCAGCTGGTGGAAGGATATGCTGTTTTCCTTCATATTTGAAGAGGACCCAAATGACATCACAGTGTTGGGATCAATGTACAGTGTGTCTCATGTGGCTGAGCAGACCAGTACAAGTTTGGAAGGCTCTACCACAGGTCGGGCACAAATAGTATGCATGAGTATTTGAGTTGGAGATGTGTCCATCTCCAAGATTGGAGTTAGTTGGTGGAGAAGGCAGCTGATCCATCCCTGTGGGAAGGCACCCTGAGAAGGAGGATGATGGGGTAGAGGAATGAATGTCAGAGGCTGGATCGCAGCCCTTGTCAGTCTATGCTGGTTTCTGATCTCGTAGTATTTAATGTTATAGGCTCCTTCTGGAATCAGCAAAGCTGAGTTGGGTATGAAGCAGTGTATGACAACTTATTTACTCAGTGGACCCCAAAACCAGTGACAGAGAAGGAATAGATGTAGGGATTTCACCAATATAGGGAGCTCCCAAATAAGGCAGTTCCCTTCCCTATGCAGGTTAGCAACTTTCCTGCAACTTAGTCTTTGACAATTGTTTAGGGGCACTAAGTTATTGAGTGACTTGATCAGGATATCAGCCAACACATGTAAGGAAGGGACTTGAACCTAGGTCCTGATAAGGCATTACTATCTGCTTTGCTACTGCGACCTACCTCTCAAGGGTTGTAAAATTCTTTGTGAATCTCAAAGCACACTATAAACGCTGGTTATTATAATTATTGTCACCCCTCTTCCAATGTGAGCTCCTGGAGAGCAGGGACTGTCTTTTCTATGTGTATTTCTAGTATTTAGCATGCAATAAGTATTTAATAAATGCTTCATTCACTCATTCAAAACATGGCCTTTACCTTTAAATTTCTTATAGTCCAATGGAATGGATAGGTTACAAGTAGCTGTAAGAGCAGGCAGAGAACATGAGAAGTGTCAAAGAGGAGTCCAAAGAGCTATGAGACATCTGAGCAGGAAAAAGTTACTTTCATCTATGTGACTCAGAAGTGGCTTCCTTGGGGTGGCTAGGTGGCGCAGTGAATAGAGCACTGGCCCTGGAGTCAGGAGGACCAGAGTTCAAATCCGACCTCAGACACTTGACACAAAAACTAGCCGTGTGACTTTGGGTAATTCACTTACCCTCAATTGCCCTCCATAAAAGAAAAAAAAAACCCAAACCAGAAGTGGCTTCCTAACAATAAAGACAATATTGAAACAGTAAAAAAAAAAAGTGCCTTGGAGGAACAGCTGAGTTGGGCCTTGGAAGACAGATTACTAGTAAGGTGGAAGGTATGAGATAAGGACCAGGAGACTGGAGAGGGCAGGATGAGGAGGAGGGAGGATGAGTAGCCTGCCTTGGCTGTAACAGTCTATGTCTAGGTAACATGCAGCTAGATTTCTACTTGCTGGATAGGCGACTCACCTATCCTGCAATGCTTTGCCCTCATGGACGCACCCAGGTGTATCTTTTTGGAGAACATAGTATTAATCATGGCCTTCCTTGACAGGGTCCTTTCCTTCTCCTTTTAATGCTTATGTTTGCTCTCTTGCTGCTCCGTTCAACCCCTGGTTTCAAATCAATCAGTATCAAAACCAAAGAATCAGAATCAGAGTGCTCTAATAGTGGGAATGAAGTGTGTCCTCTCTAAGTGAATTTAAATCTATTTTCTACTTCACTTTTTATTTTTCGACAGTGAATGTACATTTAAAAAATCTTACAGGATCATACTGGGCAGCTAGATGGTACAGTGAATAGAGGCCTGGAGTCAGGAAAACTCATTTTCAGTTGTTTAAATCTAGCCAGAAGACATTTATTAGCTGTGTGATACTGGGCAAGTCACTTAACCCTGTTGGCCTCGGTTTCCTTATCTGTAAAGTGAGCTGGAGAAGAAAATGTGAAACCTTTCCAGCATCTTTGCAAAGAAAATGCTAAATGAAGTCATGGACAGTTAGACAATTGAAAACAACTGAACAAAAATAGGGTCACAACATCCAGAAGCTTAATTAGTTTCCCAAATAGAAATACTGCTCATTTAGGGGTCAAATATCTATATCATCTATCTATCTATCTATCTATCTATCTATCTATCTATCTATCTATCTATCTATCTATCTATCTATCTATCTATCTATCTATCTATCTGTATCATCTGTCTATCCATCTGTCCGTCCATCCGTCCATTCATCCATCTATCTATCTATCTATCTATCTATCTATCTATCTATCTATCTATCTATCTATCTGTCTGTCTGTCTGTCTGTCTGTCTGTCTGTCTGTCTATCTATCCATCCATCTATCATCCATCTATCTATCTATCTATCTATCTATCTATCTATCTATCTATCTATCTTCTATCTTTCTTCTATCTCTCTCTC
>CM053597.1:197280635-197314522 GCA_028646575.1 Pseudocheirus occidentalis | reverse complement strand
TGTCTTTAAAGAATCATATTTAAAACTCTTATCTTTACTCTCTTAGGACTTTAACTCCTCTCTTTTTGCTTGACATAGTGCTACCCTGAGAGACCATGGTCTGGGGCCATCTTCTCATATTTGACTGTGTCTGGGAACAATGTTTTAGAAAGGACAGTCATGCTTCACCTCACTGTCTCCTTGACTTTCTCTATACTCTACCTCCTTTTCTTCAACTGCGGCATTGCTTCCAGGGTTACAACTCCTTCCCACACTTCTCGTAGCACCCATGTTGTCTTTCCCCATCTAAAGTAATCTCCTTAAGAATAGAAACTGTCCTATTGACTTGTTATTCTATTCCAGGGCATAGTACTGTGCCTGACACTTGAAAAGATATCTATCCATTTATCTCTCTTTTTTGCTTTACTAAATTAGCCATTGCTTTTTTTTTTTTGGGAGGGGGTGTAAATCTATCCAGTGTGCTCTGTTGCTCTGTGTCAGCTCCTGGTATAAGTACTATGGTTATATTATTCATTGACTTATTGGTTCTTCCCAGAAAGATTGACATGACAGAATGAGAATGATCAGTTGATGAATTTGGAATGACTTGAGTCTTTGAAAGACATCATATTCCAAGTCTTTCTCTGGTGATAAGTTTGATGATTACAACACAGTTATATGCACAAGGACCCCTCTATCAGAAAAGTCTTGCAAATAGTCTGAATCTGTAGTAAAGTGTAAAGGAGAGTGAAAAGAATACAGATTTTTGGTATTATGGATGCTGAGTTTTCTATGCCATAATCTGCAAATGCAATTTAAATTTTCCTGGCATTGAGTTATACTTGGCAGATCATTTATTCCATTGATCTTGAAGGTGATAATATTTATCACAGTATAATCCCTTAACGGAATGTGCGTGATTTTATAGACATTCTGATGATTCATGTACCTTTGCTGTTGGGCTATTATCTCTGTGTTTGTTTGCTCTATCTGTTTTGGTAGCTAGAGAAGAGATGAAGGAAATATAGCATATTAATAATGAGAGGATACTCTGCAGAATGAAGGTGTGCTTGCTGGATGTGGTGGTGTGTTCCTGTAAGCTCTCCTTTAGGGGGGAGCTAAAGCAAATGAAATGCTTGACTTTGGGAATCCTTAATTGTGGTAGGGTTAAAGCCAGCTGGGTGGAACCCGCATGAATGCGAGGCTACCAGACAGCCTAAGGAGGAATGACTAGCCTGGGTGAGGAAAATAGAAAAATAGAAGGCTGAAACTTCTGTGCAGAGTAGTATTGAGAATGGGCCTTGGAGTAACTGTTGCTCTTCCTGTCTGGGTAAGATATGGAGACCCTGAATTTAAAAATTTAAAAAAAGGTTGACTTAATTTTCCATATATTTGATTAGAGCAGGGATTCTTAATTTTCTTTTTCTGTCATGGACCCCTCTGTCAGTCTGATGAAACTAATGGACCCGTCTTCAGGTAAATGTTTTAAAGTGCATAAAGTAAAATACATAGGATTACAAAGGAAACCAATTATATTAAAATATAATTATAAAAATATAAAAAAGTTAACAGACCTCAGTTCAGAATTATTTGATTAGAGGCAAACTTATTTATTTATTTATTTTTCTTTTTTTTAAAATTATTTATTTTCTTGTATACATCACTCATTTCCACAAGATTTTGAGTTACAATTTTTCTCTTCCCATTTTTTTCTCTTATTTGGTTTTCAAAGTCCTTCTTAAGCTGATCTATGGCTTCTAGACAGTCTTCATGTTTCTTGGCAGCTTTTGGTGTGGGAGTTCTGACTGTGTTGTCTTCCTCCCATTCCATGCTTTGATCCTTTTTGTCCCCAAAAAAGGAATCTAAAATTTGGTTGCTCTTCTTACTTTGCTTCCTTTGCCTGCTCATGTTGCCAGTGAATTACTTGATTTTTTAGCTCTGTGGAACTCTGCTTCCAGGGGGGAAAGCTCTGTCCCAAATTGCAGGGATTTTTGCAGCTGCCGGAGCTTTTTAGGAGGCTGCTGCAGCCCCCACCAATGTTGGCTCACTGAAAGTGCACCCCAGGACCACCACCCAAGACCACGATCTGGATCCAGGCTGCACAATGCAAGAGAACTTAGTCTCTGAATGATTGCTTGGACCTTCTGCAGTCTGCAGGCTGGGAGCTCTGAAGCAGCTGCATGGAGGTGGCTACAGGGCCTCTGCTTCTGCCGCTTCCTTGCCCTGGAGGCATTTTGGCTGGACTGCTTTTTCTTCCCCAACTTTAGCTGAGTTCCACTGACCTTTCATTTAGTTCTTGGTTCTTATGGCTTGATAATACTGGAAACTGCTACAGCTGCCACTGATCCACTCTTCTGAAGGCTCCAGCTGCGCTTGTCCTGGCAGCCCCCCTACCTCTCTCACAAAGCTGTGGTTTCAGGCTCTGCTGGTTTCAGCTCCCAGCATGCTGAGATGGGCCCTTCTTGCCGAGCTGCCTTCAGTGGGAGATGACTTTTCTGTATTTTTGTGAGTTTTGGAGCTCTAAAATTTGTTTAGAATCATATTTTATGGTTATTTGAGGTGGCTGTGTGGGAGCTGCAGAACCTTGTGGCTTCTATGCTGCCATTTTAGCTCTGCCGCCCGCAAATTTTTATTTAAAACTGAAAATATATTTAAAGTAATCAGTATGTTATTTAAATCCTTGTATCTCAAAAAATATTGCGAGATACACAGATCCTTTCTCAATTATCCACCAGGAAACGAAGGTTATCTTACCATTTGCCTTAGTGCTTTTGTGGCCCCCCAGCCCCTTTTTTCTGCCACATACCCTGACTAGGACATCCAGAGGCTGTTCTCCTCTTGTTCCAATCTCCCTCTAGCCTTCAACATACATGTGCTATATGTATATGTATGTGGAGACTAACTTAAATCCACTTAACTTGACACATATGCCAAAGCTGGAATGAGTGATTATTTTAAGAGCATTCTGCTAACAAGTTTAGCTTGGCGGCTTTACATTGTAGCAGGCTATATATTATATATCCAGCCCTCATTTCTCTTTGGAGCTCTACTCCTCCAACACTAACAGCCTCTTGGATATCTCCTGTTAGGCATTTCATTCTCAACATTGCCAAAACAGAATTTATTACTCTCTCTGCTAAACTAGCTCCTCTTCCACTCTTCTCTGTTTCTGTTGAGAGCACCATCATACTTCAGATTCATAAACGTGGAATCATCTTTTACTCTTTTTTTCATCACTCATATTCACTCGTTTCTAAAGTCTATCTATTCTATAATAATGACTTGTCTCATGTCTATCCCCTTTTCTTAACTCACAGCTATGCCACTACAGCCTTTAAATACCTCTCACCTGGAATATAAAGACACCTTCCTACTTGGATTCCCAGTTCCTAGTCTCTCCTCTTTCCAATGCACCCTTCAAATAGCTGTCAAAATAATCTTCATAAAGCACAGATCTTCATGTGACACTCCCTTGTTCAAGAACCTCCAGTGGCTTGCCTTGAAGATTAAAACAAACCAAAAACCTCTTCACCTTGGCATGTAAATCCCTTCACAATATGACTTTGGTCTATCTTTCTAGGCTTACTGTATTTCTCCCCTTCATTTATTCTACATTCCAGCCAATTCAGGCTATTTCCTATTCCTACATCCCATCTCATCTCCATGCTTTTGCATAGACTGAGTACCTGGAAAATACTGCCCATACTTGGAATGGGTGTACTATAGAATACTACCTCCTCCCCCTCCCCCCATGCTTGGAATCATTACCTTTTCACCTCTGCCTTTTGGCATCACTACCTTCTTTTAAGGCTCACTTCATTTGTCTTCATTGCTTCCCTATAGAAAATGATCATCCAAGGAGGGAGAGTATTGTTATCGTGTATTCTCTTCTGTTCTATTCTGTTCTGTTCTATTCTATTCTATTCTATTCTATTCTATTCTATTCTATTCTGTTCTGTTCTGTTCTGTTCTGTTCTGTTCTGTTCCGTTCCGTTCCGTTCCGTTCCGTTCCGTTCCATTCCATTCCATTCCATTCCATTCCATTATGTTTGTAGTGTATCCCAGATAGAAGAATGCAAGTTCTATGAAGGCAAGCACCCAGCACATCGTAGGTTCTTAATAAACACTTGTCAGATTGGATTATATTCTACACATGGGTGATTAAGAATATCCGCTATTCCCCCTTGCAATTTTACCTTGAGCTTTAACAAAGGAGTCACATACATGGGAACAGATGAAGAGAAAGAATCTGTGTATTCAGTGATACGATTTGCAGTATAAATGACCCTAAATATCATAGGATTCAACTAAATTTATTTTGGGTTTTGAAGGAAGCTTAGATAAATGGAAATTCAAAATACAGCTCTGTTTTGTGGGAATCCACCTTATGATATATAAGAATTAATATTCCATATTTTCTGAATCTCTTTTCTACCCATACAAACAGACTTACAAAACAAATACAAGAAGAAAAGAACAGGGAGCTTTGGAATATATATTCAGCCAGCACTCCTAAATGGAGTCTTCTCCCAGTTTATTCCCAGAGGTACAGAGTATCTCTAAGAATTGGAGTATCAGGTTGGTTCTAGGATTTCATAAAGGACCCAGTCCTTTAAGACAATCAGTTAGTCAATAAAAATTTATTAAGTGTCTACTATGTATTGGCCTTGTATTAAGTGCTAGGTATACAAAGAAAGGCAAAAACATGGTATCTGCTCCCAAGATCACAGTCTACTGGGAGAAACAACATGCAAACATGTCCTAATTATGTCCTAATGGGATAGATGCAGGATAAATTGGGAATAATCAAGAGAGGGAAGGCGCTAGAATTAATGGGGATCAGGGATCATTATATATTAGAAATAGAAGGGAGCTTGGGGAATATCTAGCACAACCCTCTTATTTTAAAGATGAGTAGAGATGAAGCACAACCAAACTAAGGCCAGAGAAATCTTCCTTCCTACCTTCCTTCCTTCCTTCCTCCTTTCCTTCCTTCCTTCCTTCCTTCCTTCCTTCCTTCCTTCTTTCCTTCCTTCTTTCCTTCCTTCCTTCCTTCCTTCCTTCCTTCCTTCCTTCCTCCCTCCCTCTTTTTCTCTCTCTTTTTCCTTCCTTCTTTCATTCTTTTATTCCTTCTGTTCTCATCAGTAGCTGACCTTCTTTGAAGGCCTGAGCAAGTTCTACTTTGTAAATTCATGAAACAGGGGAAAAATACAGAATTCCTGAAGGTTTGATAAACTACACGTGCTCTATAGCTCTCATATCCAAGCCGTCTCTTATATCCAAACAGTGGAATAGGGTGACATTGTAGCTTCATCAGTATAGAGCTGGAAGGCACCTTAGTTTAATCCTCTTATTCTTACAGATAAGAATATAGAGGCATTAGAGAGGTGGTCATTCTCACTCCAGTTTGGTCCTTTAAATATTAATTCATTATTCTGTTGCTCAGATAAGGACCAAACAAGAGCTGGAAAAGTGGAAAGCCACAAAGCTCATCTGGGGGAAAGGGAGAGAAATACTGATTAAAGTTTTATTTGCTGACACTCCTTAACAATTTATGTTCAAGTACTTTTTGGCTAATTAATGGCTGCTCATGAAATGCCATGTGTCAGCAATGAATCACTTACTTCTGTTGCTCTTCACTAGTATATGGCTAATGAGCAAGGACAAGTCTTATAATTAAAACCAAAAATAGCCTGGCTGTAGAACACAATCAAATGTGATACTTGCTACCCTGATAGGTTATATTAAAGCACGTCCCCCTTCACCCACCTCATGAGATAGTGACTGGGAAGAGTGATGTCTTCAAACAGGGCAATTAGTTGTATTTGAAGCTCTACACCTACTTGGGTAGCTTTACAACTTAACTCCAATTCTTTGAACAAATGTTATTGACACCCTATTATGCACAGAACTGTTCTTCACTGAGGTTAAAAGACATATTCCCTTCCATCAAGAAACTTACAAGCTACTGAGAAAGTCATCAGGTAACACAGTAATAAAGCAACTTCTCTGGCAGAATGGAATTGAGAACCAATGGACAGTCCATGCAGTAAGGGCCAAGGTAATACAGAGAAAGGAGAGATCACTATAGGGGCTGGAGTCACTGGAGCCATCTCATCCATCCCTCCCACGTATGTGAGGAATCTGAGACCAAGATGGAAGGAAAGAAATCAGAATTTATTAAGTGCTTACTAAGGGCCAGGCTCTTTACAAATATCTCACTTGATCCTCACCACCCTGGGAATTAGGTATTATTGTTATTCCCATTTTATGGTTGAGGACACTGAGGCAGAAGAGGTTAAATGTCTTGCCCAGAGTCATACTGCTAGTAAGTATCTGAGGCAGGATTTGAACTCATTTCTTCCTACCTCCAGGTCTATTGCTATAGCCACTGTGCAACCTAGGTGTGTTTTAAAGGAGTTTAAAGGACTCACTCATCCTCACATCGATTGTCATTGGCCAAATTAGAGTTCAGACTCAAATCACTGTTCAGTCCTATTTCCATTGTGCCACCTTCCTCTGCATGGTGAGCTTTCAGCTGGCCTTTATTGAATAGGTAGATATTCTATAGGAAAAGGGCAGTGGAAAGGGAATTTCTAGCCATCAGCAAGCAGGAGCAAAGATATGGAGATAAGAGATGGGAAGTTGTGTGTGAAGTGTGAAGAATAGCGATTAAGGCAATAAGACTGGAGCATAGAGGTTGTGCAAAGGAGTTAAGAGAGAGAAAACAGGAAATGTTGGAAGGGGTCAGGTTGTGAAGAGCCTCAAATGCCAGAGGACTTTTTGGTTAACTTTGGAGGCCATTGATGGCCAATGGAATCTTTTGAATGGGGGAATGAAATGGTCATTCCTACCTTTTAGGAAACTCCCTTTGAGACTTGTAGTAGGGAGATTGGCTTGAAAGCTATTACAGTAATTCAGGGGCCAAGTAATTAAGGTTGGAGCGGTGGATGGGCTAGTGTAAAGAAGGAAGGCATTTGTGAGAGATATTGTGAAGGTAGAAATGACAAGATCTGGCAAGAGATTAGACGTGTGCTATGAGTGAGAGTGAGGAGAGGTCACAGGAACCTGGAGAAGAGAGAGTATCCAATTGGGGAAGATGATCAGGAGTGCCAAATCCTGCAGAGGAAGCAGTGCGGATGAAACCTGACAGTGGAGTAGCCAAGGTCACACAGTGAGGGAAGTACAGAGGAGCTGGGATTGGAATTCAGACCCTCTGACTCCAAATCTGTCTCTCTGCCTTCCATTTCACTCACCTACCTGTCAATCACCTTTGAGCCATGATCACCTCTTACCCAGATCATTGCAATGTTCTCTCGGCTTCTGGCATTTCCTCTGTGCAGCTGACAAGGTCATCTTTCCACAGCATAATAAATATTTTGGTTGTTTGAGGTTATTTTGTGACTTTATTTGAGGTTATTTTGTGAGTCTTTTGCTTTGTGTTTTGCTTTTGACTCGTTGTTTTGTGGATTGTTTTAATTCCTCAAGATTGGAGGTATATTTTCTTTCTTTGGAGGTTGCTAGGTTAGAGCAGTATATGGGACATTGCAACCCCATCATCTTGCTAGTCCTGTCGCCAAACACTTTACAGACTTTATCTCCTTTCGCAGTCACAATGAACTTGTGAGGCAAGCGCCATAGCTGTTTCAATCCCCCCATTTTATAGAGGAGAAAACTGAGGCTCAGAGAGGTTTCATAGATTTAGAGCTAGAGGCAGCCTCAGAAGTCACCTAGGCCAACCCCTTCCCCTCATGTGAGGCATAGAGGGATTATGCTATTTGCCCAAGGTCAGACAAGTAGTAAGGTCATTTGCCTTTAAACCTAGTACTTTCCCAAGGGTTACATGCCCACCATGTGATTGGAGCAGCATTTGGGCCCACATCCTCATGAGTCAAAGCCAGGCATTTCCTGATTTTTTTAAAGCAACTTTTAAAAACTCTTTATAGCACTTTTCCTGGGTCTCTCTGTTGTTTTCATTTACCTCACATTCTCTTTGTGTGATTTGAGTTATGGTTCCCATAGTTATTTGTGGATGTCTTTCCGCCGTGAAACTCTTTTAGAGTAGAGTCGGTGGCATTTCTACTACATACTAGTCCTGTGACTTTGGGCAAGTCGCTTGACCCCGCTCAGTCTTATTTTTCTCATCTGTAAAACGGGGATAATACCAGCATCTACTTCACAGAGTTGCAGAGGATAACATGAAATAGCATAGAAAGTACTGTATAAATATAATTATCATTAAACTTTTCTGATCTTATTTAGCTTGGTCCTTGGACAGCACTATAATTCTGCTCCAGATCCATTCTTAAGGCCTTTGAAGCTTTCTAGGACTTGCTGGAGCCAGTGTTTTGGTGGTAAAGCCTTGAAGTCCGGAGTTATCCCTGTACCTTGCACGCTAAGTCATTGGATATAGGTCTTTGGCAGAGAATCTTGCCCATCCCAGCAAGTCCTGAATACATATATGTTGAATTGAATAATTGTGAATGTGAAAAAAGGACATAGATTGTGATTTTTTATCTTTACAAGTGCCAGGAATAATGACACAATTTGTAACGAAGTCTTAAGAGTCTGGCTTTCCAGGGACGGATCTTTTCTTTCACTCTGGAAAAAGGGCTAATTAATTTAACAGCAGCCCATTTGGAGAGAGTGAAGACATAGTCCTGTGGACAGACCACTATTTATTTTTGCTGGTAGTCAACTAAGTTAATGTAAGTGCAAACTTCTCCTTTGATGTTTTAGCTTTAAGAAAGTTGCATTAATGGAGGGCAATTATGGTAATTTGAATTAGGAATGGAATTATGGTAATTGAAGACTTCTACTGTGACAGGTATTTATAAGACCCTGGTGTTCTGGTGCAGTTCAGCATTGCTATTAAACTCATGGTAATTAGCATTTTCTCCCCTGAAATGGTTGAAAGAATATGGGAACATAAAATAAAATCTGACAGTGTAAGAAACGAACTGGCAAAGACATCAAAACCTACAGTCAATACAAAGAAACACAAATATACTGATGATCTCAGGCTTTTAAAAATTTTATGACAAATCAGAAGTAAATTACTACTTTGTTCAGGTCACCAAGGGTGTGATATGTGTGTGCTTTGGGTCTGTAGCATAGACTGCTTACAGCAGAAAGATGGAACAGAGAGGGCCAGTCTTGTTCCTTTCATTTATTTGTAAAGCAAATTATTGTAGATGGAGACTCAGACCTGCTCCTCCTTTTCCCTTCATCTCCCCCACAGTCTGCAACTTCAAAGAGAAGCAAAGAACAGCAGAAGATATAGAATGAAACAAACAATTTTATTGTCTGGAGTAACATGTGAGGTTGTGCCCTACAAAGTCTGAGCCATTATTACTTGAACCCAACAGATGGTCTGGTACCCAGAAAGTGTTGGAAAAACACAAAGGCAAAATCCTTCGAGCTAGGAAGTCTACAAATATCCCCATTTTACAGATGCAACATGCACTTTGCATTATACATATACTCTTTTCTTCATAGGATCATAGATTCAGAGCTGGAAGGGGTCCGAGAGTTCACCAAGTCCAAGCTTCTAATTTTCAGATGAATGGATTGAAGTTCATCAGAGTTTTGGTAGCTTACACAGGGCCAATGAGTTAGGAGAGCAGACAGGCTTTGTACGCAGCCCTTCCTGTCTGCAAGTCTACATATCTGTCCTCCACGCAATGACACCTGTTGGTATGGTTTGGAGAGTTTATCTTTTGCCTTACTGTAAATTAGATTCTTATCCTTTTGGGCTTTGCTCAAGCTTCCTGTGTGTTTTGCTTTTAAGTTCAAGGGACCAAGTACTCTTTAAATAATAAGCTCCCAATTAGCACAGTAGTGGATACCCTGAAATAGTCATATTATTAGAATCTCACTGCTTATTTGCAATGTGATGGAACCAATGAGTCTATTTTACATAATTATAACTTCAAATAGTACACATTCGAAAAATTAAAACATTTGCACTAATTGAGAACTAGCTGTTACTTTGCCTATTTCCTTAGGAGACTCAGTCTGAAACACAAACTAGGAGGAGCTTAGCTTCTCATGAGTCAGTCAAACTGTCCTGGACAGCATCTTATTTTACAGCCTTTCATCATCATTCACTCTATATAGGTCACAGCCCCATCCCACACACATGGTCTATTCTCAAGCCCCCTAGTTCTCTCAGGATGCTTTTGTTTGCATGGCAGCTGTCCAAGGTGTCATCCACACTCACAGTCAACTCTTAGGTCATTCTCTCTGCCTTGGCACCAAGCCCAAATGCACTCACTGTTCCCAAGCTCCACCATTAACTCTTCTCAGCCCATATTCTCTAAATTTCCACTAAATGTCAGAATACAACTAGCCACTATGACTATTCTTACTCTGAACATCTTTGCTGATAACCCCTAGATTTCGCACAAGCACTACCACCACGTGAGGAGTTTTGATTCTCATGCTACATTGCCGTGCTCATTGTTTTCAGCCCAATGTACATGAATGTCCACCAATGTACATGAATGAATGAATAAAGCATTTATCAAGTACTTAACTTACTATGTGCAAAGCACCATGGTAAGTGCTGGGGATATGAATAGAAAAACAAGATAGTCTCTGCTCCCAAGAAGCTCTCATTCTAGTGGGGGGAACAACATGTATGGAAGGTTAATCTTTCTTTTCTGGGTTGTCATGAACACTCTTCTCCCTTTGTTGCCCTCCTGACAATATGGTAACTTCTCACGGTCCTTTGCTGGATATTGATCCATGTGACAGGCACTAATTGGAGGGGTGCCCCAAGTCATTATCTTAGTTCCCTGTTTCTTTTCTTTCTATACTTTCTCATTTGATTAGCTATCAGCTGCCATGGGTTTAGTTATCATCTGTATGCAAATACAATCCTGATCTAAATACCTAGCCTTACTCTCTCTCCTGAAATCTAATTTTATATGGCCAACTTTTAAGAACTTTCGGCCTGGATGTATGGTAGGCATCAAAATCTCAACATAGCTACAAATAAAATTCATTTTATTTTCCCTCAAACCCACCTCTCTTTCCAATCTACCTATTACTGTCAAGAACACTGTGATCCTTCCAGGTCCCCCAGTTCCCCGCCTCCATGTTGACCTTGACTTTCTTCTTTCATTCACCTGAAATAGCCAACCAGTTGCTAAAATTGGTCATTTCTGTCTCCACAACATCTTCTGAACCTGTGCCATACTGCTCACATAGTCACCATCCTAGTTCATGTCCTCATCACCTCTTATCTGGGCTATTGTCATAGCCGCTTTAAAAAAATAAATATATATTTTATTCCCCCCAGTCACATGTTAAAGCAATTTTTAACATTTAAAAAAATTTCAAGTTCCAGATTCTATCTGTACTTCCCTTCTCCTTGAGACAGTAAGCAATCTGATAGGTTATATATGTACAAGCATGTAAAATATTTCCATGTTAGTCATTTTGTACAAGAGGTCTCAAACAAAGAAAAAAAAAGAATGAAAGAAAGAAAGAAAGTGAAAGAGCATGCTTCAGTCTGTATTCAGACAATGTCAGTTCTTTCTCTGGGAATGCTTCATCACAAGTCCTTTGGTATTATCTTAGATCATTGTATGGCTGAAAATAGCTAAGTCATTTGCAGTTCTTTATTGTACAATATTGCTGTCTCTGTGTACAATGTTCTCTTGGTTCTGCTCACTTCCCTTTGCATCAATTCATGTAAGTCTCTCTAGGTTTTTCTGAAATCATTCCTTTACAGTCATATACCACAGCTTGTTCTGTCATAGCCTCTTAATTGGCTCTCTGCCCCTAGTCTCTTCCCCAGTCTAGTCTATCCACCAAACTGCTGCCAAAGAGATTCCCCTAAATTGTAGGTCTGACCACACCACTCTTCTCAATAAATTCTCACAGTTCCCTGTCACCTCCAGTATCAAATACACAGTTCTCTGTTTGGTCTTTAAAATGCTTTATGCTCCATAACTCATCTCTGGGCCTGTGTATTGACTGCTCCCCATTCATGGAATTCTCTTCCTCTCCTCTGAGCTTTGATGGAATCTCTGGTTTCCTCCAAAACACTTTGTGTTGGATTGCTTTCCTAGTACCACCAACTGATATAGTGCCTTCCCTTCCCCCTTAGGATTTACATATCTATATATCTATTTAAACATTTATTGTCTTCCTTATCAGTTAATTAAGTAGCATTTATTAAGTACCTTCCTGTGTGCAAAGTGCTAAGGATATCAAGAAAGATAAAAACAAATTAATTACTGCCCTTTCACAGGAGGAATCCACAGTCTAATAGTGAGATAGCATATGCAAACAACCTTGTGCAAACAAGATATATACACCAAAAATTAGGAGTTATCTTGGACTGAGGTCAGTAGGATTAAGGAAGAAGGGGAAGGGCTTTGTACAGAAGATGGAACTGTACCTGAGGCTTGTAGGAAGCCAGGAAAGCCAGGAGGCAGAGGTGAAGAGAGCATGAGATCTGAGAATGAGGAACTGCCAGTGAAAATGACTGGAAATGAGAGATGGAGAGTCTTGGGTGAGGGACAGCCAGGAGGCCAGTGTAACTGGATTGGAGTATGTGGAGTGGAGTAAGATATAAGAAGGCTGGAAATGTAGAAAGGGGCTGTGTCATGAAGGGTTTTGAAAACCAAACGGAAAACTTTATGTTTGATCCTAAATGTAAACTCTATCAGAACATAAGGTTCTTGAGGGCAGAGATTTGGTTTCACTTTGCCTTTGTATCCCACTTGTTTCATAATTTGCACATGGTAGGTGCTGAAGAAAAGCAGACTTTTGCAAACAACTTTCTACAGCAAACCACATCTTTATAGCCACACAATTTTAAAGGTGCTGAGAGTACCACATCTTACTGTATTTATCTGAGCCAACTGCCAACATGCATATATTAATATCAACCAGAATACTTCATAGATGTCAGTATAGAGACAAATTTGGTCAGTGACCTTCTGATTATCAATATCAAAGGAATCATAACATAGGGAGATTATACACTTGCCATACTTGCTTATCATCATTATGGAAGATGTCCTATACAGATTTTATTTTTTTGTATCTATATTCCAGCACAATTCCTGACACATAGTAGGCATTTAGTAAATGCTTGCAGATTGATCATCAATTTATCCCTCACACAGTGATTTATCTGGTATGAACAGTGGGTGAGTGAAGTTTTGTTGGGCACAGTTGTTACCAAAGTGGAGCGGAGGCGGGGGTGGGGTGGGGAATAACTCCTGCTAGAGATGTTGTTTTATAAAATGACTAAATGGCTGGTAAAGAAATATGCTATTGTTGTAATGGGAGGAATTGAGGGAAAACAGAATGAAGCCTTGGTATTGCTCAGAATGTTAAATTGGCACAGGAAATTATGTCTCTTCATCATATTGTCCTCAAGCAATCTGTGCTTCAGAAGTTTATGACATAGTCTTCAGAAATAATGGCGGGTAATTGACCAACTGAGCTTCATCAGATCTCTTAGGGGGTCTCTCTCTCTCCCCCCTTTCTCTGTGCATCTCTTTCTGTCTCTGTCTCTGTGTCTCTGTCTCTCTTTCTCTCTGTCTCTGTCTCTCTCTATCTCTCTCTCTCTTTCTCTCTCCTGCTAAGACTGTTTTCATGCTATTAGCTCATGTTACAGATTTGAGTGAAACCATAAAGCCACCATTTGTGGAAACAGGGAGGCCATTTTTTTTTGCTAGATGTTCATGATGACAAATCTGCTTAAGAAGCCCATGGCTGCTGAATAGCTAGGAAGAAAGAGAAAATAAATTGGTTTTTTTTTTAACTGTTTCTGCTCCATTTCTTGTGGCATCTTACAAAAACAAAGGAGGCTTTTTTTCTTCTTAAGTAATTAAAAAAGGTAAAAGGCCATTCCTTTCCTTATGCTCTGTTAGCAAGAAGGGAAGGAGAAAAGCAGCCAGCCAAATTAACCAGAAAGTCACATTAGTGAGTGTGAAAGAACAATTTGACAATTATCTTCATAGTTTTTAGATCCAAGGAAGAGAAATTGCATCTTTTTATTCCCAAGCACTTTTAATTGAAGTAATTAGAAGCAAGACTTCTAGCACAGACCGAAAGAACATCACTGGGAAAATGAATTTCTGGTCAAGTTTGCTGAGTACAAGGGCTAAAGATGAACTTTGGCGATAATGATTACCACAGTGTTTCTGAGGAATTTCAAACTTAACAGAAATTATATTTCTCTGCCTTGTTCCACCCACAGATGTAATAATAATATTTAGCACTTAGACAGCATCTTTCATTGCTGATGGGTCCCTTGGTTCTGAAACAATCCTCTATCTCCACATGTGTGAATATGTGTCTACAGAGTCATTTTTGCAATTGCTGAAATTTTAGCAATCCCACAGGGTGCCACATTGCAGCTGTTCAGTTGCATATAGCAAAATGACACAGTGGTTTGGGGTGCGAGGCAGAAAGAAAACAGATAAGATGGAATGTTACTACTCAGGGAGGATTTGGGGAAGGAGAATTGTCTGTGTAGTTGAATTTGGCCAGCAAGTCTTTGTTTCTGCTTTGAATACTTGCTGCCATTACCCTCTGGGGACCAGAAGGGATTGTGAGATTGACTTTAAAGAACTTCTCAAACATGTAGTTGTTGACATTTTGGTTTTTCAGTGCCTGGTAGGGCATTATGTTCAGCACTGAGGCAAAGCAATGTATAACTTGTCATTGAATTAGTGATGTATTTTCTGCAGTGTGCTATATTTTCCATGGAGGCCTCTTGCGCAAGGACCTGGCATGTCTGTTGTTTAAGTTTTAAGAGCTGATAAGGGAATATGATTAGCCATTCAGATTTTATTTAAAAAGAAGTTAATATACTTTAAGTGCCTGACAAAGACACATATATCCACAATATTGGTGCACCTGGAATTTGGGAAGTGGCGAGGGGCTTTAAATGCCTGATAATAATAATAATATTACCAAACAAGTGCTTATATAGCACTCTGTACTTTTAAAAAAGTGTATATTAACTGTATCACAGCAGTTCTAACTCTGCCATGCTTGTCAGTATCTCTTTCTGGATATTCTTTTACTTTCTCCCATGTATTTTTTTCTGTTCTGTTTTGCTTTTACTCTTCCCTCTACCACCTCACTATATACCCACTCCTCCCAAATAAAAGACTTCTTTTGTAGCAAATAATTTCACCCATACAAAAGCAATTCACATGTTTATGTTTTCTAAAAGTGTGTGTTTCATTTTGTACTTCTAGCCCATTTTTTCTCTCCTAAGAGGTGGGAAGTATGATTCACCATCAGTCTTCTGCAGTCATGATTGATCTTTGTATTGATCAGTGTCAAATCATTCACAGATGATTTTTGTTACAATTTTTTTAGTCTTATGTAAAGCCAAACACTAGCAGCTTTCCAGAGGACTGCTGCTGTGAACAGCTTCAAGGTTCTGATTATATAACATCGTGAACTCTCTGTTTATTCAGTAATAAATTAAAGCAAAACATTCACAGAAATCAAAGTACATCATTCACAATGACATAAGAGCTTATCACTAAGTGGCCACATAGTTTTCACCAAAGTGGCCACATAGTTTTAAACAAAGTACAATTATTTAGTAACTCCAGTCATTCAGTAAGTTCTTAATTCAGTCATCCTTAAGGAGTAAGTGTCCTTACTGAACACAAAGTACAAAGATCAAAGATCTCCAGCCCTAGGTCACAGTAAATCATAATCTCCTCAGTCAGCATCAGGTACTGCTGAAGAGATCTTTTCATCTTGACTTGAGGCTGGCTCTCAGCTTCCCTGGTTCCTCTTCCATGGTCCCAGCTCCCAACCAAATCTACACAACTGTCACCTGGGTTCAAAGGCAGACAGTTCCCAGTTTCTTGTCCAGCTCCATTTCCAGTCATCCAGTTCCTTGTCCAGTTCCTCTTCCATATTGGAAGCTCATAGTGTCTAGTCCACCTCAAGTCCACAGTTTCTGTTTCTGGGAAGACAAAGCTTAGCAGAGCCAAAACAACATTCATATACATTGCAGGTACTATCTTCAATTCGCCATCTGCCTGTGAAATCAACACAAACCCACCAACAAGGTCTGAGAACTCAACACAAATCATCAACATAGAAATCAACAAAGACCCACAAACAAGATCCAAGAGGTCAATACAAATCATCAGTAGAGTCCTAGGATCTCCAAAACCCTCCTCCAGGACTTCTGAACAGACAACCAGAAAATCCTCTTTCAGGGCTTCGAGTAAGGTCCAAGGGCTTCTGTAGAAAATATCACGAACAAATATCAACACAGACAGAATAGGCAGAGTGCCAGGATACCACAAATTTTCTCCTTCACCACAAGAGCTCCCTTCTAAGTTCTGCTCTCTGCAGCCTGGGCCTTTCCTTATATATGGTAATTAGCTCCTCCCCTTCCTGTTGCAGGAGTTCACAAGTTCTAGTGTGCACAAGTTATGGGATTTACAAGTTCTGGATCTTAATACTCATACAACCATGAACTGAAACAAGGTGTTAACTACTTCCGTGTTAATTAAATGCCTGAAACAAGGTGTTAATTTAATAGCTGAAACAAAGTGTTAACTGCTTCTTTGTTTGCCATTACATCTTATAAATTGATCTCCTACTTCTGCTAACCTCATTCAACAGTGGCCCATGTAAATCCTTTAAAGCTTCACTGAATCTTTCCCTTTGTCATCTCTTATAACACAACGATTCATTACATTGCTATTTTTGATTTATTCAATGAATGTTTAAGTGGACAAATTTATAGATAATTTTGATCACATTTTACATGGATAAATAATAAAATATCTGGTAATATTAAAATGCAATATAAAATAAAAAAGCATTATATGTGTATATTTCAGTCAAAATAAATCACAAAGAAAAATGCTAGAATATTGTATTAAAAAACAGAACATTGCATTATAAAAAGATACCCTCACTTCACACTGTTTTCTTCTCAAGAGCTCATTCTTAGTATTGCCCAGCTGCTGTATGTGTCCTTTTTCTGTCTGATGGAGTGAGTCCTGCACCATCAACAATACTACAGATTTTTTTTAGCAATTCACTAATGAGTACCCTCTTAGTTTCTAGTTCTGTGAGATAACAAAAAAGCACTGCTATAGGTATGTGTGTGTGTGTGTGTGTGTGTGTGTTTTGTATGTGAGCCCTTTGGCTCTTGTTTTAATCTCTTTGGCGGGTATGGTCCTAGTAGTGACGTTGTTGGTTGTACACAATTTAATGATTTTATGAACATAGTTCCAAATTGCTTTCCAGAGTGGTTGGTTCAATTCATTGCTCTACCAATAGGGCTTTAATATGCCCACCCCCTACTAGCTCTAACAATTGTCATTAACCTGTTTTACCATTTTTGCCAATCTGGTAGAATTGTTTAATTTGAATTTGTTTTATTATTAGTGATTTGGAGGATTTTTTTTCATAAGGTTGTTATAGTTTTGCTTTATTCTTCTGAGAACTGATTGTTCATATCCTTTCACACACACACACACACACACACAGAGTTTTCCATATCTCTTTTATCACTTGTGTTCCTCTCTGTCACTGGAATCGTCAAGAGTTCTTCCTTTATGCATAGCTGTAAGATGTATCTCCTCTGTTCTTCTAATTTGTTTATGAGATGGTTTTTTGTATCTCTCACGTATCCTTTTGGAGCTTGCTGTTATATATGGTATGAGAAGTTGGTCTAAACCTAATTTCTACCAGACTGCTTTCCAGTTTTTCTAGCAGTTTTTGAGTCCTTACTCAAGTAGGTGGAGCCCTTACGTTTTTGAAATACTATGCTATAATGTTCAGTTACTTTTGGGTGTTGTGTATATAATTTGTTTCACTAATTAACGGTTTTGATCATTGCTACTTTGTAGTATAGTTTGGGATCTGGTACTATTTCCCCTTCCCAATTGTCTTTCCCTGAAAGTCTTGACTTTTTCCTCCTCCAGATGAATTGTTATTTTTTTTTCTAGTTCTACAAAGTATCCCTTTGATAGAGGTAAGTACAACACCAGATATGCTAATTTAAGTAATATTGTCAGTTTTATTGGATTTCCATAGCCAAAGCAAAATTAACATCTCTCCAGTTATTTAGGCATGTCTATACGTTTGTAAAGAGTATTGCATAAGGGTGTCTAGGTAGTGCAGTTAATAGAGCACAGACCCTGGAGTCTTGAGGACCTGAGTTCAAATCTGGTCTCAGACACTTAACACTTGTGTGACCTTGGGCAAGTCACTTAACCCCAATTGCCCTGCCTTCCTTCCTCCAAAAAGCAAAAAACAACAAAAAAAGAGTATTTCATAGTCTTACTCATAACACTTTTGTGTGTGTTTTGATAGAATAAATCCTAGATATATAATAATTCTGTAGTTATTTTTAATGGTATTTCTTTTTCCATTGTTTCCTTCTGACTTTTATAGGTTATATACAGAAAGACTCATGATTTTTGTGGCCTTTGTTCTTGTACTTAATTGTTTAATTTAATTTTTAGTTGAATCTTTAGGATTCTCTAAGTAAACCATCATAAAATAAGCAAAAGCAATCATTTTGTTTCCTCTCTATTTATGTTTATTCTCTTAATTCCTTTTGCTTGTCTTACTGCTACATATCTTGTCTTCCCCATTAGAACTTCATCTCATTGAGAGCGGAGACTGCCTTGCTTTTCATTTGGTATTCCCAGGGCTTAGCTTAGTGCTTGCTATATAATAATCACCTGCTAAATACATTTTAATTCATTCATTTAGCAGACATTGTTAATAATGACAATAAACATCTGTCTTGACCCCTGATCTTATTGAAAAGGAGCTTCATCTGAACTCTTGCTTCCCTTCTAATATCTTTTTGATCCAGGTGACTGTGATGATTCTGAAGTAGGAATATAGTACCATTTAATTATATATCTTTTAAAATAGGTTATTTTAATCTCTTTTTAAGTATTGTGGTCTTAATTCTATTTTATGACTCAATTCCTAATTGCATTTTAAACTTTGGACCTGAATAGTTGTACATGACTACTTTGGATCTGATCCACAATATGAATGGGGTGCCCTTTTCCTCATATTTATCATTTACTCTTACTTTGTGTGTATTTTAATTTTTGTTCTAACTAGCTGATGATATGACATCACATAGACAACTTATTTGGAAATGGCTCTAATTTGGCAACTCTTACCTTCATCTCCTGATTTCCCTCGCTTCTTTCAAGATTCAGCTGAAATCCTACCTTTTTCATGAGGTCTTCCCTCTGAGATTGCCTCCTATCTGTTCCGTACTTATCTTGTATGTGTGCAGCAGTATGTTCCATCTGTTAGACTGTGAGCCCCTTAAGGCAAGGGACCATGCCTTGAACCCTCAGGACTTAAGCATAGCTCCTGGCACATAGTTGATGCTTGTTGTTGTTATTGTTGGTTATTCCCCATCTGTAAAGATACAGTCAATTTCTTGATATATCCCAAACCTTCTGGTTCAATTCTTTAAGATGTGTTAATGTTACATAGGCATGAGGCTTCTGTGTAGTCCATAATCATCTTGAGTGTAGTTCCTAACATATTCTTTCCCTGTGCTCCCTGTCTGTGTCTTTGTAATGGAAGAAAGAAGGACTGGCCACTGACAACTGTGGGAGCAGTATTCCTTGGGATGGTGGTATGCCATCCAAAAGTTTCCTCACTGTGTCATTATGTAGAGTCACTACCTGGAGCACTTTCAGCTAGTTGAATTTAGTGGTGTCTGATACCAAGATAATGGTCAATGAATTTGAATTGAGTTTCTTGCTGACTTTTATTGAATCGTTGCATTAAATGTATGTGCCTTGTGTAGCTGCAACTTCACCAAATTGGCATTGGACATCTAAAGGAGGTGATTACTTTAAAAAAGTAGGAAATTTGAAGTTTTCAGGCTTTGCATAAGCAGCACCATTTGCTCTGACTACTTCAGAACCATAGATAGCTCCTGACTACTGTTAAAATTTATTCTTTTTTTTTTTAACATCATATCTGTGATTTCTCAGATAGGAACACCTTTCTACTAATACAGCTTGCACCTAATGTATAACTGATAGTCTTAGCCAGGTGCCAAGGGTGTAAAGATTTAAGTGACTTGACTAAAGTCATACAGCTAGTTTGTGTCTGAGAAAAGACTTGAATCCAGGTTGTACAGACTCCAAAGATAGCTCTGTATTTCCTACTCCATGTCTTTCTGTATCTATATTTAGCTATGACTTGAAAATTAAATTCTCAAATAGCTGTCAAAATTGGGTTCACAGACTAATCCCTTGATATTTGGAGGCTAATCCAAGATACACATAATTCTGACACAGGGCATTTCAGGCAATTCAGGGACTTTCTATGGCCTCTAAAATTTCAAGAATATAGGAACACCCCATTTGACATCACTATTTGGTTCTGCAAAAACCTTGCATTAGGCAAAACAACATTATAGAATGTTATGTGTGGGAGATAATTCCCAGGTAGCTAAAATTCATAATTTAGAAACTTTAAATAAGTTTTTATAGCAACATGTGAATATAAGAGGAAATTGAAACACTAAGTATAAGCTTTGTGGAATGGATCCTGTGGGTCAGGAAATGTTGATGAGTTTTGCTGGACTGAGTGGAGTGGCCTGAATAGACGGGGGAAGTAACTCCTGGGGAAGTGATCTGAGTTGAGTAGAAAGAATCAGGACAAGGAGTAAATAAATAATAATAATAGCTACCATTAATATAACGCTTTAAGGTTACAAAGTCCTTTATGTATGTTATCTCATCTGATTCTTGCCAACAGTCGTTTGAGCTAGGTGGTATTAATAAGCTCATATTACAGGGGAGAAGAGTGAGACTGAGAGTTTGAGTGACTTGCTCATGGTCACACAGCCAGTAAACATCTGGCACAGGAATGGGGTACCTTCAGCCTTCGAAGGAATATGTGGCCCTGGAGGTCCTCAAATTGACTGAATCCACACTTCCCAGAACAAATCCCCAAATGATTTGGCCACACTTGAGGACCTAGAGGGCCACATATGGCTTTGAACACTGCAGGTACTCCACTCCTGATGGGACATGACTTGGACTCTGGTCTTCCTGACTCCTAAGGTTTGCTTTCTATCTGCTACCTCACTTAGCTCCTGGAAATGTTAGCATCAGGCCATGGGCAAAATGAAATTATAGTGGGGCTTTATGACATTATGGTAAAGCTTTGTTATATTATAGTAATGTAGCTATAATGTAATTATAGCTTTGTAGTGGATACAGTTTGGGACTTAGAATCAGGAAGACCTGAGTTTAGATCTTACTATGTGTTAGGCACTGTGCTAAGCATTGGGGATAGAAAAAAAGGCAAAAGACAGTCTGTGCCTTCAAGGACAATGACAGCAGCAGCACCTACCTCAGAGTTGTTGTAAGGATCAGATGAGATGTGATATTTGTAAAACACTTTGGAAACCTTAGTATGCTATGTAAATGACTACAATGATGATGATGATGATGGAGAAAAATAAGAAAAGAATAAAGAAGAAAAGGAGAAAGTCATCATCATCATCATCATCATCTAGTTGACTTTTAAGATGGGCCAGAAAAATCACTTAAATTTCATTTCATCAACATGGATGCTGCTATGGGGGTACTGATGCTAGTGTTGATGTCACTTCTTCTGCCCTGGTATTTGTTTTCTTCCTGGTGAAATCCAAGAGGTCACTAAGGCAGTGACCCATGCTCTAATGAGCATGCTAAAATCCACTGTTCCAGAAGGAACATTTCGAAGACTTCTATTTCCTTGCCAGTCCTTGGCTACGCTGCCAGTACTGCAGAAGCTGAAACTTTGCTCTGCTGATGGCAGCTGTATCTCCTTTCACCTCCTCCTCTGCTTTTCCCTGGGTAGCTGTTCTCTATGCAGAGGGAAGAAAAGCACTGTAGATGAGTGATGTTGCTGATTGCAAGGAGAACAAACAAGCTTCTGCAGAGTTCTTTTTGGATTGGGAGCCAAAGTTGTTAATTTAGTCCTTATCCTAATTGAAAAGAAGGCTTTAATACGGCCTCTGCCAAATTTCTCTTGGGCAGTTACAAGGCTTTGCTGCTCATACACCTGGCATTTTAGATGAGAAAGATTGGCATATTTTGGATAGTCAAAATAGCAACTGAATGCCTCACCAAAAATAGAATTTTATAGGCAAAGAGGCCATACACATCTTCTCATTCCATTTTCTTCATTTTATAGATGAGGAAACTGTACTAGACTGTGCAGATGACAAGGTGGGTGCCACTGAATTGTCAGTGACCTTGTCACAGAAAGAACCCAGGTCTCCTGACTCTTGATTCTGTGCTTTTTCTACCACGCCACACAGTGCCTTTAGGATTAGGATAATATGTATGTGTATGTGTATGTGTGTGTGTATGTGTATGTGTATGTGTATGTATATACATGCAGATATATGCATTGCAAACATATGCATATTTATATGCACATGAGTATATATATATATATGTATATATGTGGTGTGTGTATTTTTTTGTTGATAGTGGTAGATGCTGGAAGGGGATTTTGGGTTTACTGGGCTATTTTCTCCCCATAGATAGGGTCTATTCCATTAGAACAGTAGAATCGTATCCCTCAAATAAGTAAAAAACGTGAAGGTAGCTTAGGGGTGAATGGAAGCTTATGGAAACACATTTAGGGCAATGCAAAGAATGGGAGATGAAGAAAAATACTGCACCAGAAATGGGGAAGAAGTGAAAATGTGCCTTTACTTGGCCCTTGAGATTCAAAGGGATTCAGCCAACAGACAGAAGGGCAAGGGAAAGGAGGAAAAATTCCAATATATGGTTCTTCTTAACTTCCAGTTGCATATTATAGTTTCTGACTGCCATCCTAGAATTGTCAGTGCAGCTATTTCTAAAGGGGAGGGAGGGAGTGATGCTCCTGTTAGCCTGTTTGCCTTCACACTTTCAAATAAAGCGAATGATGAGAGCAAATGACTAATAGTTATTGGGATATTGCCTTAATTATTTCAAGCTAGCAGAATGGTGCTATGTCATTTGACGCCAAATCTTTATATGTGCTCTCTTTGGGATGTATGTGTGAGCTTTAAAATTAGTCACTATAACATGCAAAGTACTGTAAAAAAAATAAAAAGATGAGATTTTTGAATGTAAAAACAAATCAAGCTCCAGCATAAAACCAGACAACTCCTGGTAGTAAGCCGAGGAGTGGTTTGGGAATACCAGCCCAGCCAATGCATACTGGCACCAAAGCCTTCTAGCTAGGAGGTAGACTGAGAAGTGACCAGGGGCTCAGTAGATCTTGTAGCTTTAGAATTAGCTTTCTTTTACTGCTTATCATTCTTGTTGTTCTCAATCTAAAATTTCAACGACATCTTTGGGAAAGAGACTACCATTTACTTAATTGCTGTCTAGAAACCTCAGTTGACAATATTATGTATAATAGAAAGCATTCTGGATCTGATGTGAAATGACATAGGAAGTAACCTACATAATCTTGTCTAAGCTAATCAACTTCTCTGTGCCTCAGTGGCCTTTTCTTTAAAATGAAGGGGCTCTGCTTAGTGATTTCTAACATCCCTTCCAACTCTAAATCTATGGTCCTATGAAAAAATCCCCCTTTTCATGGATAATGCAGAGGCAGAAAGAGATGGAGGAGCTTGCCATAGGTTTCGTTTTAAATCTGTAAATGGGACATAAGCCCAGATGCAATAGACTTGCCAGGCATATGCCTGGGTTACTGGGAAAGTCTGCCTTGGTGGTTTATTTCACAGTATTCCTTCACCTGGGTTTTTTAAAAACCAAAATATCAGGGAGAAATGTCTGGGTTGCCCTGAGTCACAGAAAAGACTCACGAGGAGTATTTTCTTGTGATAAAATGCAAGTGCTCTATGGTGTAATGAGACACATAAGCTGTGATCTCTCAACTCTCTGATGAACTAGAAGATGAAATGTGTTTTGCTTTTACAATGAATTCTTCCCTTTTAAAGAGAATCGGTAGCACTTCTCTCCTGGCCTTGGTCTGAGTTATGCTACCGGGACAGATGTGCAGCTGGTGACTTTGCCTTTTTACAACCCTCTTTTTTTTCCTGTGATCAGTATTGACATTGTGACACTGGGCAGTTTGATAATGACAGTCTTGGGGATCATTCTTCTTGGAGACATCTGCTCCTCTGCTTTTGTCATTTGCTTGGGTTTTGCTGTAAGCAGGCCATTAGTTTGCATCGACAGGGCTGCAGATACCCATCCTTCATCTAAACCATGGAAATGGCAGAAAAAAAAGCTGAGGAGTTGATTAATTTAGATTTTTTTCTCTCTGAAATTTCTGAACACTTGGTGGCTGGAACAGAAATGAAGGCTTAGTTTCAGTGCAGAGTGTAAGTGACTCTATTCTGGGAGGCTATATGAGCATCTGCAAAATGGGCTCTTTATGTTTTTAAAAAACGTGCACTGTTGTGGAACAGAAGCATAATATAACCCATTAACATTAGTGTCTGTGTAACGACCTCAGAATTGCAGATTGGTGGGGAAATATTGATAGGAAAGAGTAAACAACTGAAAATGAAAACTGTAATAAAACTCTCTTCATAGGACCCGTAATTTACAATTAAATACCAAGGCTACATTGAAATGAAGTGAGCATCGCAGGAAATATGTTCAGAGTTCTAGAATTTAAATTAAAGGTTGGTGTTTTGTCACTGACCCACAGAAGGGTGAGACATAAAGGCTTTGGAGGGAACTTAATGGAATGTCTGACCAGTGCATGGCTGTGCAGTTCTTAGACTGAAAGCTGGAAGGGACCTTAGAAGCCATTCGGGTTAATGCTCTCATTTTACATATGAGAAAACTGAGGCCAGAAGAAATTAAGTGACTTGCCCAAGATCACATAGTAAGTGACAGAGGGGCCTTATTTGATCTGTGATCCTGCCATCTCTGTGGTGGTATTTTTTCCACCCTCATGTGCTACTTCTCATGTTTAGCTCTGATTTATGGTTCTTAGTCTATTTAAAAAAAATCCCTGGTAGTTCTAGGGCTCTAGGGGTTTTGTTCTTTTCCTTTCTCATCACTGTGTCTTTGCTGGTATTGATAGGATATTTGTATATCTGTCCTCCAGGATATAGATGATTCTCTATGAGTTAGAGGTAAGTACTTGGAAGAAGCAGTGTGGTACAGTGAGAGGATCAAAAGCCAGCCTTGGAGTCAGGATTTCCTGGTCAAGTCCTGTCATGTGGCCATGTGCAAGCCCCATAAGCCCTCAGTACGGAAGGTACTTTAAGATCATAATTAGCAGAGGAGTTGCTACTCTGTACTGGTAGACAGATTTTTTTTTTACACTGGATGTTCCCTAATCTGATGAAACTGCATGCCCGAGGGATGGCCAACAACTAAACATATGAATGAACAAATGAATGAATGAATGAATAAAAATCACCAGTTGAATGGAGTCATCTTTGCTAAGAGGACAAATATGTTCCCAGTAAGAAATGAGTAGGTAAGTAATCTGGTGAAATATGTCTAATTGTGAAACATCAGTAGTGGTTAGAATGTGTGGAGTCAGCAAGGATCTTCTTTGTGTATGAACAGCAAACCTTGAAAATTATTTCCCAAATCTTTACACTTCTGGTCAGATCATTCTTGAACCCAGCATAGGAAATGAACACTTTCAGCATCATCCCACTCATCTTTTGGAGAAGGACATGAATGTCCTTTCAACCCACTTTGTTGGATACATGGACTGGAAAAGAGAGACTTCAAGTTAAATCTTGCCCTCAAATTAAGAGCTTTTTCTAGGGAAAAGGAGCGTCCCTAGGGAAAGAAGGAGGAAACATCTTTCAAAATAAATCTCCCTGCTAATGGCCTGTATGTATCTTCTCTAATGAAAAGCAGTTGATGCTGTACATGAAAGCATCTACTGTTCAAACACAGTATATTGCCTGGGATTTAGCAAGGCTGTTTTGAGGTAATTTTTGGTACTGCTGGAAAAATGAGATGATTGGACCAGATAATTTTTGAGGAGTCCTCAAGTCTGTGATCCTTTGACTCTGGTGCTCAGTATCTAGGACTACTGTTATGAAGAGTTGACTGCAGAACAGGGCTTTCACTCTTCTAACATTTAAAAATCAGACTGGATTGGGGTGGGACTAAGGGGAAGGAATGAAATTCAAAATACCAACAAATTTAATTTCTTTTTTTTAAACCATCAAATTAAAATAGGCAGAACTGATTTTTTTAGTGTGATAAAGAGTTCTCAAATGAAATGCCAGTCTGCTAGCTTGCAGCCCAGAGACTATTCTTGCAGACAACATTTAGGCTCCTAAAAAATTTATAGTGATAAAAAGTTCAGATGATTGCAGCAGTCCCACTTCCATGACTTTAATGTCAACAGGGTGATGAAATATCAAGGTGTTTTTGAAAAAAAAAAAACCTGAAGTGTAACCAAAATCCTCCCCTCCCATCTTGCTGCAGGGTCTATTTCTGGTGTTGTCCTGGTTCCAGGCTGTCCCAGGATGTGCCAAAGGAGTATAAGCTTTAATGGGCCTTCTAAGCTGGGCTGTGCCAACACATGAATGAGATAATTGACATGATATTGGAAAGCTGAAACATATGCATATTCATGTTGTCCCTATAATAGAAATCAGGAAAATGGCATTTATATGGCACTTTGACATTTATAAACCACATTACATTTACTTTCTCATTTGATCCTTGCAACAACATGATGACGTAGGTGCCATTAGTTAAGGAAACTGAGGCTGAGTTTACGTGATTTACTCATGGTCACACAGCCAGCAAGTGTCTGAGGTGGGCTTTGAACTCTGATCTTTCTGACTGTTTTCAGACTCTTCCTAGCTGTATGACCCCAGGCAAGTCACTTAACCCTGTTTGCCTCAGTTTCCTCATCTGTAAAATAAGCTGGAGAAGGAAATGGCAAGCTAATCCAGGATCTTTGCCAAGAAACCCCAAGTGGGGTCATGAAGAGCCCAGTGTGACTGGAAACAACTGAACAGCAACAACTTTCTGAATCAAAGTCCAACATTATTTTCATCGTGTACCTACCCCATAGGCTGCAGTTAAATGGAAGCATGGCTTATATGGTCTCCTTAGAGAAGAATTAAAGGAGTGACTAGAGTTAGTTTCACTTACTCGAAGAGCACAAGAGCCATCATTTAATAGAATACTTGCTTGTCTCAACTGGCAGTGCACAAAATGCAAAAAAATCATGAATATAAATCATAGCTTATGTTCTAACATCCACCAAAGAAGATGAAGTGGAGAAATTCCATGAAGAACTTGATGAAATCATCCAAACCAAGTCAACTTATTTTGTTGGTACTTCCAATGCAAAGGTAGACATAGGGAAGGATCATGACAACCAGGCTGGAATATTGTCTTGGGATCAAGGATCAACAAGGGCTTATTAGACATAGAAGTTTTTGGTATGATGGACATATATAAATAGTGCCTAGTCCATAGTAAATGCTTAATAACAATTAATCTATCATCTCTGTGTCTCTCTTAGCAACTAGCTCAGTGACTGGGCAGAATAAGGGACAAAGTAAATGCTAGATTAGAAGAATAAAGCTGAGAAGGGACTGCACATAAATGAAGCAACTCCAGCTTGACCTGTTTAAACAATCCATCCTCTTTGAGAAAAGGAACTGGATGTAAGAGAAGACATTCCTCTAATTATTTCCATTTCTTATGCATTTTTAATCATACTACAAAAAAATACTGCAGTGGGAGGACCAGTTGAATCTATAAACTGGCTTCACTTACTACAGGGGAAAGAGAGTAGAAGAATATGAGCAACATAACTTCATAAAGTTCTGAAAAGAATTGAACAAAAAGGAGCCTATAGAGAACTTGGCATAAGATCCATCTTTTCAAGATTATTCCAAGAATATTTATAAATAAAACCAGAAACAACAAATAGATGTGTGATGGAATGCATCTACCAGTTGTTGCTATCAACAACATAGCAGAACCACCTCATCTGAACTTTACCACATCTGTTGATGTTCCTCTACAATGTAAGGAAATAGTAACACTCCTTAAGAATATGAAGTCATGAAGAGAGGGCTGACCAGACCATGTGTACAACAGTAGCAGTAGGAAGGATTTTCTGCAACTACAACCTTCTCAGAGAAGATAGCTATGGAAAGGAAGAAGAGCCTAATCATTAGCCTGACTTGCCGGAAGACCTTGCCATTGGACTTTGAGGGATTTTTTGGAATGGTGCAGAGCTGAGGTGAAAGGGAAATGACTCATCATGCTTTAAGTATCTTTTCTAGATTATAAGCTTTCATCAGTGTGCACTTATAAATCTTATGTGCTTTAAGCATTTCCTTTGTGACGGAGGTGATAAATAGTAATCTTACACTTGGTGTCCTTTATACATTGAGTACCTTTACTAGGAGAGGCCCAGGTAATGTCTTTTGGGGAGACCATAGACATGAGCCAAGCCTACATTTTGATTAAGCAATTGTTCTAAGAGTTCTGCTCTGGGCTTGGGGTATAGATCCAGAGACAATGTTAAAGAGTCTGTCCCCTCTCTTTAGAGGCCAGTCCACATGAGTCTAGAGCTGTGACCCTTTAGTGAGTGAGAACGGGTTTTCCAGTTTGTATGTGTGTGTGTGTGTGTGTGTGTGTGTGTGTGTGTGTGTGTGTGTATCTATCTGCAGATAGATAGGATTGATATTCCCCCACCCCCAACACTGAAAGAATAAGAGAAATCTTCCAGAATGCTGTTTTGATTTTCTATAGTGCATTTATGAGAAAACATACACAAACTTGCCCTTTATGAGACGTCATGGAAGAGTATATATCTGCAAGGGTGGAAGGAGTCATCATAGTCATAAAATCACCAATCCCTTTCAAATATCAATGTAGAAATAAATACCTCTGAAGCAGGAATTCTTAACCTCTTTTTGTATCCTGAGCTATTGGCATGGTGAAGTCTATGGACCCTTTCACAGAACGATGTTTTTAAGTAATTGAAGGAAATACCCATTTTACTGAGTGAAAATAAACATGTAATTTTTCATCTCAGTTCACATAACCCCTAAAACAACCCTGGATCCTAGGTTAAGAACACAGTCTAACTAACCTAAGAAATGAAAATCCTATTAATGAAAAGTAGGGAATACCAAGTTGCCTCGTTGTGTCTGTATAGTGGTTATTTGACAGGAAATGTATTAATTCAAAGTAAATGCTTTGACATTTTATTTAAAAGAAGTAACTTTAGGCATGTCAAGAGAGGGTGGTGATGCTAAAATTAAGGAAAAAACAAACCAGGGCTGAATTCTTTTTATACCAATTCAGCTGTCATTGAGACTTGGGGAGATTTTTGACTTCTAAAACAGTGTAAGATTGCTCCCTTACTAGAAATCAAATGTGGCTGTTATGAGGAAAAGGCATATTTAATGAGCATATGATTATTTTTATTATGACTAGTAACAATCATAATAAATGTGATAGAGCACATTAAAGAATTGATTGGCTCCTCAGTCAGGTTCTGTAAGACTTACTGTTGCTTTCTAGGCACCTTGGTTTTCTCAGCTACATAATGGGGCTAATCTTATCAGCCCACCTTATGGAATTGTTGGTAAGAATAATCAGTAAAAAGGGTTGCTAGGCACTGGGCCAAGTGTTGAATGCTCTTCAAATGCTGACTGCGTTATAAAAAAAGAAAAATCAAACCTGGATGCCAAACAAATAGTAAAGGATGAAGTGGGCCATGCTAAGAGTAGACAGCTTGTTATTGAACTTAGAAATAGTGGTGGAGACTTTTTCAAAATGTTTTCTTATCTCTTGTTTTTGTTAAGTGGTGCTCAGGATTTGTTTAGCTCACAGTATGCATTCACTTATGTGATAGAATTTGAAGGATTCTGCTAGGAAAGTCCCCTTGTAAAAATCTTTCTCTCTCATTGGTCTGCCTTATAGCTTAAATTATTTTTCAATTTAAATTTTTTTAATCTAACAAAAATTTATTTTTGCTCCCATCTCCCTCGGCCATTAAGAAAAAAAGAAAAAATCCTTTCCAACAAATAAATGTTATTAAAGAAAGCAGTCATAATGACCATACCAAAAATGTGTGTTTCATTCTACATATTTAATACTTTTACTTTTTGAAAGATGAGTAGCTTACTTTATTACCTATTCTCTGGAGTCATGGTTGGTTATTGCACTAATCAGAGTTATTAAGTCTTTCGTAGTTGTTTGTGTTAACAAAATTGTTGTTATGGTAAAAATTTTCCTGGTTCTGCTCTCTTTGGCAATTCGTTGTTTCTGAAACTGTCCATTTGATCATTGTTATGGCATGCTGCCTTCCATTGTGTTCATATACAATAACTTGTTCAGCCATTCTCCAATCTATGACACCCATTTGTTTCCCAGTTCTTTTCCATCACAGAATAGAACTATTAGAAATATTGTATATCTATATGGGCCCTTTTCTTTTTTCTTTGATCTCTTTAAAGTACAGACCTACTAGTGATATCATTGGGTCAAAGAGTATGCACAGATTAGTTTGGCACAGTTCCAAATTACGTTCCAAAATTGCACGACCAACATATAGCTTGACCAGTGGTATGTAAATGTGCTTGTTTTCCCAAAGGAAAACATTTGTCCCCTTAACATTTGTTATTTTCCTTTTTTGGTTATCTTTATTAATATGTTGAGTATGAGGTGGAGCCTCAGAATTCCTTTAACCTGAATTTCCCTAAGTAGTAGTGATTTTGAGTATTTTTTCCATATGACTTTGATTGATTGAATTTCCTCCCCTGAGATTTGTTTGTCTCTTCACATCCTTTGACACATATAGCTGAAATTCTGTTGTTATGGTTGCTGTCCTGGCTTAAAGCATTATCTACAGAAGTTACATTAATACAGAATATCTGGGAACTGGGGAGAAAGGACAGGTGAATGTTGCAGAAAGAACAAGGGATATTGCGAGGAAAAGCTGGCCTGAATAGGACATTGCTTTGGAGGAGGACCTCAGCATTTGTAGACAATAGCAGCAGGTCATTGAGAATTCTGCAAAGGGGATTCAAAGTAGAGGAAAAAGAGGCGAGTTCTGTGGGAGAATTCCTCAAGTAGGAGAAGATTAACATGGAATCTTTACTAGGAAATAATGGAGAAACAAAACAAGCACCATGTATAGAAATGAATGTCTGAATGCTAAGGAATGGATGCTTGAGAAAGATAGCATGGAATAGTTGATAGAGTATAGGATTTAAAGGCAAGAAGAGCTGTTTAAATCCTACCTTGGGCCCTTACTAGCTACATGACCCTGGGCAACTCACCTCACTTTCTTTGGTCTCAGGTTTTTATATTTAAAAATGGGAGACTGGATTAGATTGCCTTTAATGTACCTCCTATCAATAAATCTATGAGCCTATAATTCTTCCACAGTAGTTTGGGGTTGACATCTCTATATAGACTTATAACATTTTCAGTTCCACTCAGAACTTATTCCCAAGTCTTACTGAGATCCTTTATTTCTGCTTTTAGAGAAACCTCAGTTCATCTCCTCTGATCTTGGGATGCATTGGATTTCCATTGTACAGTTGTACTGAATCTCTCTGGTCTTGCATTGGTTTCTGAAAGAGGAAGACAACTTGTAGGATCAAAAGATTTAGGCTTAGGAGATCTGATAGGATCAATGGATTTAGTGAGTTCTTATTTTTCATATGTCTTTTAATTTTGCAGATGACGAAAATGAGGTCCAGGGACATCAAATGATTTGGAGATGGATTATATACTTTGTAGCCAAAGGTGGAGAAGCTCTATATAGTCAGTTAAAATATGAGCTGGAGTTGACTTCATCTGAGATTAGCTTCTTAGTCAGACTTAAATTACATGCTTTGTGAATAAAAGGTGGAAATGATGAATAGATTTAAGGGATTAGATCTGATAAAGTGCCTGAAGAACTATCAATGGAGGTTTGCGATATTGTCCAAGAGGCAGCAATAAAAAAATGTTCCAAACAAAAAGAAGATCAAGAAAACAAAAGGGCTGTCTGATGAGGTTTTACAAATAGCTGAGGAAAGAAGGAAAGCAAAAGGTAAAGGAGAAAGGGAAAGATATATCTAATTGAATACAGAATTCTAGAAAATAGCAAGGAGAGATAAGGGTTTCTTAAATGAGCAATGCAAAGAAATGGATGAAAACAATAGAATGGGAAAGATGAGATTTCTTCATGAAGATTAGATATATCAAGAGAATGTTTCATGCAAAAAAGAGAATGACAAAAGACAAACATGGTAGAGACTTAACAAAAGTGGAAGAGGTTAAGAAGAGGTGGCAAGAATATATAGCATTGTGGAGCCAAGATGGCAGTGTAGAAGCAACAAGATTCTGCAATTCCCACATAGCCAACTCAAATACCCATAAAATATGACCCTAAACAAATTTTAGGGCTCCAAAGCTCACAAAATTACAGAAAAACACATTTCCTGCTGAAGGCAGCTCAGCAGGAAGGGCTCATCCCAGCACAGTGGGAGCTGAAACCAGCCCAGCCTGAAATCACGGCTTGGCCCCAGGGTGGCCAGGACGAGCTGTAGCTGGAGCCTTCACGAGAGTGGATCAGTGTCAGCTGTGGCAGTTTTCAGACTTATCAAGGCATAAGAAACAAGGACAAAGGGAAAGGAACTCCTAGGAATGTTATAGCCAGGTTCTGGTGTCCCCAGATCAAGGAGAAAATATTACAAGCTGCCAAGAAAAACAATTTGAATACTGTGGAAACACAATTAGGATAACCCAGGACCTATCAGCTTGTACATTAAGGGATTGAAGGACCTGGAATATGATATTCCAGAGATCAAGGGAGCTAGGATTAAAACCAAGAATCACCTACCCAGCAAAATTGAGTATAATGTTTCAGGGGAAAATATGGTCATTTAGTGTGGTGGAGGACTTTCAAACATTCTTGCTGAAAAAGTCAGAACTGAAAAAGAAAATTTGACACTCAAACACAAGAAGCATGAGAAGGTAAACATAGAAAAGAAATCATAAGGAACTTATCAAAGTTGAACTATTCGCATGCCAACATGGAAAAACGATAATTGTAACTTGCAAAACTTTTCTCATTATGAGGATAGGTGAAGGGAATACAAATGTGTGTGTGTATATATATGTATATATATATATACACATAAATGCATATATATATGTATGTATACATACACATATGCCTATGTAGGAGGGTTTGTATATGTGTATGAACACATATCTGAGTATGTGTATATATGAGTACATAGAGGGCACAGGATCAATTGAATAGGTAGGGATGATACTCTAAAAGGTGAAATTCTGAGGTGGGAGAGGATTAGAATGGGGTTAATCATCTCATATAGAAGAGGCAGGGGATAATTGTTACAATGGAGGGGAAGAACAAGAAGGCAAAAGGGAAAGGGTCAACCTTACTCTCATTGATTTTGGCTTAGGGAAGGAATGACATAAACTCTAAACTGGGTATCTTGCCACATAGGTGAGTAGGGGGGATGGGGATGAGAGGTGGGATGATGGAGGGGAGGTCAGGGTAGGGGGAGGGTTGCTGGAAGTGCACACTTCTGTAAAGGGGCAGGGACAGGAACAAGGTAGAGAACAATAAGGTGGAGCAGGATAGGAAGGAGGGATATATAATCAGTCTTTCACAATATGCTCATGGTGGAGATGTTCTGCGTGATTACACATGAACAGCCTGTATTGAATTGTTTGTCCTTCCAGTGGGGGTGAGTGATGAGGGAGGAAGGGAAAGAATCTAGAATTTAAAGTTCTATAATCAAATGTTAAAAATATATATATGTGTGTGTGTATGTGTGTGTATGTGTGTGTGTATATATATGTATATATACTTATATATATATGTATACATATATATATATATATATATATATATATATATATAATTATTATTAA
>CM053597.1:197226589-197280535 GCA_028646575.1 Pseudocheirus occidentalis | reverse complement strand
CATGGAAATGAATGATGTAAACAGGAAAATAAATAAATTAATTTATTAAAAAAACCAGTCCATCAAGATTTAACTTAGACCACTAGAGTGAGCAAGAATGATATCTAATAACTGATTATGTACAGCAAGAAATAAAATTTAATGGGAATAGTAAAAAAAAGAATATGTAGCATTATACAAGAAATATCTTTTTTTAAAAATTAACTTTTGTTTATTTTGAGTTTACATCATTGATTTCCACAAGATTTTGAGTTACAAAATACAAGAAATATCTTAACATCATTGATGAACATGATGGTGTGGTTATTATCTAGAGCCAAAAATCCTGGAGAATGAAGTCAAATGGACTTTAGGAAGCATACAATAACATTAATGCTAGTGTTGGTGATAGAATTCCAGCTGAGCTTTTTAAAATCCCCAAAGATGATGATTTTAAAGTACTGTATCCAGTATACCAGCAAATTTGGAAAACTCAACAGTGGCCACTGGATTGGAAGAGATCAGTTTATTTCTATCAGCAAGATTATGTGTAAGATTCTGCAAGCTAAGCTTCAGCAATACATGAACCAAGAATTATCAGAAGAGGAGCCTTGTTTTTGGAGAGACATAGGAACTAGAGATCAAATCAAGAGCATTCCCTGGATCATGGAGAAAGCAAAGAAGTTCCAGAAAACATCTATTTGGCTTCATTGACAGCACTAAAGCCTTTGACTGTGTGGATCACAGATCATAACAAAATGTAGCAAGTCATCAAATAGATGGAAGTTCATTCATTTTATTTGTCTCCTGAGGAACCTCTATGTGGACCAAGAACCAAACATGAGACAATGATTAGTTTAAGATGGAAAAGGCGTAAAATAGGATATATGTTGTCACTTTATCAATTTCATTTATTTGCCGAGTACAATATCCAAAATGCCAGACAGGATGAATCAAAAACAGAATTAAGATTGCTAGAAGAAATATCAACAGTCTCAGTAATGCGGATGATGCAACTCTGATGGTAGAAATTGAAGAAGAATTAAGAAGCCTCTTGATGAGAGTGAAAGAAAAGAGTGTAAAAGCTGGCTGGAAGCTTAACGTAAAACAATGACAACCACCACCACCACTATCTTGGCAACTGGTTCCATCAGTTCCTGACAAATAGAGGGAGAAAAAAAATGGAAGCGGAGTCAGATTTTGTAATCTTGAGCTCACAGATCACTGCAGACAGCGACTGTAGCCATGAAGTTAAAATACACTTGCTCCTTGGAAGGAAAGCTATGGGAAATCTGGACAGCATACTAAAAAGCAGAGACATCACCTTGCCAACAAAGATCTGTATAGTCAAAGCTATGGTTTTTCCAGTAGCAATGTATGGCTGTGAGAGTTGAACTATAAGGAAAGCTGAGCATCACAGAATTGATGGTTTTGAATGATGGTGCTGGAGAAAACTTGTGAGAATTCTTTGTACAGCAAAGAGATCAAATACTTAATGAAATTAATTCATGCTATTCACTGGAAGGCCAGATACTGAAGCTGAACCTTCACTACTTTTGGCCATATAATGAGAAAATGAGACTCCTGGGAAAAGACCCTCAGGCTGGGAAAGATTGAAGACAAAAGGAAAAGGGAATTGCAGAGAACAAGGCAGAGAGCAGTGAACATGAACTTAGACTTTGGGAAATAGTAGAAGATAGAAGGGTCTGGCATGCTATGATCACGAAGAGTTGGACACAATTGAATGACTGAGCAACAAAATCATTTATGTGGTAAGTAGCAGAACTAGGTTTTTGAACTGAGGCCTCGTATTCCATATCTATTATCTTTTCTAGCACACCCTACCTTGCACAACACTAGAGTTGGTCCCCATTGTGTTCAGGCCATCCTTTTAGCCTCTTTTAGTTTTATGGAGGGCCTACCATCACTCCAAATGCACTTCTCTCTGTCCTGCTCTAATTGTTTGAAGCATCCACACCAGCTATCTGCTAACATTGGATTTATCCTTTGATAGATATAATGGGTCTTCTTCACCTATGATTCTATTTGAGAGGATTAGTTCGTAGACAGATAAAATAACTTATTAAGTGCTTACTGCATGCCAAGCACTGTGCTAAGTTGTGGTGCTTATGAAGAGCTCATATTCTAATGAGGGAAGGCACATAAAGGAGAGCTAGAAAGGGAGGAGGAGATGCCCTATAAAAGGATAGGGCTGAGGAGGTAAGAAGTCTAGAGAGTAAGGGTAATGAAGGGTGAAGTCTGAGTGAGGTGAGCATGCCTTGGGCACCTTTAAGAGATGGTGCTTGGGGACAAGGATTCACCATTCAGAAGAGAAAGCAACAGGGTGACATTTGGCTTAAAGAACAGAGGTTTTTGGCAATGGAGAAGGTGGTGCATGTGCGGTGCATGTGCAGCCAGGGAATGTACTTCTTCACTTCAAATATTTGAAATATTGTCATGTGGAGACAGGATTTGATTACTTGGCCATAAAAGACTAGGTCAATGGGGGGAAGTTTCAGGGAAATTTTGCAATACCATAAGCAAGAACTTATAAATAATTTGAGCTATCTGATAATCAGAGAGCATGGTACAGTGTGAAAGAGCCCTGCATTTGGAATCAGAGGACCTGTGTTCAAATTCTAACTCAGAGTACTATCAGCTCGACCTTGGGGAAGTCACTTATCCCTTTGAGGCTTCCTCTATAAAATGAGAGACTAGACTAAGTTGGCCACTAAGGTCTCTTTCATTTTTAATTCTGTGATCCTAAGATTTCCACCATTCCAAGGCATCAGTTGAAATTTGATGTGAAATAACATCTGACATGTTTGTAGCAGTTTTAATTATTTAATCAATTCAATAAAGAGGATATTTAAAGCTGCAACAAAAATCACTGGGCATAACCAATTTCCTCCATGAATCAGACACTTTGCACCTCAATTTTCACTCTTCAGTTATGTTTTGCAAACTAATTGGCAACACTTGATAAAAATTTAAAACGTGGCCAGACTATAACAGGTGGAGCAATAATACCTTCACTAGTAAATTAATTTATGCCCTCATGTCCACAGGCATAGTCATGAACTCTGAATTCTACCAGAAAATAGTCCTAACAGGATGGTTAGCTGCAATTATGGCTAAACACCATCCAACAATTTTGGCATCTCTTGGAAACCACAGGGAATGTGGTATCCTCTGAATGATTGGTCTTCCAGTCACGTTTTAGTCTCATAAGAATTCATCCTTTTAGACCTTCTCATCTCATCCCCACCCCCCACTTTTTTTGTCAGAAAAGTAATTTGACTACATCCTGCTGTTCATTTTGTAGCTTGAAGAACTGTCATGGAAGCTACTATCTGGCAAGCTGGCCTTAGAACAAAGTGTGTCAGAATGATTTATAGGAGTCTCTCTCACTGTTCTGTGATGATCAGACAACTCCGTGTGAGATATCATATATGTTCAGGTACCTTTGTATAAAAGCAGTTAGACATAAACTTTCTCTGGTAGCATCTCTTAATGCGTCTTTAATTTATGCTGACTAGCGAATGACTATAAAAGCAGTTTTTGAGGATGATGTGCTCTCTTTCTGGCTCATCTGAGATAATGTAAGAGAGCAGTTATTTTACCTGGAAGATATTTCAGAGAAGTCATCTTAGCACTGTACCACAGAAAAGAATCAAACAGATATTTATTAAGCACCTACTGAGTGCCAGTGGGGGTAACCAAGAGGTCTCAAACCAATTGGAGAGTTAGGGGAATGTCTCCTCCAAGCATGTCAAGACTTCCCCTGGTCGAATTGGTGGATAAGAGCAATTTGTTCCAATAGCCATAAAGGTGGTGGAAACAGGCAATGTGGAGCACTTAGAGCTTGGTCAGACATTGGAGACGCCAAGGTCATCCACTACATCTTGGTCCATTGTCAGCTATCTTGATTCTGTCTTCCACTGGACTGTGGTGACTCTGGAGGAGAGAGTAATGCCAATGGCTTCATGTAACTCTGCCACATTTAAATCCAATTTTCTGCAAGAATCAAAAAACATAACCCCTACCATTTTACCATTTTTTGCCTATCTCAAGGTGTGTCTTGTGGTGACAGGCAAGTGACAAAGCAGCAGGTGAGGAAGCACTGGGAGCTGTTGTCACAACCCTGCACCAAGGTGGCCCAGACCACGGGGTCATCATCTCACTGGAAGCAGTAGTGGGATTTGGCAGTGTGTCTGAGTAGCTTTTTAAGGATCACGCTGTTCACCTCCTTGTGTGAAGAAGTGGCTAGAAAAGGTGTCCTAAAAGCTGTCTACTTACCTAACCCTGGCCTGATTACATCAGCAGGCAGGGATTGCAATTTGCAGTTAAAACACACACAAAAAGTGCAAGAACTTCTGCTGAGGCGATTCCACTTGGTACATGGAATGTGTGCACACTTGAAGACAATGCAAAATCCAGTAGAACTGAAAGGCAAACAGCTCTTGTGAGAGAACTCAGGAGGTATCACATCCAAATAGCAGCCCTAAGTGAAACGAGGCTGGCAAATGAAGGCCAGCTCACTTAAGTCAGAGTTGGATACATGTTATATGGTGGCCGCAGTAAAGAGGAGTGCCATGAAGCTCGTATGTGCCTACCCAACGGAGTGAACGACAGACTCATGACAATGCAATTGTCACTTGAAGGAAAATACTGAGCCACCATCATTCTCCCACCATGCTGAACTCTGATGAGGTTAAAGAAAAATTTTATGAAGACCTAGAGACACGTATCATTAATGTGCCAAAGGTTCTGGATAATGGATGATGCTCTTGAGCTTTCCCTGTCATCAGTGGAGTGAAATCAGGCCATATGTTTGCTCCCATCCATTTTAGCATGATGTTTTTAGCCATGTTGTAAAAAATGCCTTCATTGAGGATGAACATGGCATCAAGGTCAGCTGCTTGCATTGGTGGTAAATTCTTCAATTTGAAAAGGCTATATAAGTGGAGGCTAAAGTGGAGGGAGTTTTGGTATATGATTTTTTGTTTGCAGATGATTGTGCACTCGAGGCAGCCTCTGAAGTTGAGATGCAACAAAGTATGGATCTGTTATTCTCTGCTACATGTGCTAATTTTGACCTAACAATTAACACTATGAAAACAAAGGTGTTCCATCAACCAGCATCATAACATCCATATGCAGAGCATCAGTGACAGCAAATAGAGATGTTTTGAATCCTATGGATAAGTTCACTTCTCTTGACATTATGCTTTCTACGGATGTACATATTGATAATGAGGTTAGCATACACATTACCAGAGGTAGCTCGGTGTTTGGGAGGCTCTGAAGGAAAGTGTGGGAGAGAAGAGGTATTAAGCTGCTTACCAGACTGATATTCTACAGAGCCATAGTGCTGACAGTCTACTGGAGAATTCACACAGGGCAAGCACTCACATGGTGTCAGAAAAAAGTGATAAAAGATACTCTCAAGGTCCCTCTTAAGAACTTTGGAATTGATTGTATGACATGGGACACACTGGCACAGGACTGCCCAGCATGGGATGCCCACATCAGAGAAGGTGCTGTGCTCTATGAGCAAAGCAGAATTGAAGCAGCTCAGAGGAAACACAGAATGCACAAATGCAGAGAATCCACTGGAAATGTTCACATGGCGTATTTGTGCCTGACCTGTGGTAGAGCATTCCAAGCTCATATTGATCTGATCAGTCACAGTCAGACGCACTATAACTTAACTCTAACATAGTGATATCATTTTGGTTCCCTTTAAGAATGAAGGACAACAACCAAGTACCAGATACTACTAACATACTTTACACATATTAAATCCTCACAACAATCCTCAGGAGAAGATGCTCTGATTATGCTCATTTTACAGAGGTTAAGTGAAGTGACTCAGTCAGGGTCACACATCCATTAAGTGTCAGTGAGTCAATTTAAACTCGGGTCTGCCTGACTCCAGGTCCAGTACTGTATGCACTATGCCACCTAGTTGCCTCATTTGCTTCTTCTTTCTTTTTTCTTTTTGGAGGGCAGTTGGGGTTAAGTGACTTGCCCAAGGTCACACAGCTAGTTTTTGTGCTAAGTGTCTGAGGCCGAATTTGAACTCAGGTCCTCCTGACTCCAGGGCTGGTGCTCTATTCACTGCACCACCTAGCTGCCCTGCTTTCTTCCTTTCTTAATGGTGCATCCCAGCAAAAGATAACAGTGCTGTTTGCACAGTAAAATAATTAAATTCAGCAGACGTCCATTAAGTTCCTGCTATATGAAAGGCAGTGTGCCGGGCACTGGGCACTATGAAAACTGAACCAGTGCCTGACTTCAAAGAGCTTACATTTTATTTGAGGAATGTAACATGTGCAGATGTAGAGTGCATACAAAGTGACATAAAGTGATTTTGAGAGGAAGGGAATGCTAATGAATGGGATCAGAAGATATCTCATTTAGGAAGCAGTGCTTCATTGGGGCTCTGAAGGCAGTTAGAAATTCTAGGAGGCAGAGGTGAAGAAGGAGTACATTTTAGACATGGGTAACCTCTTGTGCAAATGCATGGTGGTGGGAAATGGAGTATCACCGTAGGGTCATAGATCTAGAGCATGCAGGGACACGAGAGGTCAGTTAGCCCAACTCCCTCATTTTACAGATGAGGCCCAGGGAGGTTAAGTGAGGTGTCTGAGGTCTTGTGTCAGGTTTTAAGTGTCAGAGCCAAGATTCAAATGTAAGTCCCTGGAGCCCAGTTTGAGTCCTCAGTTTGATGCAACCAAGTTCCACTTTTCCCCCACCATACCACCACCTGTCATTATGTGCTAGAAATAACTAATAGGTGAGTTTGCCCGGAACTGAGAGTTCATGAATGGAAACAGCATCAGATAAGACAGGAACAGTAGGTGGTCACCACATTATGCAGGACTTTAAATGACAGCCTGGGGAGTTTGTTTTTGGCAGATTTTTTCTTATAGGTTTGGTTGTATTAAAAAGCTTTAGTATACACCATAAAATGGTATTCATTTTCAAATTCAGGTAACAATCTGGTACCCAAGCTAGCAAACATAAACAGTTATATTGACATCCTTTGGATAACTTAGGAGTGAGGGAGAGGTTGACCAAGTACTGAAGGTGCGCCCTTGAACTTGAAAGGCTTGATGTAAGATAGAACTTCTCAAGAGAGCTGTTGAAAAGTGGAATTGTTGACTTGTGAGGCAATGAATATCCATCTTGAAAACAGGTAAGCTGAAGGTGTCCGATATCTAGCCTAAAACTCCCGACTGTTAATGTAATTGGGAGATATTTAACAAAATAAATAAAAATACAGTGGAACACAGATAATGTTAACATGTGGTTTTCTAAGTCAGAAGGCTTCATGGAAGGATCTTTGTGCATCGTTTAGTGGTCCACATTTCTATTTGAGTTTGACACAGGGTTAAAAGGGGATTACTGCAGTGATTTGGGGTTGGAATGGCTATCCTCTAAGGTCACTTGCAAATGTATACGTTTATGATTCTCTGATACATGATTGGCTAATGGACTTGTTTAGTTAGCAGTTTGAGTACAAATACACCAGAAAGCTAACTGAGCTTCCAAGTTCTACACAAATAGTCATGCAAATTTCTTACTTATTTTAACTACCCACACATCTTATAACCTAAGTAGATCTCAGAAAGTCAGGGACCATTAAATCAATCATTCCTAGTTTGGCAAAAGGTTCAGTCATTTTACATGTAAAAACACCCCCCACCCCTAAATGTAGATACTGAAAAAAAGCTTTTGAAGAAATTGACTTAGTTACCTATATAGACCACTGCTAGGGAAACCTGTAATTTCATCAATTGATGGGGAAGCTCCCTCTACCAATGCAGGTTGGCTTCTTCTCTGCAACTTAGAGTCTGGGAGAACTGAAAAATATAGCAACTTACATAGGGGTACATAGCCAGTATATGTCAGAGAGTAGAAACCGCATCTTGACTCCATGAGGCCAGTTCCCAATCCATCCATTGGACCACGCTACCTCTGTCTTTTCCTAAGCTTCCACAAAACCATTGAAAAATAGGAGTCTATTCTACTCTGCTCAGTGAAAGGGATAGTGACACATTATTGCTATCACACCATAGAGGTCTCCGTGATAGAGTCATTAAATGAAAAACAATCTTCATTTTGTTGGAACTTTTACTGTCTTATGGAAGTTACTTGGGTGAGTAGTGGGAAACTTTGGAAACTCAATCCTTGCAAAAAGAGTTAATATCTAATCCAGAAGAGATGATAAGGAAACCAAAATGGTCATTTAGATTTTTGAGATCAAAACTACCATAGATTTATTTAGAAGAATAGGTTGAATAACACCTTTCTAGAAAGGCAGAAAGCATACAAGAAGAGCAAGATAAATACTAGAAAATAAAATGATTTTTCAGTGGTAAGGAAGCTGGGTAAGGCCAATAGATCTTGGCGACAAGTGAGCAGTGATAACTATAAAAGATATTCTTGGAATGGATATCCCCACAATTCAAGTGACTGGCCCAAGTCCAGGTCTTTATTTCTAGGTCTTAAAAATGATGTGTGTCTAAGCATCACCAAAGGGTTTTTTTTATTGGAAATTGCTATAACTAAGGACAGATATGATTGGAATTTGGAAGGCAGCATTCATCATGGCTAAATTGGATTGCTTATATTTATAGTTCTTCGAAAAGTATCAAACATGGAAGATTTCCACTTGCAACAACTCTATGATATCGTATGTTATCTAGCTCAGAAAATATGGCAATGAAGTACTTTTGAGACTTGCACTTATAGATATAGTTCAGTAAAATATATGGTATGTGTGTGTGTGTGTGTGTGTGTGTGTGTGTGTGTGTGTGTGCTTGGAAAGCCTGACACATGGGGAGCTAAACAACTCAGTTTATTCAGTAATATTTGATGTGGGAATATACTGTACACACCACATGCATTGTTAAAGACAAAGTAAGCCACGATAAAGGAAAGCTTCCAAACCACAGACTGGCATACCATGTCTAGTAAGAGCATCATTATACAACTGCTATAAATATTTCCACAGTAAATAATACTATAAATGCTACTTATGCATGGAATAAAAGAATCACCAAAGCATTTTCCATTCCTTTGAGATTACAACAGGCCACCATAATCTGTTTTGAAAAATGAAAGAATTTCATAGAATCCTAGACTGTTAGAACTAGAAGAGGCCTTAGAGATCAGCTAGTCCAGCCCCCTCATTTTCTATTTTAAAAATGAATGTTTTCAGTTGAACATCTGGAGGAGACTATGGAAAGCTGGCGAATTTGGCCTGAAAGATGTATGTCACATAACATACAAGCTTCAGAGCCAAGATCCTTGTGTCATCCCATGATTGGTATATTTTTCAAGTGAAGGAAAACAAGACTAAAAACAAAACTCTAAACTTAGAACTATTTATTGAACTTATCCTAGTTTGTATTTTGTCAAAGTGAGCTGCAAAAAATAAACTCAGTTGAATTCTAGGGGTGGGGGTGGGGAAATGCCCCATAGCCTTCTTTTGTGAAGGGAGACATAAAGATGGTTTTGAGAGATAAGTCTGGGGGCTATAATTACCAAATATATAAATGGAAAGTGTTGAATAGTTCCTTTCAAGATCATTTTTAACATACATTTCAGAAAAATGAGCAATTTGTATGATGTCAAGCACCATTAATTGAAATTTTTGTGCCCTTGCTTTGATAAATTTGCCTCACTGACTTGATCCAGAAGCTTTTTGATTAAATAGTCTCTGCTTCTAAATTGAAAAAAATATATGGGAGAAATGTTTATTTTGACTTTTGAGAATGCAGAATCAGCAGAATATTACAGTGGGAAACTGGGCTCCTGTTTAGAGTCCTGGGAACGTAGTGCTTCTGGAAAATCCCATGGAATGCTGTGCTGACCATTATCATTGTCCAGTAACATCATTAATACATAAGGACCAGACTCCACACTATGCCACCCTTCAGCCCATTGTTCATTTTTCATATTATTTTCTATGGATCTAACTGGTCCTCGTGACATTGTTTCACTCACCATCCTTTTTCTTTGGAACTAGGGAACAACATCCAGCAGATTATACCTGCCTTGTTGCTGCTATGAACAGTTTTATGTGTACCATGGAAGAGAGAAATAGGAAGCTAGGGCAAGAAATGTCAAAATGGTATCAGAATGAATATGGGAAATTCCCTTCAGGCTCTTCCCAAGGAAAAATCAAATTCCATCAAGGCCATTTTACCAAGTGAAGATGTATGGGCATTTGGAGCTAGTTTTGAAGGTCCTCAAATGTCACTGAAGCAATGTGACTGTGAGAAGAGGCAACTTGGACAGATGGGAGCATGGAAATGTCACCTCTCAGAAGATCTGAACAGGAGGTGACTGATGTAAGAAAAACAGCTTGTGATCAGAACGTGCAGGTCCTGAATTATTTCAAAATTTCTGCTATAACAATTTCATAAAGCATATGGAGTTATCACCGGATGTTTCACGAACAAGCCAAAAGTTGTACTTGGTTTTATGACATTTGGAAATAGCTCCCATTTCTCAAACAATGGCAAGTCAACGAACATGTCTCAAATCAACAAAATAATTTATTAATTGCCTACTGTGTTCCAGGTATTTGCCTTATAAGCACTAGGGCTACAGAGAGAGTTACTACAGAGTAGTACCTGCTCTTAAGAAACTCACAGTCTAATGGAGAAGAAAACATGCTGTGTACTTTTAAGATACACACAGAATAAATTGAGGATAATCTCAGAGGGAAGGTTGTGATATTAAGGGGACCAGAACAAGCTTCTTGCAGGAGGTAGGATTTGAAGTTGAGGCAGAGAGGAGGAAGGAGAGGATGCCAGGCACAAAGGACAGTCAATGAAGTTTCCTGGGTTTGGGAGATGGAGTACCTTGTTTGAGGAACACCAAGGAGGCCAGTGTCACTGGACTGCAGAGAAGGTGAAGGGGAGTAAGGTGTACGAAGATGGGAAAGGTGGGGAGGGACGGGATTATGAAGGGCTTTCAAATCTAAACAGAAGATTTTATGTTTGATCCTGGAGGCAATAGGAAGACCATTGGAATGTATTGAGAAGGAGTGGTGACATGTTCAGACCTGAATGTCAGGGAGATCAATTTGGTGGCCGAATAGAGGATGGATTAGAATGGGAAGAAAATTAATTAAGGCAGGGATAGTGCTTTGAAGATCCTGAAGTTTAACTCAGTGAAATGATTATCTTGTATCTAAAAACTAACAACATTCATTTGGGAAAAGATTTACTCATATTGGGAGGGCAAAGATGTGGTTGTGGAAAAGACACAAAATATTGCCGTCAATTTGGCAAAAATATGGCTGTTAAAGGGACCAACTGAAAGGTTATTATAAACTGTGATTTCTAATCAGACAATTAAGATACAAGATAATCTGATTATGTATTCTGTTGGTCTGAAACATCTAATGAGTTGGTCCCATGAATATACCTTCTTTTGATTTCATTTTGTTTATAAGAATATATATATACACACACATATATACATATGTTATATATGTATATATTTATATGTAGCTCCCACTTCTTGGAGTTTCACCATTTTATGCTTCAAAATTCATTCCTATACCTTAATTATCTCCATGTTTATTTGTTTACTTGATGGATTTTTTTTGTTTTACCAATTTCAAATAAAGGGAGCACATTATATTCAAGAGAGTGTTTTTTTCTTACTAATTCTGAAGAAGTTGTTTCAAAGATTTTTTAAAAAGTCTGTGCTAATGACGAGAGAATTGTTTTCAATGGCCTTTCTATGAAGAGGGAAAGTGTTCTGATATACATGAGTTAATAACAATCAAGGTGGCCACAGGTGAAGGATGGAGAAAAACAAATGACTTGATAACAAATACCATTTTATGCTTGATGTGACTTGGTTTTACTCATAGAAGGGTAGATCCACAGAAATGGAAAGGGACCTCAAACCCCTACCCAATGCAGAAATATCATCTGCTCTGTGCCTGGAAAGTGGTCAGACTACTTGAAGACCTCTAGTGAATGGGAAACTCATTATTCCCTGAGACAGACTATTTAAGTTTTGGAACCTTTTAAGAGTTAAGAAGTTTTTCCTTACATTAAATCTAAATTTGCCTTCCTATAATTTCTATTACTTTCCACCATTCCAAAGGTCCTTTCCCTTGTATAGTGTAGGAATAGGAACTGCAGCTACAATATCATTGGTTATAGAGAACTTCTAGATGGAAAATTCCCTCTGCCACTCAAATTTATAATCTTACAGAGTTGCCTAGGGGAACTAGATGTTCAATGGACTTGACCAAAGTCACATAGCTGGTATGTCTCAGAGATGAGTCTTGGATCCAGATCCTCTTTGTTCTGAGGCCAGCCCTCTATCCACTATGCCATGCTATCTTTTATAAATAATTTCAATAATGACTTTAAATGAATTTGAATTATTGTTAATTAAATGTTAAATGTTTATTCTAGTTAGCATATTAATTTTAGGTTAAGTTTACAACACAGTAAAGTTGTACTTTTATGTGCTCTCTGTACATTTTATAGTACATCTGGGCCTCTGGCATAATCAATTTGTAATCCATTTTATAGGACAGAGCACAATTTTACTACTTTAACTGATTATAGAGCTTTATAGCCATTGTATTTTTGAACATTGCTGGTTATATTTGTAATTTATTTAATGCTAAGTTACTGGTTGAAAATGCAACCTCCAATTATAACATGGTTTCCATGGGAAAATATAATCTACTTTACAAGGATCTGCTTTATGACATTGTTTCCAGAAGCACATTTTGGCAAGAAGTCGAGGCTGCCTTGGAATCCTTTAATCCTTCCTGCAGCCCACAGAGGAACACTAGGTTACACTTCTCAGTTTCAAATCTGGGGACATATTTGAGAACTAGGCACTGGTTCAGGAGAAAGGGAAAACTTGGTATGGAAAGACAAGAACAAATGAGACCCTTTCATTTTTAGCTCTAGTGGTAATCACTGTCTGAACTCAGAAGAATTATCGATGCCTGCTCAGCTAGGTAGTGACTGCCTGAACCTGGCTGACCAGCTGGCTGACCTGCTGTAATACCCAGCACTGACTGACAGGATTCTCAGTTACTTACCCAGGGATGGTCTGAATGAAGAGTGACTGCCCTCAGCATTCTCACAAAAGCTTGCATCCAGATTGAGCCAGTGATTCTAGGAGGTTCGCCTAGAGGTAGCCATTTCCCAGAACTTCCCTCTGCTTCTAGAAACATGAGCGTGTGTGCATTCTCATTCAATAAGTTCCCTCTTGTTGTCATGTTGTAGCTCTTGCTTTTTCTGCCATTCTCTTTGTGTGCTATGTGAATTCAGATAGACCTATATATTTTATACCATAATCTGTTGCTGATGAATCTACCAAGGCCTATTCACTGAAATAGCACCAGTCCTAGCTAAAAGGACTTTATCATTATTGTTAGCCATATGCTCTGTATAGAAGCCATCTCAAAGCATCTTTCCACATATTCACAGACTCATGTTGATTTTTAGAACTGGAAGGAATCTCAGTGGTCATCTGTCAGTTCTCTATCCTCTCAAATGAATCCTCCTACACTATGATAAATGACCATCTAACCTTTGCATTAATAGCTCTGGGGGGGAGGGCAGGAACATACTGTCTCTCAAGGCAACCTGCTTTATTTTGGTGGGGGGATAGATCTAATTATTAGAAAGTATTTTCCTTGTATTAAAACCCAAACTTTCCCTTTTGCTACTTCCACCCATTGCTTAGTTTCACTTTCTAGGAGAGACCAAAGTTTAATTTTTCTTCCACATGGAAATCTTTCAAGTACAGGAAGCAGCTATTGGATTAGACTTCCCCTTCTTTTCTCCCTCCTCCTCCCAGCCCAGGGTTTTCTCCTCTCCAGGCCAAACATCCCCATGAACTGTAGTATTCACACCTTCCCAGAACTGTTCTTAAATGACTTTCCATCAAATTGATCAGTTACATTTCTTCTACAGCATAGTTGGCATGAAGCATAAGTCTTCATCCTTGCCAGCTGGTATGCTATGACTCTCTGTGACTGAGTTAATTAGTAGTTATCATCTGAATGATTTGGGAATGACTCTCCTGTATCTGGAAAAACTTAAATATATACTTTAGAAGCTATTAAAATTATGGAAGATGTTAGTGATATTAGGCAAGTAGGGCTTTTATACAATGCCATTCAAATAGGAAACCATGATTTTCTATGATGAACATGAATAAAGGTCAAATGATCAATTATTTGGCGTTAAAAAAACTCCATAAAATAAGAATAAATCTTTCCTTTACATGGACATGACTGTATGCAACAATTTAAAAAAGAAGCTACTAAAACCAAATACTACAAGTTTATTTCAGTGCAGGCACTACACTAAAGAAATACTAAAAATACATTTGTAGGAACAATTCCAACCAGCTAATTTGCTATTATCAAGTGGTCCAAAATAGAATTAGGAGTCATCACATGAGTAACTAACTCAGAAAACTAACAAAAGAAAACAAAACTGGTAGATGTGGTTGCTGAGACACTGCAAGTAATCTTTGGAAAATAAGAGTTAGGTGAAGCATTGCAAGACGAACGATAGGAAGAATTTCAGAGAGTGAATGAAATAATGTATGTAAAGAGCACTATGAAAATTAAAGCACCGTGTCACAGAATCACAGATTGACAGTTGACATGGTTGGTCAGAGGCCATTGGGCTGAACAATAATCTCCCCTAAAATACTTTTGACAAGTAGTCATCCAGCCTTCCCATTTGGGTAACAGTTGGTTAGGAAGCTTTTCCTGATGACAGGCTTCAATTTGCTTCTTTGCAACTTCCGCCCATTGATCCTAGCCCTGACTTCTGGAGTGAAACAAGATGAGTCAAATCCCTCTTCATGTATTAAGCCTTCAAATACTTTGAAGAAAGCTAAATATTTCCCTAAAGTATTTTTTCACTAGTCTAAATATTCTCTTTCCTTCATCTGATTCTCAAATAACACGATCTTCAGACTCTTTGCCTTCCTGGCTGCCATTTTTATATGCCCTTCAATTGATTAATGTCCTTCCTAAAATATGGCACTTATCACAGTACTCCCCATGTGGTCTAACCATGATGCAGTATATCAGTACCATCACCTCCCTGGTTCTTGACATACCCACTCCCTCTGTCTCTCTTCGTCTCTGTGTGTCTGTCTCTCTTGCTCTCTCGGTATATAGGCCAAAGTCACATGCGCTTTTCTGATTGTTGTATTATACTCTTGCTTCATATTATGGTTGTAGTTCACTGAATTGCTCAGATTTTTCTCAGATGAATATTTGTGTAGATAGGACAACCAGCCTCAGCCTCCAGTGATTGTAATTGTAAGCGTATGTCGTCATCCAGCCCAGTCTACTTTATTAAAAGATGGAAGCCATGATATAAGAATTATTTTTTCTTTTAACATACCTCCTCCACATTTCAAAAATTTCTTAGCAAGTACATCCATTTTGTGATTATTCCTTCCCACCACAGAAAACAAGGTGGTTCTCTTCTTCACCTAATTAACTAATTTACCTATACTTTTGGTCTCTGACCCAAGAATTAAGTGTTGTAGGAACTTCCTTTAGCAATTATTTCCTATCCATTTCTAATTAGCTCCTCCCCCCAATCATTTTTTAAAATTTACTTATTTACTTTTAGTTTACAACATTCAGTTTCACAATTCCTTGAGTTTCAGATTTTCTCCCCTTCTCTCTCCTCCTCCATCTGCCCCCTTACTGTGGCAGCATGCAATCAAATATAGGATCTCCAAATACCTTCATATTAAACATTAGTCATGTTGTAAAGAAGGATTATAACCCGTGGAGTGAACAATGAGAAAGAGGAAACAAAACAAGAAAAAGAGAGAGCAGGTAGTTTGCTTCAATCTGCATTCAGACTCGGCAGCTCTTTCTCTGGATGTGGAAATATCTTTCCATCATGAGTCTTTTGGAATTGTCTTATAACCTTACATTGATGAGAGGAGCCCAGTCTATCAAAGTTAGTTGTCACACACACACACACACACATTGTGTCTGTAATTGTGTACAGATTTCTCCTGGTTCTGCTCTTCTCACTCAGCATCAGTTTATATAAGTCTCTCCAGGTTATTATGGAGTCTGTCTGCTCCTCATTTCTTATAGAACAATAGTATTCCATTACATTCATATACCACAACTTGTTTAGACATTCCCCAATTGCTAGGCATCCTCTAAATCTCCAATTCTTTGCCAACACAAAAAGAGTTGCTATATTTTTGCACATATAGGGCCCCTTCCCACTTCTATGATCTCTTTGGAATACAACCCTAGAAGCTGTATTGCTGGTTCAGGGGGCATATATGCACTTGTTTATAGCCCTTTGAGCATAGTTCCAGATTGCTCTCTGGAATGGTTTAATCAGTTCACAATTCTTCAACAATGCATTAGTATTCCAATTTTTCCATATCTTCTCCAGCATTTATCATTTTCCTGTTTTGTCATCTTAGCCAATCTGACTGGTGAGATGTGGTACCTCAAAGTTGTTTTGATTTGCATTTCTCTTATTAATAGTGATTTAGAGCATTTTTTTCATATGCTTACAGATATCTTTAATTTCTTCCTCTGAAAACTGCCTGTTCATATCTTTTGACCATTTATCAATTGGGGAATAACTTGTATTCTTATAGATTTGACTCGGTTCTCGGTATATTTTAGAAACGAGACCTTTATCAGAGACACTGGTTGTAAAAATTCCCAATTTCCTGCTTCCCTCTTAATTGGTTACATTGGTTTTATTTGTACATAAACTTTTCAATTTAACGTAATCAAAATTATCCATCTTGCATTTTATAATGCTCTCTAACTCTTGTCTGGTCATAAAATCTTCCCTTCTCCATAAATCTAACAGGTAAACTATTCCTTGTTCTCCCAGATTGCCTACAGCATCAGCCTTTATACTTATATTGTGCACTCATTTAGACTTGATTTTGGTATACAGTGTAAGATAATAGTCTATGCCCACTTTCTACCATATTGTTTCCTAGTTTTCCCAGCAGTTTTTGTCATGTAGTGAGTTCTTATCCTAAAGCCTGGGGGTCTTTGGGTTTATCAAACAGCAGATTACTATAGTCATTGACTGCTGTGTCTCATGTACCTAACCTACTCCATTGATCCACTGCTCTATTCCTCACCCAGTACCAAGCAGTTCTGATGGCTGCTGCTTTACAATAGAGATTAAAATCTGGTACATTTAGGCCACCTTCCCTAGCATTTCTTTTCGTTAATCCCTCAGTTGGTTTTGACTCTTCTGCTACTGAACATCCTAAGAAAACTCATCCTTTGACCATGCTGCCCCATCCATATTCTGCCCTTCTTAATCTCTCTTCTCCTTCATTGCTAAACTTTAAAAACAAGTATTAGTCTACATGGGTTGATTTGATTGATCACCATGTATTCTTTTCATCTTGTTTCAGTCTGGCTTCAAAATCAATATTTCTCCTAAAATCATTCTCTCCAAATGTTAGTGTTTGATAATGTTGACCACCCTTTCCTTTTTGACCCTCTTTCTTTCCTTGATTTTGATGAATCACATTCTCCTAGTTCTCTTTCTATCTATCTGATCACTTCTCAATGGTCTCTCAGTTGTGATATTGTGATATAAGAACAAAATCATCAATACAAATTTTCAGAAAAGAGGCAATAAGTCTAGTTTTCCTTGAACATAGAATGTATGAGGGCAGTAGTATGCACTAAGTCTAAAAAAGGAGGTATGGAACCAAACTGAAGAGGGCCTTGACTGCAGATTAAGAATTTATATTTTAATAAACTAATAGATTCCTCTGTTGGCAGAACATGCAGCATTCTTTTTTTAAAAAAATATTTATTTATTTGTTTTTACTTTTCAACATTCACTTCCATATGAGTTTGAGTTGTAAATTTTCTCCCCTTCCCTCCCCTCCCCTCTCCCCAAGATGGTATAGACTATACATGTACAATCATATTAAACGTATCTCCACCTTGGTAGAGTGTGTAGCATTCTTATATACTAAGGGTAGAATGGAGAGGAGTAATGCATTAAGCTATTATCAGTTATTTATATCAGTATTAATTGGTTGAATTGGCCTCTTCTCATATATGAGTGCACTTTTAGACTGATGACAGCATTTCAAGTATTATTGGACATCATACTGCAGTAGCTAGGTCACCTTTCAAATCAAGAAGGCCAAATCTGCTTTTGCATAAATCCAGCTCTGTCTTTCATCGCCAAAATATAGGAAAAAAGTCCCAAACAAACCTCAGTAGCAGCTGTTAACATGTAGTGAGTTAATGTGATCATTTTTCTGTTCATACCAAGTTAATTTGAGATAGGCGGAAAATATGATATTACATTCAGACTCCCAAAGGTTTTACATCTCTGTGATATCACTTTTTCATCACTGCATTCTCATGAGGCAGAAACACAGAAGTAGAGATGAATGATCCGTAGGAGCTGGAGGAGAGCAATTTTTGTTTATCAGTAGGGACATGGCCAGCAGTGAGAATACCAATAATGTTACTCATATCGTCATGTGGACAAGCACCTTTGTTTCACTAGGGCCTTATTTTCTCCATCGAAAAAATTGGAATAATCATATCTTTTCTCACACTGTTTCTCAGAACTGTGATTGGAAGAATTACAAAGATATTGGTAAGGTTCCTTGCTACTGGGGACAGAAAAATGCTGCAGATACAGAAATAGAAAGAGGTCTTATTTTAGGGTGAAAACAATGATGTCTATGCATTGTTCTGTCACAAGTGACTGAAATATTCCTTCTGAAAATAGGGTCCTTCCATTGGTGTAGTGGATGGAGTATTGGGCGTGGAGTCAGGAGAACTCATCTTCCTGAGTTCATCCGGTCTCAGACACTTACTAACTGTGTGACCTTGGGCAGGTCACTTAACCCTGTTTGCTTCAGTTTCATCATCAGTAAAATGTGCTGGGAAACGAAATGGCAAAAACACTTTAGTATCTTTCCCCCCAAAACCCCAAATGGGGTCATGAAGAGTCAGACAGGACTGAAAATGACTGAACAAAACTAAATTGTAGGAATTATATAGCTGACGGACTAAAATTCTCTACAAAAGAAAAAAATTACCCAGTTTATTCCCATGAAGTATTAGAAAGCGCAGGAAATGACAACAATGTCTGGAACTCATCTAGTGATGTTTCTGTGAAGGCTTTCACCATCACTGGCATTCTCCTCTGACTGGTACCCTCCTGACCTCTATTGTGATTTTATGTAATACAGAGAAAACTGAAGCTGTATTTTCAGACGGGTGGCTCATCCTAATTGGTAGAATGTAGCACTTGGAGTAAGAGGGGATCTGTGTCCAAATCTACCTTTGACTCTTATGACCAAGGACAAATCACTTACTGTATTTTCACTCCATTACCTCATCTATGAGATTTGATTAATTACCTGCCTTGTTGAGAAACTTGAATGAGATAACATATGTGGAGTGCTTTGCAATTTCAAAGCATTCTTTATATGACTTGTATTTTGTTACCAAGACAAGTTAAATTTTGTCAGAGGCTCCTTCCCTCAGTGCCTTAACTTTACCTTCTGAATTGGTCATTTCTCATCTTCCTTCAGATTTTAATAATTGGCTAATGCAGCATCTATCCACATCTGCCCATTCTGTGCAGTATTTGTATGTGATCTCCCATTAATACACTGTGGTGGAAGGATGTCCTTTCAATGGGCTATAGTCCTTCCTCATTTTCACTTACCATGTGAAGATTCCAATGGGGCATTTATGCTGGGTACATGCCATCTATTATAATCACTATATGACCATTTTCCTCTATGATACATTTCCCTAATGACATCATTTACTTCTGTCATTCTTTGACGTTTCGTATGTAAACTATCTATGCACTCCACACCTCTCCAATTCTCCTTCTGTGATCCTCATTTCACTTCCTTGGAGATTTTTCATTTTTCATGTCTTGCAGTTTCATTATAACAAAGGTAGAACATTGGCATTATGAAGGCAGACCTTTGTTTCTGGGAGAAGTCTGGGGTCTTTAAAGGAGCTTTGCAGTTTCCTGAAGGCACTCCATCCCATTCCCCTACTATTCAGTTTTGGGCCAAACTTGTTATCCATTTATACTTCCTATCTGAGAGAAACACATAAATAAACAAATCCTATTGGTAATCCCTTCAAAAGCATATTGAAGTCTGATATACTTCAGTCTACTAGATTTTTCCCTTGTAGATGGTCAGGCCAAACTCTTTTGTGTGGTTACCAATCTTTTCTAGAGTCCTTGCACTATTTTGGAGTTTGATACAACCAGTATATCATTTACACGAACATCAGAAATCCCTCTTCATTTTGGATTCTGCACTGCATCTCCGTTACCACACTGGTAAATTTCTTGGGTGAGCCTCCAGCTCCCTGTTTTATACCTTGCCTTTGATGATTGTGATCAGAATCACTGAACAGAGATATCTCTATTGTTATATCTTTCAGTAGAATCTTGGATGGTTTTAATATCTGGATGGGAGATACATCACTGGAAGAGAACACTTCAGTTAGTCTTTTGCTTTACTGAATCAAATGATTTTTTTTATGCCTAATAAGCAGTAAACTTGGTTCATAGAAAACCCCAATGATCCATTCATGCACACACCTTTCCTGAAGAGACTGAGTTGTATTTTATATATTTTCTGAACAAGTTTCCTGTTTTCCTGTTAGCATCTGATTCAGCCATCAAAGTATATCACTTTCTCAAAATTCTGGGATAAAACTTGATATGAGGTTAAGACCTTTGCCTGACATGTACAAGACACATCCTGTTCAAAACCTCCAAGTAAAAGTTGGTAGACCATATCCAGATAGATCTTGGAAGCATAGCTGTTTGCATATCATTTCTCCCATTAGAATATAAGCATCTTGAGGGTAGATTGCCTTTTTATCCTTAGAGGTTAGAGTGCATTGACTGGTGCACAGCAAATATTTAATAAATAATCGTTGACTGATTGAAACAGTCACTTGTCCTCATGATTCTATAATGTGTCATTACTGTTGGAAGTTTAAAAGAAGAGTCTAAAATGAAGTCTAAATTAAGTCTAACATGAAGAGCTAACTCATGATGCTTTAAGTTCCTCTCCCCTTTTCCACCCCCACCAAGTATAGAGGGAATGAGCCTTTATTACTCTCATTTTTTGAGAATAAGGAGGTGAGATGTTGCATCTGTCTACTCTGTAGGATCCTACAAGGGTCGGATCACTAAACCTCAAGTCTTCTTCACTCATTCGGCATGCTACCTGGTTGTCTCTAAAGTTTTTCTTGTAGCAACACTCGAAGACCACTTCAATTTTGATGTGATGTCCCTCTTAAGGTCATTCTTCGTTTTCCATCAGCAGCTTTACTTGGTTTGGACTCCAAGGAACATGATACAGCCCTCTATCCCCAACTGCCCATTCCCTGTCAGGAATAAGCATGAGGATTCATTCAGTCCTGAATGCTTGACACCTTCCCTACTCACTGAGCCTTCTCTGCCCTCTGTGTTAAACTACTCCCAAAGCTTTCCTTCATGGAGCATTGGGATTTGGACTTTCCAGTCAAATGTGCATTTTACTTGAGCAGGTCTGCTTGGTTTAAGACTCCACAGACTGTGATGCTGCTGGATGCTCTCTGGTGTGTTCTGCCTGACTTTCCAGCTTTATTCTGTGTGTTCTTGTCCCCCATTAGATTGTAAACTCCTTGAGAACAGGGACTGCTTTTTTCTGATTTGTGTCATTAGCACTTAGCACATAATAGGTGCTCAGTGAGTGTTTATTAAATTGATTGAATTAGACATTTTATCCCTGTCTTGCATATAAATTATCCAAGGGAAGAAGAGGGAACAAAGTGGTTTTGGGGTGCCAGGAAGAAGTAATTACCAGTTCTTAAGACTATTAATCCAAAAGAGAGAAAAACAAACGCTATTTCATTGTAAAAAAAAAAAGAACTTAGCCATGATGATGAAGAGAAGGCCTTCTTACTTCTGTGGCTGCTACCCACAAAGGAATGAACAAGGATAGGAAGAACAAGAGAGGGAATGATCATAATACACACTCAGCATCTGCAAGGGAAGGTAAAGCCACTTCTTTGTGTTTACAGGTTTGGAACAAGATTTGTCTTGCACATATAAACATCAAAAGTAATTGTGCTCAAATCAAATTATTGTAGCACTTTTTGGAGGTAGTATACTTTGGTGCCTGAGTCAGATGCCAATAGAAAAACATGAAACTTGTAATTTGTAAATATCCTTCAGCTTTCTGATAAATGAAAAGGCTCAGAATGACATGTCTGTGCTTTTAGAGAACTACTTTCAGGGCAATTGATATCTGCTTGGTTGGGTTACTTGGTTGGATTACACCAACCAATATATTGACCATGAAAAATATGTCACAACCATGCCAGAAAACATCTAGCTAGAATCTTAATGTCCACTACATTGGGAAATGTTCATTAATTTCAATGCAGCAAAAAAAAAAAATCTCTTCTTCGTGGTAGTTCTGAACATTAGATATTGGGTCTGTTGCCCTCTGTGTTACTTAAAGGCAGTAACCATGCTGAGAATTCCAAGGCTGGCCATCAGCATTGCCTTTTAGGGATACTTGCCCCTCTTAAAGGACACAGTTTATTGGGAAAAAAAACCCTGTTACTAGCACTCAGTTGCAGGAACCTTTTTACTCTAATTTAAGCAGTTCCTGACTGGGGCCTCATTAAACATCTGGAATACAAAGAGGCATTGTTGGTCCAAGAATGCCACATTCGTTAGCAAGCATTCATAGCAAAATGAATCAGTCATCCAGCATTATTAAGTGTCTCCTATGTAAAAGACACTGTTCTAGGTACTGAGAAAGCAAAGCCAAAAAAAAAAATCTAACAATCCTTGCCCTCAAGCAGTTTCCATTCTATTGGAGGAAACAATAGGTGAACACACATAAAGACAGAAACACATACCGACACTGAAACACACAGAAACAGATACACCCACATATGTGTGTATGTGCATATATATGCACATGTACACATAGACAGTATTTTTAGGAGTTGCCTGGGGCCACGCACTAGCATCTGGAGATAAGGGAGTGATAAACACAACGGGTTAAATAGTTAAAAAATCATTCCTACCTTCAGCAAGAATTCTTCCTCACCTTCTCCCTTTTCCATCCTCTGGTGCCTCCCCACTTTGATTGTCTCTCATTTGCCTTGTCTGCATCCTGCATGTCCATTGTTGCTTGTCTGTGGTCTCCTCCGTTAGATTGCAGACTCCTTGACATCAGGGATGGCTTTGACCTTTCTTTACATCTCAGGTGCTTAGCACAGTGCCTGGCTGTGTGCTAGTGTTGCTGTTTTATGGTTGTGTTTTTATGGTATGTTGCTTGGTTTTCAGAGAGGACCAGTGACATCATGGGGTGATGTCTTGACTTGCATATGAATTGGATTTAAATGGAATAGAGTTGCAGAAGGTTATCAGTCTCACTCTCTCTTCCAGAGTCATCAGAATCTAGTGACAAGACAGAAGTCAGGATGACTGGCAATGGCCCGGAATGCAGTGGATGACCTTGTTGTCTTTGATGTCTGACCAAGCCCCACATGCTCCACACCACCTGCTCCACCCTTCACTTCAAATTGTTCTCATTCACCCATTCAGTTGGTGGGGAGGGGATTAGTCTTCCTATGCTTGGGGGTAGACATTCCCCTAATTCACCAACAGTTTTGAGGCCCAACGTGGTTTAGCCCATCTGCCTAGATAGTTCAACCAGGGTTTGGCTGCTGTGCATGCTACAGCTTTTGGAGTCACAGGTGAGAATTGGGTGGCAGGTGGACTAAGTAAGCACTTAATGTGTTCTTGTTGATTTATTAACTGATTCAGTGGTTTATCTTGTCTACATGACCACAAACAGCCAATTTCCCTTCTCCCTGCCTCTATGAATTGATTTATTTTGCTCTTTTCACTCTCCCCTTCCAAAGAACAGGGTGGTGGTGGACCTAATCTGATGTTTTATGGGTTGGAAGTAATCATAGGTTCATTATGGTTAAGCTAGTAGAGTACAAGCCATGGTAGGTCTTGCCAAGCTGGAACAATTGCATGGAAGACCTTGAGTATAATCTGATGATGGACTGAGTTCATCATATGAAGACTGAACTAAATAAATTAGCAGATTATTGTCATCTTACTGCAGAGTGATTGATGATTTTTTTTCTGGTCCCAGGAATTCTAGAATACTAGTTACTAAGGCACTAAATCAGTGTCCATCTACTCTGATGAAGAGAGTATTCACATTAATGAAATTACAGATCCTCAAAGTGCTTAAGTAGATCCAACTTCTGTCTCTGCCTTAATGAATTTCTATTGAAATTTCTGTGAAAGACAAAGACTAACATTGCATATATGATAGTAAATCTAAGGATAAAGACCTCTGACTCTGAGTGCAATGTTTTAGCTAGAAAGCCCCCAAATTATTACCATAATCATCAGATGGGGTTTATTTAGCACAAAATGACCTGGAAAGTACTCAACAAAATTTGCTAACATAGAAAATGGATCATTTAGGTTTTTAGATGAGCTAACTCTGGCCTCAGACACTTAAGTATAGCCATTATTTGTCGTTTCCCTGAACAGATAAGAAATATGAAGTATTTATGCTTTGCCTTTATGAATATTTAACTGTAAGGTTGTACAGTAGTCTTTAGTGTATTTCCTAGATATACAGATTAATATTCAATATAGCAAATATTTCACATTTATCCAGTGCAGTAGATTCTTTTTTCCCCCCTACAGATGCTTTTTCTTTTCTAGGAGGCATTGCAGTGTTATTAGAAATTGTAACACTGTATTTATGTAAAATGAGACTTGAGTATAATTGTCAGTGTAATTAACATTCAAGAAGAAGTTATTTATTTAGGAGCACAGTTCACAATTCAGCCTCACTATATAACAAAAAGTCTTTTAATGTTAAAAAAGGATGTTAATCTCAGGAAAGGGAAGTGAACATATAACAAAGAACATGGATAGATGCAAGATATAGTGAGTTACAAACATTTTCCCACCCTGGGAATAATCCATTTTCTCCAGGAAAGTCTAGGCATGTTTCAAATCTCACTGGGACGTGTGAGGCTGGCTCTTACATTGATTGGATGTTCTGTGCTGGCTTGAAAATCACACAGCAAGTGACTCCAAAATGACTCTGGGGTTAGCTAACACTCATGTGGCTTGAGCATCAACAGAGCCAGAGAGGCTGTCAGATGGTTTCTCTGGGCTGACTGAAAGAATGACCACTAACAGCTTAGTGAGATTTGTAGAAAGTGAGGAAGATGTGGTTGATTCTCTATTCTCAAGTCTACTGTGATTTTCGACTGCATCTTCCATCCCCTGATATGTTTATGATCAGGATATTTCTTTTCTGTCTGTTTTCAAATTTCAGCAAGTTTTTAGTAATAACTGTCAAAAGAAATCAGAGATATTCCTATGTCACACCTTTTATTTCTGGGATTGGTAGAAATACAAGTGAGAAGAGGATGATCAGAAATGCTGTTGTCAGCGGTTATTTCCAGATCTCCTACCAGACTGCGGGGTGTCATAGCAAAATGGGAATACTTTTCTTTTTGTTGGGTGAGGATTGTGATTCCACCAGTGTGGTGATGTTCCTCCCCACCTCATGGATCTTTGTTCTGTTAATTATGGTTGTACAGTGTTGCCTGGGGTATTGAGACGTTAAGTGACTTGCCCCAGGTCATTATGGCCACTGTGTATCAGAGGCAGGATTTTAATCCAGGTCTTCCTGTGTATAAGAAGAGATTTTTTCCACCATAACACAATGCTTCTCATTGTGGGACTTGGAAGAATCAAAAAGAGAACGAAAACTCCTTGAAAACAGATGTTATTGATTTTTTTCTTTGTATCCATAGACCTAGCTTTTGTTGTTCATTCAGTCATGTCCAGTTCTTTGTGACCTCATGGACCAGAGCATGGCAGGCTCTTCCGTATCCTTCACTCTCTCACACAGTCTGTCCAGGTTCATGTTCATTGTTCCATGACACTCTCTATCCATCTCATCCTCTCCTGTTCCCTTTTTCCTTTTGCCTTCAGTTTTTCCCATCATTAGGGTCTTTTCCATTTAGTCACATCTTCTCATTATGTGACTGAAGTATTTAAGCTTTAGCTTCAGTATTTGACTTTCCAGTGAACAGCCTGAAATAATTTCTTTATGTATTGACTACTTTGACCTCCTTTTTGTCCAAGAGACTCTCAGAAGTCTTCTCTAGCACCACAACTTTAAAGTGTTGATTCTACAGCACTCAGCTTTCCTTATAGTCCAACCCTTGCAGCCATACATTGATAGTTCTGACTGTATGGATCTTTGATGGCAAGATGATGTCTCTGCTTTTTAGTATGCTGTCCAGATTGGTCATAGCTTTCCTTCCAAGAAGCAAGTGTCTTTCAATTTCATGACTGCAGTTACTATCTGCAATGATCTTTGAGCCTAAGAATATAAAATCTGACCCTGCTTCCCTTTCTTCTCTATTGGTAGTGTGCTTAACAAATATTTTCTCATTGATGGGATAGCCTATTTTTGGCATGGATGTAAAATTTATTTAATTACATTTTCATAAATTGTTTTTTCAGAGAGAGGGTCTGTTTGAATGAATGAAAAATATTTAAGTGCTTACCATATGACAAGCAAGATACTAAGCATTAGAGATAGAAATACAAAAGTAAGGTGATTCCTCTTCTCAAAGAGCTTATATTTTAGTTGGGGAAAACAGTGCACATGGGAGAGAAACTGCCATAGCTTTCAGTGATTCAGTCCCCTGAGACCTGCTCTGGCCCAGTCTGTGCTGACACGGCCCTCACGTGACCCTCGTGGGGCTGCACTCTGCTTCCAGCCTGCTGTGATAGACCGTTCCTGTCAGCTCTGTTTGCTCTTTATTTTGTTAAATATTTCCCAATTACATTTTAATCTTGTTGGACTGCACTGGAGAGTGTGTGGGACTTTGACACCTCTGGTGCAGTGGATAGAGGGTTGAACTAGGAGGCAGGAAAGGAGGATATTAGTAATACCTCCTAGGACTGCTGTGAGGATCAGATGAAAATGTATGTGAAGGGCTTTATACCTCATAAGTGTCACTATTGTTGATGATAGTGATAATGATGAAGATGATGATAATGATGGTAATGGTGGTGGTGGCAGTGATGATGATGTATGGAACTCAGACCAGGCTGGATGGTGGTAGAAGGTGAGGCAGGAAGGTAGTTTGGAGGCACATCATGAGGACTCTCAAATGCCAGGTCATCTGTGGATCTTGGATTGTGTCCAGTAGGCCATAGAGGTCCTTGAAGGTTCTTGAGTGAACTAATCACTGATGGTGTTATAGGAAGATTAAATCACAGAAAATGGGCTGGTCTGCACAAGCTGAAGGCAACCTGCAAGAGAAAGGGAATTTGATTAAGTCACTTGACCAGCTGGCTGTTCCCTATTCATGAATAAGTATGGAAGAGGTCACATTGGAGGATTGTGTTCAGGTCTAGGTGACACTGACAAACTGCAGCACAACTGAAGTTAGGCAACCAAGATAGGGCAGGGGTGGCCAGGGGAGGTGGTATTGTGAATTGTAATATGAGCAGTATGAGGAACTGGGGATGTTTAGAGTGGAGAGGAAAGAAATGAGATGGACATTAACTTTATGGATTTGTAGGGCTATGGTGCTAATGAGGCTCCTTGGTGCAGAGGGGAAAACTAGGACAAGTGGGTGAAGTTACAACGAACCCAATCCAGGTGTAGGGGATAAAATCCAGGACTTGGGGGCAGCTGGGTGGTGCAGTTAGTAGAACACCAGGCCTGAAGTCAGGAAGACCTGAGTTCAAATTCAGCCCCCAACACTTGACACAACTGTGTGACCTTGGGCTAGTTACTAATCCCAATTGCCTTGCCTTCCCCTTTCAAAAAAAAATCCAGGACTTGGAGTCAGAACACCAAGTATAGATCAGTCCTGCCTCTGATGCTTAGCTATGAAAGCACGTTCAAGAACCATGCAGTTTTATTATAACATCAAAGATTTAGAGCTGAATGGGAATTAGAGGCTACTTTGATTTTACGGATAAGGACATTGTGGTCCAAAAAGGTTAGATGACTTGCCTAAAGTCACACAGGTAGTAAGGGAGGTAGAATCTGAACTCAGGTCTTTTTTACTGTTTTTGTATCCCCAACTTCTAACAACGTGCCTGGCATATAACAAGCCCTTAATAATTACTTTTTAAAAAAAATTAAATTTTATTTTCAACTAACTAGCATTTATTTTCTTTCCCTTGATTGATCCTATTGGGTAAAACACTTAATATTTCTGAGCTTTAATTTCCCCACCTGTAAAAAGGTGATGATATTACCTGCACTACCTCCATCATAGGTTTGTTGCAAAACTCAAGTGAGAGTGTGTATACATATATATAAAACTTTGCAAACTTTAAATCACTAAGCTCATACATCATCATCATCCTCACCACCACCACCACCACCATCATCATCATCATCACCATCATCACCATCATCATCATCATCATCATCATCATCATCATCATTGTAATACTCATCATTATTCCTAACAATTGGAGCCACTGAAAAATGAAGTAGACAGCTTTATAAGGTATTGAGTTCCTTGTTATTACTGGTGGTCTTTACACTGAACCCAGATTACTTGTTGGTATGTTTTAGGGAGGGTCTCCACATCAGATAGGAGGTTGAACTAGAAAACTGGAAAGGTCCCTTCAAGCTCTAAGGCTCTCTCTCAAGTAAAAACAAATACTGGATTGTATTTGCCACCACCATCAGTTACTAAATTTGATTTTTCTGCTCACATACTTCTCAATGATTTTTGTATGAACTGAAGTTCTTGGGTGCTTTCTTGTTTGATGTCTGAGATACAGTGGGGTTAATTTCATCGCTTCTGGTGCAACTGACCTTGAATGCTTTTTAATGCTTTGGTACGTCTTCCCATTTCTAGGATTTTTGGGAGAGGAGATGCAGGGTGCTTCTAAAGAATTTCCAGTGAATTAATTTATAAGTAAACAAATCACCAGAAAAGTGCTCAGGTTTCTAAACAGAGATTTCTTTCTTATTGACTAATATCTAAGTGCTGAATAATAGAATGATGTCACCTCCCAATCAGTTAGACTGACATCCCTAGTATTGGACATCAGTTTATAGGGGTTTGTGGAAGATCTTGGTGAAATTTGACTCTCCGAAGACGTTCATCAGTATTTTATGCCAGTTTCATGATGGCATGCTTTCATGGAGACTGGATAATGGACGATGTTCTTGGGCTTTCCCAGTCACCAGTGAAATGAAGAAGGGCCTTGTGCTTGCTCTCATGCTTTTTAGCATGATGTTTTCAGTGATTTTGTCAGATGCCTTCAATGAGGATGAAAATGGCATCAAAGACAACTACTGAGTTGACAATAAATTATCTAACCTGAAAAAGTTACAAGCCAAGACTAAAGTAAGAAGTCATTGTGTCATTGGTGCATGACATTTGTTGGGCGATGAGTGTGCACTCAGTGCAGCCTCTGAAACTGTAACACAACAGAGTATGGATGGATTCTTTGCTACTTATGTTAATTTTGCCCTGACTGTCAACACCAAGAAAATAGAGGTTCTCCATCAGCCAACACTTCATTATCTATACGTGAAATCACTGGGTACAGGAAATGGAGAAATTTTGAGTGTTGTGTTCACTTACCTTGGCAGTATACTTTCCAAGGATGTACACATAGATGATGAGATTGACACAATACATTGTCAGAGCTAGCTCAATGTTTGGGAGGCTCTGAAGGAAAGTATGGGAGAGAAGAGGTATTAGGCTGTCTACCAGACAGAAGGTATACAGAGCCATTGGGCTGACCTCACTATTGTATACCTGTGAAACCTGGATAGTAAACCAAGGCCATGCCAGGAGTCTGAGTCACTTCCATTTGAATGGAAGACTCTGAAGATCAACAGACAAGATAAGGTACTGGACACTAAGTACCTTTCTCAAGCTGAACTTCTAAGCATTCAAACTCTGATGCAGAAAATGCAACTCTAATGGGCTGGCCACATTGTTCAAATTCCAGATGCTTGCCTAAAAATGCTTGCACTTGAACAAAGCAAGCACTCACATGGAGGGCAGAAGAAGCTGTACAAGGACACTCTCAAGATCTCTCTGAAGAACTTTGGAATTGATTATATGACAAGGGAGACACTGGCACAGGACCACCCAGCATGGGTGCCTGCATCAGAGAAGGTGCTCAGCTCTTTGAGCAAAGCTGATCTGAAGTAGCTCAAAAGAGACATGAGATGAGCAAATTTACAAACATCTCCACTCTAGATGTTCATATGGACTATTTGTGCCTGACCTACGGTAGAGCTCTCTGAGCTTGTATTGGCTTGATCAGCCACAGCTACAGTGGGATACACTGTATTTTGACCCCAATAAAGGGATGTCATTTTGGTCCTCTTTGAGCATGAAGGACAACAAACAATCAACCAACTGAAAGTCAAGCAGGTTTGTGTGGCGAGAATTGCTTTTGTTTACATGGAGTGAGACAGGGACAGGCGAGACTGCAAAGCAGTAGTTGAAAAGTGGCTGTATCTAGAGGGTATTAGTTTTATAATAAGTGGCTTTTATTTCACAAGCTGTTTGAGAGAAACATGCTCAAATCAGTCCTCTGACAGGGAGGACATACTTTGACCAAAAACAAACAAACAAAACAAAACACCTTGGAATGTAATTTTGAGCTGTTTTTCTTCTGAAGCATAATTCTTGATAATGGCCTACCTTACTCCTTATGGAATTAAAAGCTGAACCCCCTGAGTAATCAGCACAATTGCAGGGCATTTTGGAAAATAAGCAATGCCATCCAGAAGTGGTTCTAAATGAAGGAGGGTATATTACCTCGTGGGAATAATTAAAAACGGGCGGAAACAGCTTTATAATTAGAAAGTTTACTGAAATGGTTCTAATCTATTAGGTAGAATGAGGAGTGAGGAGAGAATGTGTGACAGGAAAGAATGGAAAACCAAGAGAGGGGAGAGTTTAGAATGGAGGGAAGGCCTATAGAGAGAACATAGGCAGTGTGGTCTGGTGCAAAGCAGACCAGAATAAAAATCATTCTTTGTTCATCCTCTCTGACACTTATTTTGCTGTATGGTCTTGGGCAAGTCACCTAATGTCCCTAAGCCTCAGTTTCTGTCTGCATGAAATGGAGCATTAACATCTCCCCTGCCTGTTTTACAGTGAGGTCCTGAGGCTCTGATGGGGGTAATACTTGTGAAATGCTTTATTATTATAACCATAGCCATGTAGAAGCTGGTCTATCCAAATAAAAGGCCTGTTTAGGTGATGGCTAGTCTAGCAGTGAAGATGCTTCTACTAAAATGGACACTATCCAAAGCTTTAGGTATGCTTTGGGGTAGGAGATGAGGATGTGTGATTTCATTAGTATTGTAAACTCCTAGGGGAAGAAACTTTTTACCAATGGAAGTTGACATCTCTGCAATTTATAGTGTTATTAGAAAGTTCCCTAGAATAGTGGTGTCAAACTCAAATGGAAATATGGCCATTAAATGGTATATATGAATCCCTGCAACTTCACAGTGACTTAGAAAATCAGATATTTATATTATCTGTGTTTTATTGCATTTTTATTTATTTTGTTAAATATTTTCCAATTACATTTTAATGTGGGCCCACAGCAACCTGTTTGATACCTCTGGCCTAGGGCACTAAGAGGTTAGGTATCTATTATCCAGGGAAATGGACATCACCAAGACAAGGGAAAGGGGAGCAAGAGTTAGAACAGCAAATACAAAAGAAACATGGCAGTTCTAATTCTCAACTCTTTTTTATTGATCAGACAATTTGGGGCAAGGGTAGAGGCAGGTGCAGGGAATTCCAGTTAATGTAACATCATAGAGTGGTGAACTTGGTATCATGAAACCTGGGCTTGAATCAGTCTCACCTGCTGTATCTATCTGTATAATATTTGTATCACCTTCTGACAGTTAGTTGGAGAAAAATACTCTGCAAACTTTAAATCATGATATAAATGTGAATTATTATTAAGGTCATGAAGAGTCAGGAAGGTGTCATGTATGGAGAGAATTCAATTGGGGGTCATGGAAAGGAAGGCAGGTGAGTAACTTTATGCTGGTGTTTTGAGGCATTTCATCTGCTTAGTGCTGGGAGATTTCTTTCTCCCCCCTTCTGGGAGTTGGGAGTTCTGGAAACCCAGAGGGAACATCCAACATTCCATATAAGTTCCCATTACCGTGCCTGAGAAATAGTAATTCTTATCATATGATTGGAGATGGAGTAAATGGATTATTACTGACACCTGAAGTAATTTGTTTTGTTTCTCAATTCAACCACAGGACTAAAAAGTCTGTTATCAGACTTATGTTAGCAAGGAACCGACAAATACTAAAATACTTTTTTCTTATGATTATTTTAATCACGTTCAGTTGGACCTAGCATATTTCATGGTGATGAATGTCCTTCAGTTTAACTTTTTAAATGTTAAACGGTTAAGAGTTTATGGCTTGTGTTTAGGTGGTTTTGATGCTGGCTAAATAAATGATGAGTTCCATCAAAGCCACCACTATGTTGCCTTTCTCCACTACAGAGGGCAAGTTGATTTGCTCAAATTTTCCGTTACAGTTTTCTATCTATGCAATGTAAGTTTTATTCTGCTTCATCCTAAACATATGGGGAAGAGCACACTTGAACTCTTTCCACATGACTGAATTCTCTAGTGACTTAGACGTTATTGCTGCTCTTGTCCCAATCCTTGTTGTCCTTGACCTCTCTGTATCACAGATTTAGAGCTAGAAAGTAACTCAGAGGTCATAGCCAGTCTAACCCTTCTCTTCATATAGAAGAAGAATCTGGGGTCCAGAGAGCACAAGTCAGTTGTCCATGGTTACAGAGAATTGAATCCAAGTATTCTGGCTCCTCAAATTCCAGGGTACCAAGCTGCCTTTTTCTGGATTGAGAATTAAGAGTCCCATCGTTCGTTCCTAGTTTTGGTAGTAGCTAGCTAGCTGTGTGGCCTTGGCCAATACAATGCAATAGAGTATAATACACTAAAACAAACACAAATGCTTGTTGTATGCATAGTACATGGTGATAGTGTGCTATCCTCACCCCCTCCTCTCTTGGCATGGTTTAGCTACTTAGCTTTATCCTTGAGATGTCTCCCTGGGGTTTGAAGATTGTGGCTTGGGGGGATATTTGCTAGGTGAAAGAACTTTTCTATTTTTTTCTCCTTTCAATTTACTGTTTATTTTTAACATAAAAAAAACAAACAAACCATTGAGTTCCAAATTCTCTCCCCCAGCCCTACCACCTTATTCATTGTAAAGGTGAGAAATGTGATATCAGTTATACTGGTGAAATCACACGAAACATGTTTCAGTATTGTATGGGACACGGGGACCCCAAAAGTCCCCTACCTAAAAAATGGAAAGTCAGAGGTACCTTGAGGAAAGAATAGGAAGTTTTATTCAGTTCTCACAAGAAGAGGGGGTCCCTTCCCCCAGTGCAAACCAGCAGAATGAGTTGTGTTACAGAAGACAGAACAAGAATTTATACCCTAATGCAGTCAAGCCCCATCCCCCTGTCCCTTCTCCCATTGACTGGGAGGCCGGCTTACAATCTGAGCACAAAATCTCCTCCAGTGATAAGGAACAAAGAAGCCCACTACTATGTCCTAGTGGCTGGGAGGTGGGCTTACAGTCTGGGTGGGGAAAAAGGACAAAGAACAAGGAAATAGAGGATAGCCAGTCCAACTGTACCTATCCTTATTTGGCAGATGCCAAAGTGAAGAAGGGCGAAGGGCTCTAAGCCTCAAATTCCTGAAGGGTTTAAGGCCGATTGATAGTAAGGGAAGGGGGAAAGGGTCCTAGTTTGTGTAATTTCTTAGGAAACCTAGGACTCAGGTCTGTCCAGTCTTACAAAAGTCTGTCTCTGGTTTTGAGATTATCTCTTTCCCTTTTTCTCATTCTGAGGAGTCTTCACAGAGGGTGCAGAGAGAGAGAGTATACCCCAATCAATATTAGCTGCATTGCCAAAAAAGCAAGAAAAACAAAAGATAATTAAAAAAATTATTCTTTCTTATGCATTCGGAGTTCATCAATTTTTTCCTCTAGAGGTAGATAGCATTTTTATCATGAATCCTTTGGGATTATCTTGGATCGTTGTCTTGATCAGAATAGCTAAATCTTTCACAGTTGATCATCCTTACAATACTGTTGTCATTATGTACAATATTCTCCTAGTTCTGCCCCCCCTCTCTCTTTGCATGAGTTCATATCAGTCTTTCCAGGTTTTCTGAAGACATGTTGCTCATCATTTCTCATAGCAGACTAATATTTCTCATAATCATATACCACAACTTGTTTATTCCCCAATTGATGATCATTCTTTCAATTTCCAGTTCTTTGCCACCACAAAAGAGCTGCTATCAATTTTCTTTGTACAAATAGGCCCTTTTTTCTTGTCTTTGTTCTCTTTGGGATACAGAGTTAATAGTGGTATTGCTGGATCAAAGGGTATGCACAGTTTTATAGCCCTTTAGGCATAGTTCCAAATTGTTCTCTAGAATGGTTGGATCAGTTCACAACTCCACCAACAATGCACCCATGTTCTGATTTCTCCAGCATTTGTCATTTTTATTTTCTGTTATGTTAACCAATCTGGTAGGTGTGAGGTAGTACCTCAGACTTGCTTTAATTTTCATTTCTCTAATCAGTAGTGACTTAACATTTTTTAATGTGACTATTGTGACTAAGAGGGTGGGGGTGGGACAGCATGCAAACAATTATTTGCACACAAGCTATAAACAGGATAAATTAGAAATAATCAACAGAGGGAAGACGCTAGAATCAAAGAGATCAAGAAAGGCTTCTTGTGGAAGGTGGAACTTTAGATGAGACTTGAAGGAAGCCAAGAGGCAAGAGGTGAGGGGGAAGGGCACTGTAGACATGGGGGACAGTCAGTGAAAATTTCCCCAGTTGGGAGATGTGGGAGGGAGAGAGAGAAAGAAAGAGAGAGAGAGAGAGAGAGAGAGAGAGAGAGAGAGAGAGAGAGAGAGAGAGAGAAAGAGAGAGAGAGAGAGAGAGAATGAGAGAGAATGAGAGAGAATATTATATTTAGGAAGCTACTTGAGACAGTTTGGCCCCAGAAATGAATGTATGAGCTGAGATGAGCAGCCATCTTTTTTTTCTTTCTCCTGGCATAAAGCCCATACCACATTTAAAAGGAAAGGCATACCAGAAGGGGAAGGACTAACTAGGGACAATGCCAGGGGATGGGGAGTCAGCTCCCCAAGCCCTAGTGGACAGAATATGAGACTGAAGGATGATTGAAAGCTTTGCCTTCCTTGATTATTGGTGTACCTTGTGATCATGGTAGTATTGTTGAATCAATTACAGAGCCTTTTAATAGAGAGCACCCTAATAGAGAACTCCCTCCAGTTTGTTATCACTCCATTAAGCAATATTAATGCTTGTATATAATTGTTCCACCAGGTTTAACCTCACCTAACTGTGTTAAGGATATCTTGTGAGATTTGCCTTTTGAAAATCAGTGTCTACACTGGTATTTCTCTGTTTTACCATTCTAGTAAACAGAAATGAAATTAGTTTGACAGAACTTTTTTTTTCTTAAATGTAGGCACAATGGCTTCTAATTACTATCTTTCTTTTCTAAGATTTCACAAAATATCTCTTTATTAATCTCCTAGGATTTTGCTAGGGATTTACATCAAACATACTGTTTTGTGGTTTCTAGATTCCTCCTTTCCCCAGATTTTGAAAACAAGGACAACAGCTCTCCTTTTCACCATGATTTCATCAAAATTACGTAGAGTGGCTGCAAGATCATATCTTCAAGTTCTTTCAAATCCCAGGGACATAATTAATCTGTGCCTAGAGAACTGAAGTCATTTGCATCAGCCAGACACCTTATTATTATTAACAAGGCTAAGGACACTAATAATGCCTTCTGTTCACATGGCACTTTACAGTTTTCAAAGAACTTTCACAAATTGTGCAGCTCTTTTGATCTTCATAATATCCCTGTGAGGTGGAACAGCTTCTTTCTAATCTCTCTTGGAGTTCAGATCCCTCTTTAGGGATATTCATTTTTGCCATCTCTATTTTGAGAATCATTCTGCTTATTGGAGAAGATGCAAGTGATCTAGGATTTCAGTGATTCTGCTTTCTCTCCATTATCTGCCAACTTTATTCTATCTTCCTTAAAGCATTTCTCCACTTTGATAATATTCTTTACAGAATCATAGAATCTCAGAGTCCCTAAAGTATAAGCCATACCTGAACAGGAATCAATCAACAAACATTTATTAAACTTCTTCTACATGCCAGGCACTATGCTAGGGGCTGGGGATTGAAAGAATGAAGCAATCATCCTTCCTCTGCAGGAGCTTACGTGCTATACCACTAACATGTGGCTATTTAGCCTTTGGACAGAGACCTCTAACAAGAGGGAACCCATCATGTATTAAGGCAGCCTATGTTGCTTTTAGCTGAGTCTAATTGTTAGGAAACATTGACTATGAAATGAAGCGCAGACTCTTTAGTTTGGGATTCAAAGGCCTATACAGTCTGTTTCTCATTCTGTCTTTGGCTCCTGTAATACAATCTATGTTTTGTTTAAATAGAGCTTTTTGATAATTTTCAGATGTTTCCTGCCTTGGCACCTCATACTTACAATGCCTGGCCCTTTGTAGGTGTTTAATAAATGTTTATTGACTGACTAACTCTCTGCCTTATCTCTGCCTACTGGAATAGTACACTCAAGACCCAACTCAACTGCCACTGCCTTCCTGAAACTTTGCTTGGCACGAGACATTATATGTGATCTTTCTCTCAGCTGGACCCCTACAACATTTTATAGAGCTTTTATTGCTCATGATATATGTTGCCTCATGGTATAGATATTATATATCTTGTCTCAGGCTGGAGCTGGCCCTGGAGGAAACTCCACCTGGGAGGTGGTTCCCTTGCCACCGGCCAAATGGGACAAGTCTGTGTCTCTGGATGTGGACAGTGCTAGCTTCTTGAGTGACAGCCCTCAGGATGACTTTCTAATGAAGCACACAGATTGTCAATGACAGCATCCTCAGCCTCTAGCAGGTGGCTCCTCAGCTTTTGGGCTGCCTTCATACTCCCACCTCTGCCACCAATTACTGTTAACCAAAAGTCATGACTTTACAAGACATGAGAAGTAAGTGGATTTATTACAAGAGAAAGGAATATGCGTGTGGAACTCCTTATACTAAGTAAAAAGGAGCCCATAATACAGGCAGAACCTTGGGTTTTTGTGAGTTTCAGCAAAAAGGGGAAGTCATAGACTAGGGAAAAAGGATTAGGGTCCCCTCCTCAAGGGGAAGAAAAAGGGCAGAGAAAGGGAAGTGTGAGTGACCAGTATGGAAGGGGAAGCATTATTTTCTTTTGGCAGCCACTAGACTATGAAGCTTGGGTGGTCTGCTTATCTAAGTTGGTCAGCTGCCCAATTTATCAGTCTGGTGCAGACTGACTGGTACCTGTCCGATAGCTAGTTCAACTCTCAAGGGCACACTGAGAGTTCAGTTAGGGATTGGAAGGAGCAAATGATGTCAGCTCAGGGCAGGGGGCTTCATCCTTGGCTATTCAGGGCCTCCTGCATACTCTGGGTTCATTGTTTCTGTAGAATACGGCAACTCAAGAAGGCAGGTTAAGTTGGTTTAAGGATCACAGATGGTAATCTCCTTGAGGGGTATAGGTGATGTTTTATATTTGACAAGTGAACAAATTAATGATCTTGAGCACAGTGTGGCCTTCTATACACCACTGAAGATGTTGGAGGCTGTTTTTTTTTATTTTATTGCCATTTTGGCAAATGCAGAGGGACTGTGTCTGTGATAGCAATACCTTTTGGGGACTAGGCTTGTGATTTTCTTGGAATAGGGAATCCTGAGCAGGAAATTCCCTTTACTGATGCACATTAGCACCTGTTCCAGAATGCATAGTCTTAGATACCTGGAACACTGGAAGGTCAAATGACAAGGCCTCCCAATCAACCAGTAGTAGTTCAATAAGCATTTAGTAAGTGTTTAGGCATCATGCTAAGTGTTGGGGGTACAAAAAGCGACAAAAGGCCATCTGTTCCCTTAAGGAGTTCACAGTCCAGTAGGGGAGACAACATACAAACAAATATGTACAAACAAGCTCTGTAAGGGAGAAATTGAAAGTGATTAACAGAAGGAAGGCATTGGAATTGAGGAGTTGGAGAAGGCCTCCTGGAGAAGTTGGGATTTTAGTTGGGACTTGAAGGGAATTGAGGAAGCCAATAAGTAGAAATGAGGAAGGAGAGCATTTCAGGCATAGGAGACAGCCAGAGAAAATGCCTGGAGCCAAGACATGGAATATTTTGATCATGAAATAGCCAGGATATCAGTGTCACTGGATCAAAGAGTATGTGTCAGGGAGCAAGGTATAAGAGGGCAGCGAGGTGGCATCATGGATAGAAGGATAGAGCACTGGGCTTCGACTTAGGAAGACACATATTCATGAGTTCTGACACTTACCAGCTATGTAACCCTGGGCAAGTCACTTAACCCTGTTTCCTCATTTGTAAAATGAACTGGAGAAGAAAATGGCAAACTACTCTAGTATCTTTGCCAGGAAAACTTCAAATGGGGTCACAAAGAGTTGGAAATGACTGAACAACAAAGATTTAAGAAGATTGAAATGTGAGAGGGGGCTAGGTTATGAAGGACTCTGAATACCAAATAGGATTTTGTATCTGATCCTAGACACGATGGAGAGCCATTGGAGTTTTTTTGAGTAAGGGGATCTTACTTGTGCTTTAGAAAAATCACTTTGGTCGCTAAATGGAAGACTGATTAGAAGGGGAAGATGTGAGGCAGCAGACCAACCTGTGTAGGCTATTGTAGTCATCCAGACGTGAGGCGATGAGGGCCTGCACCAGAATGGTGGCAATGTCAGAGGAGAGAAGGGGCAAGTTTGCCAGATGTGGTAAAGGTAAAATCAGTAGGCCTTGACAACAGATTGGATGTGGACAGGTGAGAGTAGAGAATGGCGCCTAGGTTGTAAGTCTGAAGGAATGGGTTGTGTTGCCCTTGGCAGTAATAGGGAAGGTAGAGGGCAGGTGGTTTTAAGGTTATGAGTTTAACTTGTGTACTGGACATCCAGTTTGAGATGTCTGGAAGGCTATTGGAGATGCAAGATTGGAGGGCAGCAGAAAGGTTGGGAGCAAGAATAGGTAGATTTGAGAATTGTCAACATAAATCCATGAAGGCTGATGAAATCATCAGTGGTAACTGTACAGAAGGAGGAGAAAAGAGTGCCCAGCACAGAACCCTGAGGGCCACCCATGGGTTGGAGGGTGTAGACAGGATGAGGACTCCATCAAAGGAGACTGAGAAGGAATGATCTAATAGGTGGGAGACTCAGAAGAGAGTGCTTCCCAGAAAACTTAGAGAAAAGAGAGTATCAAAGAGGAGAGGGTGATTAGCAGTGTCAAAAATAGCAGAAAGGTCAAGAAAGAATGAGGACAGAGGAAAGGCCATTGAATTTGGCAATTAAGAGATCATTGCTAACTTTGGAGAGACATCAGTATGAGTCAGATGCTGGCTTTGAACCAAAGTTTTACAGATTTTAAGCCCATTCTCTATTCATTACATTACACTGCCTAGCTAATAATAGTAATAGCTCATGTTTACCTATAGTCTTAAGGTTCACCAAACATGTTAAATACTTTATCCAATTTTAGCCTCATGGAGAAGATGCTAACATTCTTCCCACTGAGGGTCAGAGAGGTGCCTTGATTTGCTGAAGGTTGCACAGTTAGTAGATGTCCAACACAGGGTTTAAACTTAGGTCTTCCCAACTCCAAATCCAAAGGACCATAGGTCTCCAAATCTCCCCTAGATTGGGATGCAAGTGCTTGTTCATAGGCCTTGGTCCTACAGAAATTTCAACCTATTTCATTTCTGATTTGGGCCAGTTTGCCCCTCTTTGCTCCTATGAACTTGTGGTCCCATCTTCCCAAGAGTTCACCATATTGATACTCGGCTTAGAGTGGAAACCCAGTTGGCCTAGCTCACTGCAGCTCAGAACTCCAGAGCACATGTCAGCTTCCTGTAGCTGGAATTACAAATATTCACCTCGAGGTGAATATTTGACCCTCTGACAAGGGTCAGATGAGATAAAAATATGTATTAACATATAATTGTGGACTTTATAATTGTGAGCTGTTATCATTGTTGACTTACACATATGTTGTATGTTCCTGAAAAATAGCAAGCAGCCTCTCAATTATTTGGATTTGCTGACCGAAAAAAGATCATCTGTAAAATGTTTGCCTCAGTGCACTTAGGTGTGGCAGTGGATAGGGGACCGGGCCTGAAATCAGGAAGAATTGAGTTCAAATTCAGCCTCAGACACTTACTAGCTGTGAGACCTTAGACAAGTCACTTAACCCTCTTTGCCTCAGTTTCTGCATCTGTAAAATGAGCTAGAGAAGGAAATGGCAAACCACTTTAGCATATTTGCCAAGAAAACCTGGAATGGGCTCACAAAGAGCAGAGTGGATGTGATTGAAATGATTGAACAAAAAGATGTGATGTGTCTGTACACGGCCATTTGTGTATTCCTTACAAAGACAACTCCTGTGACCTCATTTATTAAACTTCTACCATATGCAAAGTGCTGGTGTGTATTGGCTTTGCCCATTGCAAATCATCTTATCTTTGCTTCTTGTTCTGGAGAAACTATTGTTCTGCCTTATAAGAGACTTTCAAGTTAGATGGGATTAGAACTGGGTCCTATAACACTTTGTGATAAAAGCTCCAGAGAGTGGATAAATGGGCCTTTGTGGGCACCAAAAACAGAACCATGGGTCATTTGGAGGTATGTTGTCATTTCTAATCCTACAGAGGACGTATATATTTCTCAAAGTTAGCCACTTTGTCCAAAGTCAAATCTTTATAGCCAGCTGTTCAAAATACAGAGGCTAGAAGAGGACAAGTATTCTAAGGAATTGTGATGCTCACATCTTGTTGCTTATTCTATGAAGGGTCTAGAGAAAATTTGATGTAAAAAAAAAAAAGATTATGACAGTAATTTAAAATGACGTTGTATCCTGGTAAAACAGCAGGGGATTCTTAGAGATAATAGAAAAGGTGTTATGTTACTACTTAAAAAGCATTTGATAAATGTGTGCAACCCAGAAAATTCAGATAGCAGACAAAAAATAGGAGCTGGAGACAGATTTGTTTTTAGCTGGCTTTTCCTTCTTCTTGGTTTATATCCTTACTGGTTTTAGGTGTTGCAATAGCTGATCTTAATAGCAGTCTTAGGTTTGTGGTTTTTTTTTAAATGGAAGAGCATGATTAATTTTTAAAAATTTTCTTTTCAAAGGAGAAGGGAAGTTGGTTGGTTTACTGTAAATGAAACTGTATTCTATAAATAATACCAAGAAGGAGGTTTATAGTCTTAGGAAGGGGTCACCAAGATAGATGCATTTATGTTTTTCTATGGATATGAGCAGATTTCCTCATTTTTGTGTAATAACTTCATATACATATATGTATATGTATATGTATATGTATATGTATATGTATATGTATATGTATATGTATATGTATATGTATATGTATATGTATATGTATATGTATAGACTGGACCTGTTAGACCTGTTCTAGGGAGCACCAGGGAAGAAGCTCTATTTACTGATGCAGATAGGCATTTGTTCTGCAATTTAGGGTCTTAGAAAGTAGCTTGAGGATAATGAGAAGTTGAATGATTTGTCTAGGGGTCACATTGTCAGTGTCATTTGGTCCATCAGCTGGTGAGCCAATATTTATTAAATGCTGCCATGTGCCAGGTACTGTGCTGAGTGCTGGACATATAAAGAAAGGCAAAAACCCAGACAGTCTCTGCTTTCAAGGAACTCAGTCTAGTGGGGGAGACAGCATGCCAGCAACGATATGCTAATAGTACAGGATAAATTGAAGTAATCTGTAGAGATCAGAATTAGGACTTGAACCCCTTGGAATCTTCTTGACCTCAAGGACAGCTCCCTATCCACTATGCCATGCTGCCCCTCAAATAATCATATGCCACACAAGAATATTTGAAGCTGTTCTTATATTTTTGTGTATAATGTACACATGTGTATAACATGCTCACACATACATATATAATGAATTTATGTGTATGATTTAAAGTTTTAAGACTTCTGGGACACCTCACACAGCACATATCTGGGAGGCAGCTTAGGTGGTAAATTTAGTGCATAGTGTGCTGTGCCTGGGGTCAGGAAGACCTGAGTTCAAATCTGGCCTCAGAAACTGCATGACTGTGGGCAAGTCACTTAACCTCTGTTTGCCTTTATCCACTGTAGAAGGATATGACCAACCACTCCAGTATCTTTACCAAGAGAACTCCATGGATGGTATGGTCCACAAGGTCATGAAGAGTTGAACATGACTGAATAATTGAACAGCAGTATTATATATAAGGGAAATATGCTTATCCCTGTAGAATGGAGAGGACTTTGGGTGCTAGGCTTGACTGCTCTTAGCGTCTAACTTGGAATGAACTTGTTTAAAGCAACTTTAACTACACAGTTTCTTGGAGTCCAGTGGGATGAAAATAAGACTTCTTAGCTTTTCTGCTTTGCTTTAGTACTCTAAAGATTCCCGCACTTTCTATTATGGCTTGGTAAGGCTTGCAATAAATCACTAGACTTTCCTTGCAATGCCGTTATATCTTTCTCATGGATGTCTGCTTATGTTTTATCCTCTTTAGACTCTAAATCCAAGAATGGCTTTTTAAAATGGCCTTTTGTTTCTTTATTTTTTTCACTATATCCAGTGAACAAAAATATATGCATGCAATGCAATGGAAGGGGGAGAGGACAGCTGGGCTATTAAATATGGTGCAGTCACATTGGTTTAGATCAAAAATGCTTCCTTAGTCTGTTTTTTTTCTCCTTCACATCGCCTGACCTTCATTGAAATTTGACTTCAGGCAGACTAAAGAATACACATGCTCAGTGGGACAGTTAAAAGGACATTGCTAAGTTTCTTAGACTTAGAACTGAGCATGTCTCTCATGGGGCAAGCTTGGGAACTGACTGTCAGTATTACTGGAAATGAAGCACCGAGATGGACATATTAGGGAGACGGAGACAGCCACAAGAGGACAGTGTTGAATTTTAGTGTTTGTGGTGCTGATTCCCCATGTAGACTCTCATCAATAAAAGGGACACTTTTTTTTGAGGCCTAGAAAAGAGAAGCAAGCTTTGCATGTGGAATCAATGGGCTGTCTTTCATGAATAAACCTCTGATGGCAAGCTGGGTTTGGCACACATTAAATGAGTCTGTACTTCTCTCCCCGTGTAGTCATCATATGGCTGCTAGGCGGGGTAGTGAATAGAGTGGTAGGTCTGGAGTCAGGAAGACCAGAATTCAAATATGGCCTTAATACGTCCTAGCTGTGTCATCCTGGGCGAGTCACTTAACCCTGTTTGCCTCAGTTTCCTTATCTGTAAACTGAGCTGGGGAAGAAAACAGCAAGTATCTTTGCCAAGGAAACCCCAAATGGGGTCATGAAACGTCAGATATAACTGAAACAGTCAAACAGTAGTCATTATATGTTAGTGTAGGAGAAAGGGAGTAGGGAGGAAAGTATGTAATGAGAGAACAGGAAGAGGAATGGAGGGCAGTTGTAGACTTCTGAACGATGGAGAAGTCACTTCTTCAACCACTGAACGAATGCAGCAATCAGCAGCTCCGTCCTGGCCTCCGCCAGAGGCAGGTCTCTGACCTTCTGGCTACAGCTAATGTCTGTGGACACGAGGATGCCTGCACCCATCTGTCTGAGAAGAGAGGGCCTGCCCTCGAACGAGAGACCGCAAACTCAGGAGACTATGAGCGTTCTTCTGTCTCTGACTCTAGATCTCATTTGCCCACTTAGTCTTATGGTACCCCTTGTTTCTTACAGAAACTGTATTTGTCTTTCTTGGATCAGAAACTCCAAATTAGTCGACAGTATGATATGACGGGAGCCAAAAAAGCAAATATAACTAGGCATCACTGATAGAGTGGTAGTGTCAGGAACATAGGAAGTATGCAGGTCATATGGAATATTGTGTTCACTCTGAATAATACATAATAGGAAGGATGTAGACAGTATGGCACACAGGGGTCATGTTCTGCCTTTCTTTGTACACCTATGGCTTAGCACAATGCCTAGTAGTCAGTAAGTGCCTACTAATTGCTTGTTGACTGACTGCTTTATTCTGCTTTAACTGAACTCCTTGGATATGATTTTTTTTGCTCGCCTACCCTAGCAGCATCTGCCAGGTTCTTCCTGCTTAGCTGGGCACCTGGTCCTAATCTCTCTTGGCTGGTCCCCTCCTATAGCTGTCCATGCGCTGGCATGACAGGCCTTAATTATTCTGAAAGCAGACGTTTGGTTGTGCAGTAAGGACATGTGGAGTGGCCTCTTCTGTGTTGGACACAAGTGACTGTTCAGTCATAAGGGTTCTCCTGGCAAACACTTTCCTCTGGTATACGGGCATGTGTACTGTGGCCCAGATGGTGCCATAGTTCCCTAGAGTCTTAGATCAGCTTAACAGAAGATGGCAGACTGGGTGATGCTGCCCTTATTTATGCAATCAAGTAAGTATTGCATTCTTCCCCTCCCCGCTTCTGATTTATGAGAAAAGGAATAGGGATCTAGTTATGAAAACCTTAGGTGAAAATCATGTTCAATGTGTGGTTTCAAATGGAAATATTCTTGCAAAGGAAGTCAGGATTTGTGCAATTAAATTAATATTCAATCATTTCAAAGCAAGAGAGCAAATTAATTTGTTCTCACTGTTGGGAGAGAGCAAAGAAGGTATTGGAACATGAAGAGCTGTGTTAGTCTGTTTACCTAATATAACTGATTCAACTTTGCTGAGGAGCTCTACTGCATTAAGAGAGGTCAAAGGACAGTGGCATGTTTGAAACAATTCCTGTTATAGGTTTACCTTGCTAGGTGATGATGAAAATGAAAATCTCCAAATAGATTTTTTTTGAGATGGATGTGTTTCTTTATTTACAAGTAAAAACTTTTCATTGACAGGAACAAATTTTTCAAAACATTGTTTTTCTCTTTTTCCAGTTTATTTATTTATTTATGTTTAATTTTTTAACATTCGTTTCCACACGATTTTGAGTTATAAATTTTTCTCCCCATCTTTCCCCTACCCCCGCCACAAAATAGCAAGCCTACCTAATACCCCTTCCCCCAATCTGTTCTCTCTTATATCCTTCCCCATCCTGCCCCAACTTTCTAGTAGGGCAAGATGGATTTCTATACCCCAGTACCTGTTTATCTTATTTCCCAGCTGCATGTAAAAAACAATTTTTTTATTAAACATTTGTTTTTAAAACTTTGAGTTCCAGATTTTTTTTCATTCTTCCCTCCTCACCCGTTCCCACTTGGAAGATAAGCAATTAAATATAGATTGTACATGTGTAGCTACACAAAAATTTCCATAGTTATATTGTGAAAGGCTTAACTATATATATTTCCCTCCATACTATCCTGCCCCCCAGTTATTCTATTTTCTCCTTTGCTTTGAGTTGCCTTCTATTTTTCCCTTGGACCCTGTCCTTTTTCATAAGTGTTTGCTTCTGATGACCCCCTTCCCCAATATGCCCTCCCTTCTGTCGTCTCCCCTCATATCCCCTTTCCCCCTATTTTCCTGTAGGGTAAGATACCCAGTTAATGTGTGTGTTATTCCCTCCTTAAGCCAAATTCAATGAGAGTAAGGTCGTCCCATTCCCTTTCACTTTCCTGCCCTTCCCCTCCATTGTTACAGTTTTCTCTTGCCTCTTTTATGTGAGATAATTTACCCTAATCTATCTCTCCCTTTCTCCTTCCCCAATATATTCATTTCTCATCTCTTATCCCTTCATATTCAACTCATCCTGTGCCCTCTGTCTATGTATACATGTACATACATATGTCCACACTATATATTTATATACACATACATGCTTCTATACATGCTATATATATATATATACACATACTATATATGTATATATACTATATATACACATATACAACACTATATATGTATGTATATATGCACACACACATATATACACACATACATAGGTACATACATATTCCCTTTAACTATCCTCATACTGAGAAAAGTCTTCTGAGTAACAATAATAATTTTTCCATGTAGGAATGTAAACAGTTCAACTTTAATAAGTTCCTTATTATTTATTTTTCCTGTTTACCTTCTCATGATTCTCTTGTTTCTTGTATTTGAAAGTAAAATTTTCTGTTCAGCTCTGGTTTTTTTCATCAAGAATGATTGAAAATCCTCTGTTTCATTGAATGACCATATTTTCCCTGAAACATTACACTCAGTTTTGCTGGGTAGGCGATTCTTGGTTTTAGTCCTAGCTCCTTTGACCTCCAGAATATCATATTCCAAGCCCTTTGATCCCTTAATGTAGAAGTGGCTAGGTATTGTGTTATCCTGATTGCGTTTCTACAATACTCAAATTGTTTCTTCCTGACTGCTTGTAGTATTTTCTCCTTGATGTGGGAACTCTGGAATTTGGCTCTAACATTCCTAGGAGTTCTCTTTTTGTGATCTTTTTCAAGAGTTGGTTGGTGAATTATTTCAATTTTGAATTTGCCCCCTGGTTCTAGAATATCAGGGAAATTTTGCTTGATAATATCTTGAAAGAGGCTCTTTTTTTGATCATGACTTTTATGTAGTCCAGTAATTTTAAAAGTATCTCTTGTGGGTCTGTTTTCCAGGTCAGTGGTTTTTCCAATGAGATATTTCACATTGCCTTCTATTTGTTCATTTTTTTGGATCTGTTTAAATAGTATCTTGATTTCTCATAGTGTCATTAGCTTCCATTTGCTTCAATCTAATTTTGAAGGAGTTATTCTCTTCAGTGAGTTTTTGAAATTACTTTTCCATTTGTCAAATTTGGCTTTTCCAAACATTCTTCTCCTCAGTGGCTTTTTGGGCCTCTTTTGCCATTTGAATTAGTTTTTCTTCTTCTTCCTTCTTCTTCCTTCTTCTTCTTCTTCTTCTTCTTCCTTCTTCTTCTTCTTCTCCTTCTTCTCCTCCTCCTCCTCCCCCTTCTCCTTCTCCTTTCTTCTTCTTCTTCTTCTTCTTCTTCTTCTTCTTCTTCTTCTTCTTCTTCTCCTCCTCCTCCTCCTCCTCCTCCTCCTCCTCCTCCTTGTCCTCCTCATCCGCCTCCTCCTCCTCCTTGTCCTCCTCCTCCTCCTCCTCCTTGTCCTCCTCCTCCTCGTCCTCCTCCTCGTCCTCGTCATCGTCGTCCTCCTCCTCCTCTTCCTCCTCCTCCTCCTTCTTTCTTCTTTCTTCTTCTTCTTGTTCTTCGAAAGGCAGGGCAATTGGGGTTAAGTAACTTGCCTAAGGCTACAGGGCTAGTAAGTGTTAAGTGTCTAAGACCTGATTTGTATTCAGGTCCTCCTGACTCCAGGGCCTGTGCTCTATTCATGAAGTCACCTAGCCACCCCAGTCTGTTTTTTAAGGTGTTATTTTCTTCAGTATTTTTTGGGTCTCCCTTAGCAGGCTGTTGACTCTCTTTTCATGATTTTCTTGTGTCATTTCTCATTTCTCTTCCCAATTTTTCCTCCCCTTCTCTTACTTGATTTTCAAAACCTTTCTTGAGGTCCTCTATGGCCTGTAACCAGTTCATATTTTTCTTGGAAGCTTTTGACGCAGGAGTTCTGACTTCATTGTCTTCCTCCTGTTCTATTCTTTGATCTTTTTTGTCCCCCCAAAAAGGAATCTACGGTCTGATTATGCTTCCTCTGCTTGCTCATCTTGCCAGTCAAGTACTTGGCTTTTGAGCTCTTTGCTATGGTAGAACTCTACTTCCAGAATGGAGAGAGCTTTGTCCCAAATTGCTGGGATTTTTGCAGCTGCTGGAACTATTAGGAATGTGCCCTCTCTACAGCCCCCACATGTTCTGGCCCCTGGCCACATACCCTAGGACCACCACCCAAGACTGTGATCCAGATCCAAGCAGGTTAAAGCAAGAGCAATTACCCTCTGAATGGTCACTTGGTCCCTCTATGATCTGCAGGCCAGGAGCTCTGGAGGCAGCCACACAGTAGCAGCTGTAGCTGCTGCACCTCTGTCACTTCTCACATTGGGGGCAGGGGCCAGACCCTGCTCTTCTGTCCCTCTGTTTGAACAGAGTTCCATACTGACCTTTTACTTCATCTTTGGCGTTTATGGGTTGAGAAGTCAGGAAACCACCATAGCTGTTTGTGATTTACTCTCCTGAAGTCTCCTCTGGCTGCTGCTGGTCAGGGCCACCCAGCAGCCAGAACCGTGCGGCTCATGTGGGACTGTGCACGGTTCCCAGCTTGGTGAGATAGACCCTTCTTGTGGCCTCCCAGGCTGCCTTTAGTGGAAGCTTTGTTTCTCTCTGTCACTTTGTGGGTTCTCCAAATAAAATTTTTTAAAAAATAATTTATTTTATTTTTTGTTACATTTGAGTTCCGAGCTGTTTTCCTTCCTCTCTTCCAACACTGCACTAGAGAAGGCAAACATTTGACATAGATATGTGTACACACACACACACACACACACACACACAATACTTAGTTCCATATACCTCTTCTTTCTCTGGAAGTGGTGAAAATCTTCCTTCATAGATCATTTGTAGTTGATTTAAATCTTCATATAATTCAGAATAACTTAGTCATTCATAGTTACTCATTGAATGTTATTGCTATTACTATATACAGTGTTCTCTTCATTCTGCTCATTTAACTCTTCATTATTTAATGCAAGTCTTTCCATGATTTTCTAAAATCAACCTGTTCATCATTTCTTATAGCACAATAGTATTCCGCCGCAGACATATAGCATAACTCATTCAGCCATTTCTGAGTTGATGGGCATCCCCACAATTTCTAGTTCTTTGCCATCATAGAGTTGCTATAAATATTTTAGAATGTATAGCTTTCTTTTCCCTTGATCACCTTGGGACGTAATAGTGGAATTACTGGGTCAAAATATATATAAAATTTAACAACTCTTTGGGCATAATTCCAGATTTTTCTCCAAAATGGTTGAATTAGTTCACAGTTATACCACCAGTACAATAGTATCCAAATTTTTCCACATCCCTTTTGGATTTATTGTTTTCACCTTCAGTTATTTTAACCGATCAGATTGGCATGAGGTGGTATCTCAGTTTGTTTTAATTAGTGATGATTTAGAGCATTTTTTTTCATATGACTATATGTAGCTTTGATTTCTTCCTCCAAAAACTGCTTGTTAATATACTTTGACTACTTATCAAGTAATGAATCATATTCTTATAAGTTTGACAAAGTTCTCTATCTATTTGAGGTATGAGACCTTTACTCAAGAAGCTGTCTATAAAATTTCCCGCCCTCCCTATTTTCTGCTTTTCTGCTAATCTTGGCCACATTAGTTTTATTTTTACAAAACATTTTTAATGCAATCAGAATTATCCATTAGCCACATTAGTTTTATTTTTTACAAAACATTTTTAATGCAATCAAAATTATCCATTTTATATCTTAAAGTGTTTCTATCTCTTATTTATTTATAAAATCTCCTATCCACAAATCTGATAGGTGATATGTACCATGTTTTCTAATTTATGTATGATATCTCCCTTTAGGTCAGTGCATCCCAACCTTCCTAATGCCATGACCCTTTAATACAGTTCCTCATGTTGTGGTGACCCCCAACCACAAAATTATTTTCCTTGTTACTTCATAACTGTAATTTTGCTACTGTTATGAATTGTAATGTAAATCTCTGATATGCAGGATGTATTTTCATTGTCACAAATTCAACATAACCCACAGGTGGAGAACCGCTGCTTTAGGTCTAAGTGATGTATCTGTTTTAACCTTATCTTAGTAAATGATATAAGATACTGATCCATACCTAGTTTCTGCCAGACTGTTTTTTAAGTTTTCCCAACACTTTTTCCCAAACAATGAATCCTCTTCCCAAAAGCTTAAATCTTTACATTTATCAATCATAAGGTTTCTGTAATCATTTGCTACTATGTTTCATGTGTCTACTTATTCCACTCATCTACTATTGTATTTCTTAGCCAGTATCATATAGTTTTGATAATCACTGCTTTATAATACAGTTGAAGATACGGTATTGCCAGACCCCCTTCTTTGCATTTTTTTAAATAATTGCTTTGATATTCTTGACCTTTTGGTTTTCCAAATGAATTTTATTATTATTTTTTCTAGCTCAATAAAAATATTTTTGGTAATTTAATTAGGATGGCATTCAATAAGTAGATTACTTTCAGTAGAACTGTGATTTTTATTATATGGGCTCAGCCTGCCCATGAAGGATTATTTTCATCTGATTTTATTTGTATGAATATTGTTTTATAATTATGTTTATATTGTTCCTGAGTTTGTCTTGGCAGGAATACTCCAAGGTGTTTTATATTGTCTACATTTATTTTAAATGAACCATTTCTTCCTGTCTCTTCTTGTAGAGCATTGATGATGATATATAGAAATGCTGGTGATTTATATGAGTTTATTTTATGTCCTGCTACTTTGCTGAAATTAATTGTTCAGCTAGTTCTTTAGTTGAATCTCTAGACTTATTCTGCAAAAGTGAAAGTTTTATTACCTCATTGCTCATTCTGATTCCTTCAATTTCCTTTTTGTCTCTTATTGCTATTGCTAGCATTTCTAGAACAGTACTGAATGATATTGGTAATAACGGGCATCCTTGTTTCCCTCCTGATAATAATAATGCTTGCTGATGATTTCAGGTAGGTGGTTCTTATTATTTTAAGTAAAAATCCTTTTATACCTGTGCTTTCAAGTGTTTTTTTAAAATAGGAATCAGTTCTGTATTTTGTCAAAAAATTTTCTGTATCTATTGATATAATCATGTAATTTTTATTTTGTTATTGAAATAAACAATTATGTTGATAGTTTTCCTCATATCGAACTAGCCTTGCATTCCTGGCATAAATACCACTTGATCATAATATATAATCTTTGTGCTATATTATTATTGTCTCCTAGCTAATGTTTTATTTAGGATTTTTTGCATCAATATTCATTAGTGAAATTGGTCTGTAATTTTCTTCGTTATTGCTCTTCCTGGTTTAGGTATCAGCACCATATCTGTTCCATAAAAGGAGGGTGTAGGACTCTTTCTTTGTCTATTATTGCAAATAATATTGTAATTAGTTGATTTTTAAATGTTTGGTAGAATCCACTTGTAAATCCATGTGGTCCTGTTGCTTTTTTCTTAGGAAGTTCATTTATGATCTGTTCATTTTCTTTTTCTAAAGCAGATTTATTTAGATATTCTATTTCCTCTTCTGTTAATCTAGGCAGTTTATGTATTTGTGAGTATTCTTCCATTTCATTTAAATTGTAATATTTATTGAAATGTTCTCCAAATAAAATGAAGGCAGTGATTTCCCAATATATTTTGGGACTAACTTCCTACAAAACAATACATGGCTTGCAGGAAGAGTGCTTATTTACCTACATTTATCTTTATTCATTTTGAGGGTATGCTTGTATAAGTTGCTAACTTCCTCATGTTGGCTTAATATTCAGTTGACATGAGGATCACTTGTGCCTGGCATGGAGTAGGTGCATAAGAAGCCATTGTTGATGGCTCTATTTAGAACTGGAGTCATGAAATGCAGTCTCCTCATTTTACAAAGGTTAAGTTTGAGACAGCTAGGTGATGCAAAGGATGGAGTGTAGGACTTGTAGTCAGGAACACTTCTTCCTCAGACATTTATTTACTACCTGTTTGAACTTGGGCAAATCACTAGACTCTCAGCTCCAGTTTTCTTATCTATAAAATTAGGACGATAATAATTATTAGGTGAGTTCACTGTCACACAATTAGTAAGTGTTTCCAGAGGGATTTGAACTCAGGTACTCCTGACTCCAGGGCCGGTGCTCTATTCACTGCGCCACCTAGCCGCCCCATGGTTTATGATTTTGATGGAATACTGTTGTGTTGTAAGAAATGACAAGAAGGATACTTTCAGAAAAACCTGGGAAGATTTATATGAACACATGCAAAGGGAGTGATCAGAACCAGGAGAGCTTTGTATGCCACAACAGCAATATTGTAAGGATGGTCAGCTTTAAAAATCTTAGCTACTCTGATCAATACAGTGTTCCAAGACAATTCCCGAACAACTCATCATGAAAAATGCTATTCACTTCCAGAGAGGGAACTGATAAACTCTGAGTGTAGATTGAAGCATAATTTTTTTTACAAAGAAAGAAAGCTTGTGAAGGAAAACTCCTTCCTTCCTTCCTTTCTTCCTTCCTTCCATCCTTCCTTCCTTCCTTCCTTCCTCCCTCACTCCCTTCCTTCCTTTCTTCTTTCCTTCCTTCCTTTCTTCCTTCTCTCTCTTCCTTTCTTCTTTCCTTCCTTCTTTTCTTTTTTTAAACATAACTAATAGAGAAGTATATTTTGCATGATAAAAAATGACACCATTTAGGACATTAATAGTAACATTTTAACTTGAATTGAAAATTGCCCAATAGCCTAAACCAATGAGAATAAGTTATTTATACATATAATAATTGTGCTTGTTAAAGTTGTACCATTCATCTGAGAATGAAGATCATCATTTCCTAAGTAAAACAAATTGTGTGGCACTATTTGACAGACTGTCAAGCTTTAATGTTCTCATATGCATTGTAATAATTCATACTCACAATTAAATAGCACTTTTCTCTCCAACACTATGCAGTTTGGATTAACAGATAGAATCCAAGTCTCATGTCAGACACTTAACAGCTGTGTGTCTCTTTGCAATTCACTTAACTTTTATGTGTCTTAGGTAACTGTAGTGTTTATCTAGTAAGGCAAATTCCTAGGATTTTCAGTGGAGTCATAGACCAGAACATCCTGTGGAACCGGCAATACAAGTATTATTTACAGATGAAGAAACTCAAGCTCAGAGAAGTCCAGATTCATACAGCTAGGATGTGTCAGAGCCACCACTCAAGCCAAAGGCTTTGTATTCCAGGACCCTCAAGACATTTGTGACCATATTTTTGGTTAAGATAACTACATAGAAAGAACATTGCCCTGCATGATATTTAAATTAATCAGTGGCCATACCATTCTGGACTTTGAAGGAGGAGTTTCCTGAAAACCTAAAAATTAAAGAGAAGGGGGGAATATGTTAGAGATGTTATGAAAGTAAAATTGACAGTCCCTGGCAACAGATAGGGTATGGAGAGTGCACTGCCCATTGTATAAGAGGAAGGGGACTCCCCAAGTCTGAGACCCATTTTTAATTTTATTAGTATTTAATGGGTTGCAATTGTTAAATAATTTATGGCTTTGAAACCAGCCTCATAGGGAGAAGCCTCTTCATATGCAGTTAGGCTAGTGCTTAGAAGGTGACCACAGTCTATTGTTAAGACCTAGGGGCAGCTAGGTGACCCAGTGGTTACGGCGCTGGGATTGGAGTTAAGAAGACCTGAGTTCAAATCTGTCCTCAGACACTTACTAGTTAGGTGACCTCAAACAAGTCACTTAATCTCTTTGCCTCAATTTACTTTACAATGACAGTTGGAGCTGGACAAGGAACTGGGAGCTGCCTGCCTTTGAACCCAGGTGACAGTTGGAGCTGGGACCAAGGAAGAGGAACCATGGAAACTGAGAGCTAGCCTTGAGTCAAGCTGAAAGAAGAATTTACTTGGATACTGTGTACTGACTGTGAACATTATGATTTACTGTGACCTAGGGGTGGAGAACTTTGACTTTTGTACTTTGTGATTGAA
>CM053597.1:197179899-197226489 GCA_028646575.1 Pseudocheirus occidentalis | reverse complement strand
GAATGTACTTTGTTTAAAACTATGTGACCACTTTGGTGAAAACTATGTAGCCATTTTAGTGATAAGTTGTTGAGTTGTGACATGGTGAATGCTGTATTTTGATTTTTCTGTGATAAGTTGTAACATTTTGAGTGCTGTGTTTTGATTTTCTATGAATGTTTTGCTCTGATTTGTTATTGAATAAATAGAGAGCTCACTATACTATGTAATCAGAACCTTAAAGGCTATTCACAGCAGCTGTCCTCTGGAAAGCTGCTCATGCAGGGCTTTACAAGTCCCCAGCACACAGGAGACATTATGTAAAATGCTCATTTCCTTCTCCTTCCTGCTTTTTTTTCTTAAGATTTAAAGTGCTGCACTTTTGAATTCTTTTTCATTTCTAGGATAGTACTTGACACCTAGTGCTGTATGGTGATTACTATTATAATTGCCAAATTTCTAGCCTAGTAGGACCTACTAAGGTTTACATGTCAAAGATATAGCTTTTAAATACCCTAGATTACCCTAATTCCATGATGAGGTATTGGGAGAGGCATTTGTGGACAGTTCAAGATAATCTGACCATAACATAATAAATTTAAGTAAAGATATTTTATTAATATCACAACTAAAAGAAGAAACCTAATAAAGTAGATATTGGGCCATACTTACAAAGAGGATTCAGTGACTGACTACAATAGGAGAAGGTTTTGATTTGCAACAACTAAGAATTTTTTTAAGGTCATATAGCTAGTGGTACAGAAGATAGAATTTTGGGCATAGAGTCAGGAAGACCTGAGTTCACATATTGCTGTATGACCCTGGGCAAGTCAGCTAACCTCTGTTTGCCTCAGTTTTCTCAATGGGGATACTAATAATACTTGCCTAGCAGAGTTGTTGTGAGGAGCAATTGAAATAATGCTTGTAAAAATTCTTAGCATGTGTCTTGCCCATAGTAGGTGATATATAAATGTTTATTCCCTTCCTCTTCATGCATTTTGTTTTTCTTGAGATTTTAAAGTACTATAATTTTAATGCTTTTCAAGTTCTACTGATGAGCAAACTATATAGTTTTAATCACTTCTTTAAAGTTTTTTTAATTTTCTTTACTTTAAAATTTCTTTAAAAATTTTTTACTTCTTTAAAATTTTTCTTATTATTATCTATCAATAAATCATTATTTATTAAGTACCTACTGGGTACCAGTCACTGTGCTAAGTTCTGGGGATACAAAAAGAGACAAAGGATAGTAGTAGTCCTTGCTCTCAAGGAAAATACAGTATAATTGGTGAAATAACATACAAACAAATATATACAAAGCAAGCTATATAGAAGATAAATGGGAAGTGACTGACAGATGGAAGGCACTGGAATGAAGATGGGTTAGAGAAGCCTTCCTGTAAAGGAAAGGTTTTAAACAGTGGGACTTAAAGGAAGTCATGGAGTTTAGCATATGATGATGATGATGATGATGATGATGATGATGATGATGATGATGAAGTTGACAGACATCAATAAATATGAAACATTTCCTTATGAAAAAATAGAGAAATGAAGGTTATATATAACACTGTGAATGTCTATTATACATGACTTACTTTAAAAAAAATATTAAATTTAGCAAAGCATTTCCACCAATGCCTTCCTTGTCTGTGCCCTGTGTGATCTTCTGCTCTCTTCTGTATATATTTTAAAAAGTATTTAATTGACGCTTCATTTTCTTCTTCTTTTTAATATTACTTGCTATATTTACATATTATTAGTTTTCCCACAATTCTCTTTTAAGAACGTCATAATAAAATATTTAGTTATTTAGATTTGAACCAGAATTCCATAAAATACATGGTTTCTGCTGAATTTTACAGGCTTCAGTACTTAATCTGAAAGACTTAAAACCCCTTAAATGAGAAAATGTGAAAAGTACATCAAAAAGGTGAACTGCCTTAGATAGCAAGTTTAGCTGAAAAGAAAAAGATGATTGCCTAACTACTCTTATCAACTCATCAGAGTGATGGCTGGGGAGATCCAGGAGAAAATTTTTTCTGCTATACAGTAATTTACTTTTTTCAGCCCAGCGTTTTCTCCAAATCCCCATCACCTTTATTTTGCTGATAAGATACCTTCGAAGCAAAAATAGAGGAAAATTAAACATTTTTGCTGAATTAAATTGAATGCATTTTTGTGGCATTTCTGTATGCTTGACAATGTATGCTGATTGATTTTTTTGCATAACCAAAACAAATAACACCTCTGAATTTTCAGTTACTCTTTATACTTCCTTTAAGGTTTTATTTTAGTCTAGCTACTTAATGAATGAAATTAGAATTTATTTCACCACTGAAAAGTGAGAGAACTTCCCAGTAGAAATTATTTAAATAAAATATTTACATAAATGGAATTTTTGGCATTTCATTCAAATGTTATAGTTTGGGGAAAGTAAAGAATAACTTTGACATGCTTTTCACATCTTATCATCTAAGGCAGTGGTTCTCAACCTTCCTAATGCTGCGACCCTTTAATACAGTTCCTCATATTGTGGTGACCCCCAACCATAAAATTATTTTCGATGCTACTTCATAACTGTAATTTTGCTACTGTTATGAATCACAATGTAAATATCTGATATGCAGGTTGTATTTTCATTGTCACAAATTCAACATAACCCACAGGTTGAGAACCACTGATCTAAGGGATCTTAAGGTACGATTGATTTTTGAAGGTGGGACTGTATATTAAGAGGCTTGATCAAGTAAAAAGTTAACACTTTTTCTAAATTTTTATTCTAATCATGTGTGGTGTCTTTTAAAATACGTGTTGATGTGCATTGCTGTTTTAATAATGAATTGGAAGAGAATAATGGCTACTGATAAGAAATATTAAAATGAGGATTTTCAATGAAAGTATAGGGAAAATCATGGTATATACAATCTCTTGGCTCTTAACTTATTTTGTCATACATGGCTGGCAGTGCCCTTGGATTGTTTCATTCAGTTCAATAACTTGTTACTTAAACTCATTATTGTTAACAAACTTTCTTTTAGTTCCTTGGTTAACTAAATATCTGTCTGTCTGCATCTTGGTTAAGGATTTTCCCTGGCAACCCTGGTTAATGTATGGTAGCTTTATTCTAGGGCAGAATATAATTTACAGAGATAATTTACTGTATTTATAAAAAAATCAATGAACAACTGACAAAGACAACACAGATTCTTGCATCTGTCAATCTGTTATTTGGTGGTCAATGTACAGAATGTCAGGGGAACACTTTCTCTAGGTGAAAATAAGCCTGGCTAATCTCTGTAAAGCACAGAAATAGCTCCTTGATCATTGCAATGTTATGAATGATTATTATTTATTTTTCTTACCATGGAAAAACAGTGCATGTATATTTAAATAAGCAAGCTCTTTGTATATTAAACAGAATACAGGAGAAATAGAGATGTTATTACGTGTTATAATGAGTTAGGAATAAGGTTAAGTCAGCAAGCATGAATTAAGCATTGTCTATTTTATAGGCCAGGCGCTGGGCTATGTACTAGGAATGGATGCAAAAAGAGGCCCGATAGTGCCTGATCACAAGGAGAGCAGGGGAAGACTACATACATACAAAAATATACAAATGGATAAATACAGGATACAATAGAGAGAATCTCAGAGGGGAGACACTAAAGGAAAGGTGCAATTTTAGCTGAGATTTAAAGCAATCCAGGGACTCCAGGAGATGGAGATGAGGACAGAGATAATTCTAGGCACGGAGGACAGCCAGTGAAAATGCAGTGCCTTGTGCTAGAAAAAGCAAGGAGGACAATGTCACTGGATTATATTATATAAATAAAGAGTATAGGGAAGGGGGGCAGGGAGCTGGGTGAGAAGTAAGGTTAAGAAACCCAGAAATGAAGGCAAGGGTCTGAAGGTTATGAAGAATTTTGAATGTCAAATTTACCAGTGATATAAATGGAAAGAACAACAACAAAACAAAACCGAATGCTGTGGCATTATAATAGATAGATTAGGTCTCAAAGAAGAGGGGAGAAGCTTACCTTGCTTCTGTAAAGCCACTCATGAGTAGCTTTCCAGAAGAATGGCTGCTGTGAACAGCTTTCAAGGTTCTGATTATTCTATTCAGTAATAAATCAGAGCAAAACATTCACAGAAAATCAAGGTACAACATTCAGAATGTTACAACTTATCACAGAAAATCAAAATACAAAATTCAGAGTGTTGCAGCTTATCACTAAAATGGCCATATAGTTTTCACCGCAGTGGTCACATAGTTTTGAACAAAGTACAGTAATTTAATAACTCAGTCACTTAGTAACTCAATCATTCAATCATCCTTAAGGAGGATTGACACTCATGAGGCACACTAAGTTACAAATTTGTCACTATTTAGTCATCATTCACTATTCAATCATCAGAAAATACACAGGCCATCTACTCCTCAGTCACAAGTAAATCATAATCTTCTCAGTCAGTTCACAGTATCCAAGTAAAGAATTCATTCGGCTTGAGTCAGGGTAGGCTCTCAGATTCCCTGGATCCCTTTCCATGGTCCCAGTTCCTACCTGGATTCACCAGACTGTCACCTGGGTTCAAAGGCAGACAGCTCCCAGATCCTTGTCCAGCTCTCTGTGCAGTTCCTGTCCCACACTGAAGCTCACAGTGTCCAGTCCAACTTAAATTCTTCACAGTCACTATCCTTGGGAAGTCAAGGCTTAACAAAGCCACAAACAGACAAAATATTGGCACCACAGTCATGCTTCCTCAGTCTTTGGCAGCTCCAGCTGGCCCTTGGAAATCCTCAGCAGCTCCTCAGCAGCTCCTGCTGGCCCTCCTTCAGCACAATAAGCTCCATTCAAAATCACTTTATCCAACCTCCATGTGACTTGCTCCAAGAAATTCTGACTTTCCCAGTTAGGGTTTTTCCTTATATACAGTATTGCTCCTTGTTTAGCCCCTTCCTGTCACGGCAGCAACAGGGGTTCCCTGTTCAGCCTCTTCCTGTTACATGAGCAACAGGAGTTCATAACTTCTGCTTCTTTAACAGAGGCTTAATTTGAAACATGGTGCTAAGTACCTCTCAGTTTAGTAATACAAAAGGCACTTCAAATTTCATTACTATTACAGCTTCCTTCTTTGCAGAAGTTAGGCAAAATGGGCACAGAACATGGCATATACTGTCAGACTCAGTTAATGTTTTGGTTAGTTTTGTTAAATTGGTTCTCTTCCCCATCCCCTACCTCCTATAGTATATTAAAATGTTATGAGGGCTTATTCTCCAGAGAAAGGCAGAAGAAAAGGTACTTTGATCTGGAAATGAAGGTCTTAGGTTGCATTAAGAGGCAGTCTGTCCAGAATGAGGAAGTTGAGAGTCTTGTGTTCTCTGCCCTTGGTAGGTCTCATTTAGACATTCTAGAGTATCATACTTGGTTCTGGGCAACCCATCATATGTGGTGTCAACACCAGGGGCACCAAGACTGATGAGAACTACTACATATTAAAATGGACAGAAGGAATTCTGAATTTTAAGTCTGCAAAAGAGAAGACTTGAAGGTTACACAGTGGCTGCCTTCAAGTATTTAAAGGATTTTATTCTCAAGCAACTAGGTGGTACAGTGGATAGAATACTGGGTCTGGAGTCAGAAAGACCTGAGTTCAAATCCTGATGATGAGAGTTACTAGTTGTGTCAAGCTGGGCAAGTCACTTATCCCCATTTGTCTCAATGTACTTATCTGTAAAATGAACTGGAGGAGGAAGTGACAAACCACTCCAGGATCTTTCCCAAGAAAACCTCAAATGGGTCATGAAGATTTGAACATGACTGAACAACATTAAACACTTCTGTAGCACTTCAAAGTTTACACAGCCCTTTACAAATATTATTTCATTTGAACCTTACAATAGTCCTGGGAGCTACGTACTATTGTTATCTCAATTTTGGGGACTAGACAACTGAGGCAGATCTAAATTTATTGACTTACCCAGGGTCGCACACCTAGTAAGTCTAAGGCTGAATTTGGACTGAAGGCTTTCCGATCCCAGGTTCAGCACCCTATCCACCTAGCTGCTTGGACACAAAGCAGTGTCATATCCAGGGAGCTAGACGGCCTCTGAGGTTCCTTCCAGCTACTGTTCTGTGATTCTGTGATCTCCACCTCCATTGACTACAGGTTCTCCCTCCCTGTGTAAGAGCTGGGATGGAATATAAACTGAGAGCTGTATTTTGCACTTGGATTGATTTTATTTGGCATTTGCACTGGTTGTAGGTTGCTATAAGCATGAAAGAAAAAGCTCTGGACTCTAGATCAATTGGTCCAGTCCACTAACAGTGTACTCCCCAGATCAATCAGTCAAGTAGCTATTTATTGAATGCTTCCTAAGTGCTGTGCTAAGTACTCTGAAGGATACAGACTCTATATATCTAAGTCTATTTCTTATATTGGTAGTCTGGATATAGAAAGGACCACCGATCCTCATAAAAATATTACATTTCTGAAGACAAAGTCATTCCTTTGGCTCCTCTTCATCAATCTGCAGGATCCGCACAGGGTTGGTTTTTCTTCCTTTTAATAACTCAGTTTACTCTCTCCTCTGGATTTCTATTTCTCCACATTCTCTTTAAAGTGACATGCTCAAACTAGACACAGTAGCTAATAAAGTCTTTAATCTCAAGGCATAAAAGGAATGACTGTACTGCTCTTGATGTTTTCTATAGGAAGCAATTATCTTAGATGCTTAATACATTGCAATATGGAGCCTGGCTATTAGTCCTGTTACCCTTAACCTTGTGGAATGTAACCAGCCAATGTATAAATGCCAGAGTAATTATCACCAGAAGTTATTTCTTTACTTTTACCTTGAAAAGAATTTCTGGCAGCCAAAGCAACAAGAAAATACAGGAGATCATACCTGAAAAGACCAATGTGCTTTCATTTGATGATGATCTTTTATAGGATCTTGTCCAACAAAAGAATCAGGCAGGCTATGTGGGACAAAGATTTGTTGTTATAGAAAGAGACAGATCAGTTCTTCATCCATCACATCCATAGGACATAACTTGTTTAGCCATTCCCTAATTGAAGGGCACTTCTCAGTTTCCAGTTCTTTGACAAAAAGTGCTGCTATAAATATTTTTATGTATGTGGGTCCTTTCCTTTTTTCTTTGGTCTCTAGGCTTAGTATGGTATCATTAGGTCAAAGGACATGCACTGTTTAGTAAATTTATACAGCAATTACATTATTAAAAGGATCAACTTTTAAAGATTTAAGATCTGTGATTATCTTAATGACCAGACATGATTCCAGAGTACCAATGTGGAGAATATTACCTACATACTAACAAGAGGTAATAGATTCAATATGTGGAATAAAGCATACATTTTTTCGACATGAATAATATGGGAATTTGTATTTTTTAATTTGCACATTTGTCATAAAGGTTTTTTCCTCCTTTTGGAAGGAGGGAGGTGATAGGGAGTAAAAAACAAATGTTTGTTAATTGAAAGAAGTTAATTTAGAAAAATCCCTTATCCATTGCTGCTTTACAATAACCATAGCAATCTGATGTTGAAGATCTTTGTCTATCTACAGCCTTTTCCCGTAATATATGGTAAAGAATATTTATAATAGGGTTAGTGGAATGTGAACATATATCTTTTATAGATATATATGTGTTTATATGTGTGTATATATGTATGTATATGTATATATGTATATACCCATATATGTGTATATATACACACACATATACACACATACTTCACACTGGACTTAAAATTCTATTGGTGTAGGTACAGTTACCACCACTGGAGATCACAATACTTTTATTTCTTAAGCAGTGGACAGTATCATGAATTTCTTTGGTTAAAAAAATCCATCACTTTTCAACCAACTTAAGTTGCTCAACCTTTGTGTAGACCCTTTATATAGAGCGAGGATCTTTTAAAGCTTGCTGTGGTCATATCTTGTGAGAATGAGGCCTTAGACGAGCTCTTTTGGTATTCTTGTTGAAGGAAAGATGACCTGGGCAAGTGTCATAGTGCCCAGTTCCGAATCCTGGGGAATCCCCTGACAGAACTGGGGAACAGAAGGGAAAAATAATTATACTAGGAACCTACTATGTGATAGATACTGTGCCAAAGGCTTTACAGATATTTTATTCTCACAACAATACTGGGCGGTAGGTGCTGCTATTACCTCTGTTTTACAGTTGAGGAAACTGAGGCAGATAGAAGTAATTTGACTTGTTTGGATCATACAGCTAGTATGTGAACAAATCAGAATTTGAACTCAAGTCTTCCTGACTCTAGGCCCAGCACTCTTTCTTTTGCACCGTCTAACTGCTGCTTACTGTGTGACTTTGGCAGAATTGGGCATTCCACTTCTCTCTGGGTCTAATTTTCCTCATCTACGAAATGAAAAAAATTTACTAGATCTCTAAAAGTTCTTTCCAGTCCTAATGTTCTATTGTAATAGAAAATAAACTCTTTGAAGGCAGGAACTGTTTCATTTTTGCCGCATCTATATCACTTCTTTGCACACAGTAGGCACTTACATGCTTATTGAGTTAATTGAATTGGACACATCCTTTTCAAAGTGTAATGGTCAAGCCTGGGTCTGCCTAACTCTGAGGTTGGCCTTCTATCCACTATACCTACACCATGAAGCTTCTCATACAGTGAAGTACTAAGAATACAACATCAGGGTATAATGTAAAGATTCTCTCCTTACATGAAATATTTTTATATTTGAACTCCCAGATGAAAGGAAGATATAGAACTCAGCTATATATTCATGTAAATGGATTCACACTTGGAAAAGACCTTCAGGCTGGGTCCTAGCTGTAATATGCCCACTCATGTAAAAGATTTGTTCATATGTAACAAGTAGATTACGTGTGATCAAGAGTTCCAACTTTAGTAGTAACTACAGGTCCTAGGATAAATGATAATCTATATATAGTTGCAATAGCTTTGCATATGAGAATGATCTTTATGAGATGATTTTCATTTATATTCTGTCTCAGATCCCAGTGGAGGCTAAAGATATCTCCTGTCACTTTAAGAGCAAAATCTTCCCAGATATCACCCTTAGCCACCCTCATTATGTCATAACAGTCCGGATTTTGGGAGCCATTGGCTTTTTATACCAAATAATTGAAGCAGAATCAGAATCCAAAGGGTTAATATTCAAGGTAACAGAAGTACCAGTCACTTTTTGGCTGGTAGCCTAGAAAGGACAGATTGCTTGTCTCTCTCCCTTTCTTTCTCCTCTCCCTAGCTTCCCCGCTGAGGGAGCTAGGAATTAATCATTTCATAGTCCATCTGGGAATTAGAGACTTTGAGTTAGACTGTTTTAATGGTCAAAGGGGAGAAGTAGAGTCACCAAAAAGCCTCCAGAAGTTCACCCTCACCAATATGTTATCTGCTCCAGTTTTCTCTGCAACAGCAATCCACCCAAGAAGGGAGAATGCCCAGGACAGAGACATCACTGGCTTGCCCACCCAGCAGATCTTTTCCTCTCCCCTGTTCACTCCATACCTGTTGTATGGCCAAAGGCAGGTTACACATATTGCTATTTCAGTGGATCCTTGATTTAATAAGTATTTTACCCTTTTCATACCTTCTCATCCTGGATCCAAGCCCTTCCATAAATCTTCCATAGCCATCTATTCAGTTCACTAAAGGTCTTCTTCTACCTTTTGACATTCTGTGAGTACTAATTAAATGGTATTAATTGGGCATTCCAATTTTTATCCCTTGCTCTTGCTATATGAGCCACTCTCTTTCCCTGTTTCATAAGAGGCAGCTAGGTGATCCATCCAATGGATAGATTGCTGTCCCTGTAGTCAGGAAGACCTGAGTTAGATACTTACTGCCTGTGTGACTGTGGGCAAGTCACTTAACCTCTGCATAAGTTTTTTCATTTGTAAAATGGGGATCATAATAGTGTCTACCTTCCTGGATTGTTGTGAGGATCACAAAGCACTTTGCAAACCTTTGGTGCCACATAAATGCTGGCTATTATTATCACACTGCCGGGATGATGGGGTTTATGCAATTCTTTTCTGTAAAGCATCACTGCTTTCTTAGCTGCAGCATATTTCCACCCACCTTGTATCTTTTCATCATCTTTTGGGTTATTTTGGTTTTTCAGACATTGTGGTATTCCATGACTTTTATTAATATACCTCTGGTAACACATCCTTTATTATGTAAGCTGTTTTTACACAAACACACAGACATATATTCAACAAACCTCAAACTGCTGGCTTGTATTTAGTATGTTATTAACATGGAGCCTCCAACTCAAGCTTGACTTCATGTTACAATCAAATTTGTAATTCAGGAACAGAAGATACACATTGTCTTAGTTTGGGTCAATGTCTTCTACTCCAATATTGCTCTGTTCACAGTTTAATAGTATTGAAGTGTTCCTTATAGGACTCTGAACTTCCCAGAATGTCCTCCAGTCAACTCATATTGAGAACAATACAGACGCAATGAATACTCTTATGGGCAAGCATTGCCTGGGTAGTGACCTTGATCTTCCCTAGACCAGTTTGGGAGGGTGCAGAATTAGTTTGGATTGATTTGCCCTTAGGACTTGATCCATTCTGTAGTCACCTAAAGGTCTGCTGTCTGTTCCAGTCCTGGAATTTAAGAGGTCCCCAATTAAGAAATAAATGTTTATTCAATTTGGATTATACTATGTGCCAAGAATTTAGGTTCTGGAATGATAACCCTGTTAGTGTTGAGTCTTTTCAGTTGTATTTGACTCTTTGGGATTCCGTTTCTTGGCAAAGATGCTGGAGAAATTTGCCATTTCCTTTTCCAACCCATTTTTACAGACAAAGAACTGAGACAAACAGGGGTATAAGTGACTTGTTCAGGGTGACACAGCTAGTAAGTGTCTGAAGCCATATTTCAGCTCAGAAAGAAGTGTCTTCCTAACTTCAGGAACAGTGCTCTATCTAATGCACCACCTAGCTGCCCAGGAATGAGAACATAAAGAATTCTTATTTGTCTGAGGAAATTTTCCAAGGCCCAGATTTGTCTTAGTTTCTTAGGTGTCTACTATGTAGACTGGTCCATCTAGAGAATTAAATAAATATATGCCCTATGGTTTGTCTGTACTGAGAAGCAGTCTAGATTCTCAAGGAGATCCTTTGGTGAGCTCCTAGGTCTCCTGGGGCTACCTGGATACAAACCCACATGACTGTATTGACCACAGAGGTACAATAACCTTTGGAAGTATTCCTATATGTAGGGGATAGGGAAGGTGATAGAAAGGACAAGCTGATGTTTGTATTGGCCTTTAGGGGAATGAAAAAAAATACTACTTCTTATGGCTCCGGCTATGAAAGTATCAGGACATCATGATTCCTGTTAGAGGTTGTGGAGGTAGAGATGAGAAGAGAACACTTTCTTGATGTGATGATGCACTCTGTGTTCTTAGGAATAAAGTGGATATTCTTGGACCATCAACATGAAACTGAATGAATGTCCAGTCAGTTTTGGTGCCAAGCAATCCAGATAAGTGGCAGTCAACAACCTATATTTAAAATAATCATGCCACTAACTTAACAATTAAATCCTAAATAATGAGTAGGTCAAAGAACAAATCATAGAAATAATTCAGATAAAGCAGGCTTTGGGAGGAAGGGGAAATCATATTCTTGCAAATATACGTTAATAAAGAAGAGTCAATTAATAAATTGAATATGTATTAAAATTTAGAAATCCAATATAAACAAACAAAATAAGCACAAAAGAAGATTTATTAAAAATTAGAGGTGAAATAGATAATTTGGAAACAAAGCATAGAAATGATAAATAAAACTAAAAACTGGTTCTTTGAAAATACTGATTAAATTGATAAATCCTTAGCTAATCTGATTAAAAAGAAGAGAGCAGAGAAAAATCAATGAAGTAGCCAATGAGAAAAATGAAATCATAGCAAAACCCAGAAAAAACATAAGAATGTATTATGCATAGTTATATGCTTACAAAATTGAGAACACAGAATAAAGGAATATCTTAAAAAATTGAACATTTTCAAACTATTAGAAGACCAGACAGAGATATTAAATAACCCAATCTCAGAAAAGGAAATAGATCTACTTGTAAATGAATTACTGAAAAATAACAACATTCTTGGCAAATTGATGAATTCATAAGATAATTCTTTGAAACTTTTATAGAAAAATTAGTACCCATGCTTCACATTTTATTCTGAAAAACTGAGAAAGAAAGCACCCTACCAGAATCTTGTATGAGACAAATATAGTCCTAATACCTAAACCAGGAAAAAATAAAACACAGGAAGAAAACTATAGGTCAGTATAATTAATGGATGTTGATTCAAAAATTTTAAACAAATTCCTGTAAAAGACTACAGCAATTTGTCTAAGAAATCATTCATGAACAAGGGAGATTTATATTAGGGATACAAGGATGGCTCAACATTAGGAAAACAATAAACATAACTGACCATATTAAAACTCAAATATTTAAACCGCATGATTACCTCAGTAGATGTGGGAAAAAAATCACAGTTCATTCAGCTAAAGCAATCCTTAGTAGGAGTTATAGTGAAGGAAACATTCTTACAAATATACCTTAATAAAAAAGAGCTGATTAATGAATTGAATATATAATTATATATTATTACATAATATACATATGTATATACACTATATACATATATCTATATGTAATGAAAAAAGAGTTCTCAATAACTTCAAAGTATTGACAGTCACATGAAAAAATGCATCATATTGCTGATAATAAGAGAAATGCAAATCAAAGAAGCTTTTAGGTTTCACCTCACGTCCTGTAAATGGACAGAAATGACCAAAAATGGCCACAGTCAATGTTGACAAGGACAGGCACAGTAGTACGTTGTTGGTGGAGCTTTGAAATGGTGTAACCGTTTTGGAAATCAGTTTGGAATTATGTAGATAAAGTGACTAAGATGTTTGTGCCCTTTAATCCACAGAATTCATTAAAGCCATAGAGTTTTTAAAAGTCCTCATATACTCTAAAATATTTATAGCAGGGGGCAGCTAGGTGGTGCAGTAAATAGAGCACCAGCCCTGGAGTCAGGAGGACCTGAGTTCAAATGCAGCCTCAGCCACTCAACACTAACTAGTCATGTGACCTTGGACAAGTCACTTAACCCCAATTGCCCTGCCCTCCCCCTTCCAGAAAGAAAAAAGATGTATAGCAGCACTTTTTGTAATAGCAAAGAATTAGAAACGAAGAGATGCCCATCCAAACAAAGTGTGGTACATGAATGTAAAGGCATATTACTGTGCTGTAAGGACTGATTTATGTGATGTGGATGCAGAGAAGCACGGGAAGATCTTTATGAACTGATGCAGAGTGATGTAAGCAGAGCCAAGTAAACAATATACACAGTTCCTAAACATTGAACACTGTTATCCTATTCTCCCCTAAGCCTTCTCTATTAGGCAGAGCAGTGTGTTTTCTCTGGTCACTTCTCTCTGCATAGTTTTATGTTACCTGTAATTTTGATGAACATAATCTGTACGTTTAGAAATTGTTGCTAATAATCTGTTACTTCTAATATTTATTTTCCTCTTGATTTTTCTGCTTTTACCCTTTACTCTTTAGATCAGTCTGTCAGTTCTCTTTTCACTATCTCTCAATGTTCATTTTTTTTAAGGCATTCAAGCAACAGCCAAAAGACTCCCTCACCCCACTTTAAAAGCCCTAGTCTCATGAAAACAGATAATTCATTTCTGAGTCTTCATTATTATCTCAAAGTCTTTAACTCCCTGCTGTTTGGTCTATTTGCATATTGAATGCCCTATTCACCTTTAGGCTTTCTTGAAGTAATAATTTTAATTATTCTCTTTCACTGAACACCCAATTTTATGTTTAAGCTTGGTTTTGCAGGATGTGTTATGTTTTAGGGGCCAAGTGATTTCCATTGTTCTTTGGAATATCATGAGCTATGTTTTCATCTGATTCTTTATAAACTTGGAATAATTGTGCTAATTCTTTTTGACATTTGTTTTCCCCCCCCCTTTCTGTCCCCTAGATTGTTCTTTCATGGCATATACTCTATCTTTATCATATCATATCATAATCAATCATCTATTTATCTCTACCTATATATCTTATACTTTCTGAAATGAGCTTAAAATTTCTCTAAGTTAATCCTTAGTTTATGTATCCCATCTTTAAGCATGATGATGTTCTTATTTTTAGACCACTTAGATATTCTTCCAGTTTTGTTTCTTTTCTTTTGTTAAAGTGATCCTATTTGTTTTCCTTTCACCTCTACATTTTTGCATTTCAATTATGTTCTTCCCCCCTCCTCTCTCTCTCTCTCTCTCTCTCTCTCTCTCTCTCTCTCTCTCTCTCTCTCTCTCTCTGCTTTTTGGAGGGGCCGTTGGGGTTAAGTGACTTGCCTAAGGTCACACAGTTAGTTTTGTGTTTAGTGTCTGAGGCTGGATTTGAACTCAGGTCCTCCTGACTCCAGGGCCAGTGCTCTATTCACTGCACCACCTAGCCACTCCTGTTCTTCTCTTTATCCAAGAATCTGCTATGGAAAGTGTCTCTGACTTCTAAAATTCTCTGGTTTCTGGTTAGAATTGTTTATCTCTTCCTTAAGAACAGATCTTTTCTGTCTATATTTCTCAGATATTTTCACTTAATTTTTTCATTGCTTTTCCCGTGGTTCTTGGGGTTGTTCCACTGTCATTTCAGCCTTGTACATCTAATAGCTTCATTTTCCTGAGGGGTTGTGACTACCTTTTCTATAAAAAACTCTTTTGAGATGGCTCTTTTCTTGAAAAGTTGGTTCATTTTTCCTCCACAGCCAGCTTTTGTCTTTGTCAGTCACTGTTGATTTTTCTACAATGTCCTTAGTTACACTTCACTGCCAATCCTTTCCTTTCTGAAGGTTTAGGACTCTTGTGCTTGTCCTCCATTCATCGCTGTCTGTTTTCTGCTATCTTAGACCATAGAGTTGGCCTAAATCTGTTTCTTCCAAAGGCTGAGAATGAGACTCTGAATGTTTTACTATACAGGCACGCCTAGGAGATATTTCAGGTGCAGTTCCAGACCATCACAATAAAGCAAATATTGCAATAAAGTGAGATGCATGAAGTTTTTGGTTTCTCAATGCGTATGAAAATTATGTTTATGTTATACTGTAGTTTGTTAAGTGTGTAATAGTGCTATGTCTAAAACAGTGTGCATGCCTTAATTAAAAATATTGCTAAAAATGCTAATAGTCATCTGAGTCTTCAGCAAGACATAATCTTTCTGCTGGTAGAAGGCTTTGCCTCGATGTTAATGGTGGTGGTAGCTGGAAGTTAGGGCAGCCGTGGCGATTTCTTAAAATAAGGCAATAATGAAGGTTGCTGCATGGATCGACTTGAACTTGAACACTTAGAGCTCGTTGTAGGATTATTAATTGGCCCAATTTCAATACTGTTGTGTCTCAGGGAATAGGGAGGCCAGAGGAGAGGGACAAAGGGAAAGAGCCAGGGAATAGCCGGTTCTTGGAGCAGTGAGAACACATACAACGTTAAGTTTTCTGTTTTACACGAGTGTGGGTTTGTGATACTCCCAAAACAACTACAATAGTAACTGATCATAGATCTAATAATGAAAAAGTTTGAAATATTGTGAGAATTGCCAAAATGTGACACAGAGTCATGATATGAGCACCTACAGCTGGCAATAGACTTGCTTGAAAGAGGGTTGCCACAGATCTTCGGTTTGTAAAGAATGCAACATTTGTGAAGTATGATAATGAGAAGTTCAGTAAACAAGGTCCGCCTGTGTCTGGACCTTTTCGCCACCTTGACCATTTCTCCTCTTCTGGGCTTTGTTCTCCTCTCTGAAACTGAATTAGTCCTTGGGCTAAGTTTTGGGGGCCGCCCATGAAGGTGTTGATGTCTTTCAGGGCACCGCTGAGAGTGATGCACTGCAGAGTATTTGCAGTTGGGTCTCTTCTGTACCTTGATGTCCCTTCTACAGGCAGCTTCTCTCTCCTTACATTGCATCAAATAGCTGTAGCCATTATTGTATTTCTGATCTCCTCTCTCCTCCATTTTCTCGACCTTGGAACTTCCCCCTCTCCCCCATACAGCCATCCCATTTCCTTTTCTACAGTTTATGTGTTAGCCTGATTAACAGGTATTATTGACTTGCTCCAGAAGAAATTTCCTCTAGGACACTGCAAGGGAGTACTTTCTGAAAACTGATGTCTAATATTGTAATAATTGCAATAGTTTATGGCCACTGGGGTCAGAGTGTGGGCTGTATGATAGGAGAGAAGCTGGGGGTGGGAGTTCCCAGAACCACCAAGTCTTTACCTGTCCTGGGAATGGGGGAACCCCTAAAGATTCTACCAAGGCATTAATCGTGAAAGTCATTGTTAAATATTGCCATCTCAAAGGTGGCAGGGCTGCCCTGGGATCAGAAGTGGGCTGTAGTGGGGAGCAGAGGGAAGCAAGCTGAGGAACACTATAGGAATGGTGGCCTCATACACTGGTCTTTTGTTATGTTCTTTCACTTTGCTGCTTTCTATTATTACTAAGTTTTCAAAATGTTGGTATTCTGCACTTCATGGGCTTCTTCCTTTCCTTTTTGGGAATCAAGAGACGTAGAGGTCTCCCTCTGTTTGACTTTACCTCCTCTGTCCTTGGCTCGGCTGTTCTCTGCTTTTAGGTAACCTCACGGCAGGCTCCTGTAGGCCCAAAGCAGGTATAAATTGTCAATATACTGTGATACTCTTTTCAGAAATAATTATGTGCCTTATTTCTCAGGATTATTGTCATAGATTTTGTTTCCTTGATATGTTCATTACATAGAAGTTATTTTTTGATAGATTTATATGTTTTTATTGAGCTGGGAATTTCCCGTGGTAGTCAACATGCTTTAAAAAACTATCAATCAACTTATACAAGTGTGCATGTTCATTATTAACTAAAAATTTCTCTTATAGCCCATGTTCCTGATAATTATTGTTAAATACCCTTAATCTCATTCTCTCTTCCCTTACCTTTATCTCAACTTGAGCCTTTAATAGCCAAATGGTATACTTTTGGTCAATTTCTCAAAGATCCCAAGAGTATTAAACGTCCATAGAATAAAGGAGGGGGAGTTGGAAGACTTGGGTGGAGATGGTGGACAATGTGGATTATTAAATATCTCTCCCTCTTGCTCACTTGAAAGAATTGATAGAATATTCAGGAAGTATGGCCCCCAGAATTCCTTTGCCGGAGGTAGTACCTATATCAGTGAGATCAGAGATTGCTAATGCCTTGAAGTAACATTATCTTGGATTAGTTACTTTTTTTTTTTTTTTTTTGCTTTTTGGAGGGCAGTTGGGATTAAGTGACTTGCGCAAATTCACACGGCTAGTAAGTGTGTCAAGTGTCTGAGGTCAGATTTGAACTCAAGTCCTCCTTACTCCAGGGCTGGTGCTCTATTCACTGCACAACCTAGCTGCCCCACCCCACTTCTTTATTATCAATGCCCATCTAGCAACTTTTAACCTTTCCACTTCAGCATCATTTCACCAGACTCTGCTAGGAAACTCATATTTATAAGACTTTTGGTTGTACTCAAGTATAATAATAACTATCATTATCAATTATTATCTTTCATAGTCTTAAATTTATGGACAGCCATTTCATTAGCCACCCATGAGTATTTCTCTTCTCTTATTGTCCTTGTCACATCTGCTGATCCCAATCCTGGATAACTACCATTCCTTTTCTTCTCTCTTATTTTGGAGTAGTTGAGTAGAGTCAGGGGAAGTCATTAAACCATGCTTACTGGCCTTGTTACAAAGTCACTCACTCTATGCAAATGATTCCCAAGTCTCTATTTCTACCCTCAGCTACTTACCTGCCACTGTCTGTTATTTACAATTTGCTGATGGATATCTCTATCCTGAATACTCCACCAACATGTCAAATTTAGGATGGCTAACACCAAATTCATCTTCCAGCCTAAACCCCTATTTCTTCTTTACTTCTCTGTCCCAACCATTCTTCCAGTGACTTTTTCCTCATTCAATTAGCTGCCAAACAAATCCTATTGACTTCTTCCATCATATCTATGACTTTCTTCTTACAGTCACTGTCACTATCCTAATTTTGGTCCCTTTCATTTCGTATCTCATATCATCTTGGTCACTTTATTTTCAGTCTCTTCCGAAGCTTTTCCAATCTTTCCATAACATTGCAGCTACAACAGTCATACTGATTTGTGTTTTTTATTGTCACTCCCCTGATTAAACACCTTCAGAGGTTCCCCTCTGCTTATAAGATAAAAAAAAATAAAACTCTTCATCCTGATTTTTAAAGCCCTTCATAGTCTAGTGACAACTTGACCTTTTCAGCTTTATTTTACTCTATTCCTCCTTGTATATTTTATGTTCTGGTCAAATTGGACTACTAGTAAGGGGAGGAGAGGGGAGGAAGTTTAGTGGGAGAATCTGGTTAGTTGATCTCTATTGATCAGACAGTAGACTTTGTTACAAAGTCCTTCTCCAAACTGGAACAAATCCCATTGTTTGCTCAGGTTGTATACCTTTTCCCTGTGTGCTGGAGTCCCTAAGGTGGCAATAATGATTGCCCCTCCTCTGCTCATCTCTTCCTGTCCTTTAAACCCCACTAGATATGCAAAAGAATAGAGGCATTCTGCTCGTCCTTCTGTGTTAGCTCTTCCAAAAGAGGGATGGCTGCTTTTACTTGTCGTGTGGAGCTGATATGGCATCAGTGTTGCTGTTCGGTCATTTTCAGTTATGTCCAATTCTTTGTGAACCCATTGGGGGTTTTCTTGGCAAAGATTCTGGAATGGTTGGCCATTTCCTTCTTCAGCTCATTTTACAGATGAGAAAACTGAGGCAAAAGGGGTTAAGCGACTTGCCCTCAGTTATCATGTTGTTGGTGAGTGTCTGAAGCTAGATTTGAACTCAGGAAGATGAGTCTTCCTGGCACCCTATCCATTGCAACACCTAGCTGCCTAAGAAACATGTTCAATATTAAAAAATAATATATGTTCAGTATTAAAAAGGAAATCCTTCATCCTAAGGATACATAAGATTGATGGAAAGGATGCTGGAGAGAAAGATGAGTCTTCCTGACTCTAGGCCCAGAATTATCCACTGCACCATCTACCTGCCATCAGTATGATATTCTAATACAGTAGAAAGTATTTCTGATTAGTAAAACCTCATTTACCAGTACGAATGAACACAATAAACTTATTATAAACCATATAGATGACATGTGAACTTCCTAACAATTTTCATGATTATCTGACAGTATAGGATATAAAGTATCCAAGTTGTGAATATAATCACTATTTAATTATGTTGAAGTTGGCATAATTGCACATCTTATAAAGTGGCTGTTGTAACTAGCATAGTGCTGTGCACATAGTAGGCTTACAAAAAAACTTATTTAATTGAATTATAGATGACAACTTTACAAACAGACATACAGAAAGACACACATAGCTTTTGTCTGAATTGACTTTCATGGTTCAGGAACTACAGAATCAAAACAGCCAAGGAAGATTTCATCAGGGAGTAATTAACGGAAAACATGAGGGTAGCACACAACATTGGTGATGATGCCTATAAGCTATTTAAACTCAACATACTAAAAAAATGGATCTATGGATCACTGAAATTAAGGGCATTTGATTTAAACAGAGCACCCCAGGTCCCTAAGAAAATTATCCACTAATTTTATTATTCTTTTGGGAATTAGCTTTAGGAATTGGGACAAACAGGCCTTTCTGGAACAACAGAATTAGTAAACATGTTAACAGTATTTTAGAAAGAAACACACACACACACGCACACACACACATATAATATACATGTACTGTTGGCCATTAATAACAAATTCTTAGTAAAATAACAGAACAGATATTAAGAGAAAAAAATCTATATGTATCGAGAGGGCAATGAAACCACTAGTGATGAACAGCATAGGTTTATAGAGAATAGATCACACCGGACAAATTCAATTGCCTTCTTTTGATCAAATTAGAAAGTGGATGAAGGGAATTTGGTAGATGTAATATATCTGGACTTTAGTAAATCATCTGCAACACTGCCTTATGAAACCTTACTTGAAAATTTAATTAAAATTAGCTTGACTGTTTATACCATCACATGGCCTGAAATGAACTCATAAATAGAGATGTTTCCTGAAGTAAAGGGAGCCAAGGAAGAGGCCGTAAGAAGTCACAGAATTGTTACTGGACCTTTGCAGATAAAGGGGGGGGGAGAGACAGAGAGAGTCAGAGAGAGATGGAGAGAGAGAGATGGAGAGAGAGAGATGGAGAGAGAGAGACAGAGAGAGACATAGAGAGTCAGAGAGGCAGACAGAGACAGAGAGAGATGGAGAGAGGAGGGGAGAGAGAGAGAGAGTGACAGAGACACAGAGAGATGGAGAGGGGGAAGAGAGAGACAGAGAAAGATGGAGAGAGGGGAAGAGACAGAGACAGAGACAGAGAGAGATGGAGAGAGAGGGGGAGAAAGAGAGAGAGAGAGAGAGAGAGAGAGAGAGAGAGAGAGAGAGAGAATGCTAGTAGCATGGTGTTATTTACGCACTGAGAACTTTTAATACTGAAGAAATATTCCAAGGGACTTAAAATTATTTATTTTCTGTTTCACATTTAGTATAGTGCCTTGTGGTTAATAAAGGTTTGTTGAATTGGATGGGGGTAGAAATCTGGTTAATTTGTAACTGACATTTGAATGACTGTCTATAGAGTTTCCTTGCCTTTGTACAGTCCCCAAAAGACTAGTATGGCTGTGTTTTGAAGTAGTTGCTACTAGATGGCACTTTGAATTAATCTGCAGAGACCTTTCGCTCAAAGGATTATAAACATAATTTACTATTAGATGATAAGCCATTTTCAGATCAGATTATCACAACATCATATTAAAATATTGTTGTATAATAAATTGCTCTCTATTAAACATAATTAACATGGTTTTTGTTCTTTGTTCTTTAAGAGGACAAAAATGACATCACTATGATGGAGTCAAGGTACATTGTGTCTGACTGCGGCTAATCAGACCAATCAGCTTGGAAGGCTCTCTCACGGGTTAGGCACACGTAGGCCATGTGAACATTTGGAGCAGAGATGTTTCTAAATCTGTGCACCTCATGTTTCATTTGAACGACTGCAGTTCTGATTTGCTCATAGAATACAGCACCTTCTTTGATGAGGGCATGCCATGCTGGGAGGTCATGTGCCAGTGTCTCCCATGTCTCATAACTGATTCCAGAGAGGTCTTTATTACTTGTGTTACTTGTAATCTTGTATTACTTCTTCTGACCTTCATGTGAATGTTTCCCTTGTTTGAGTTCTCCATAAAATACTCTGTTAGGCAAATGTACATTCGGCATTCAAACAATGCGGCTATCCCATCAGAGTTGTACTCTTTGTAGTAGAATCTGAATGCTTGGAAGTTTGAGAAAGCACCGTAGTGGCTGGTACCTTGTCTTGCCAAATAAACTTCACAGTCTTTCTAAGACAATTCAAATGGAAGTGATGCAGTTTTCTGGCATGGTGTGGTATACTGTCTGGGTTTCATAGGAAGATAGCAATGAGGTCAGCACCATGGTTCTTTAGACTCTCATTTTGGTAGGCAGTCTAATAGGCCTCTCTATAAAATAACATATGAGCAGTACAAGAGAAAACTGGACCTCAATTTCCTGAATTGTGAATGGAGAGAAATATAGTACTTGATCTATTTCTAAAGTTGTCCTCTAGGTCTGAAATTTTTTATCTGTGATCATATACTTTTGACATACTTACTGTCTCTTAAACACAAGTGCATCCCTATCCTACCTTGAAATCATGTAAGTGCAGTGCAGCTGTTTTATCTGAACGGTGTGCTGGAAGCGGCACATACCAGCTTGCAGGACCTGATTATTTAATTTTCAGTGTGAACATTTACATTGTGGGATTGGAAACTGGTACAAATCAAAGTTTGACTTGTTTCGTTGATTTTTTCCTTAAGAGAAATAGAGACATTTTCTCCTATAGAGAAAATGTTAATAATGTTGATTAAACTGGAAAATGTATTGTGTATATGTTTATTTCTTTTGGAGAGCCAGTTGCTAAATGTCTAAGAGTACACCATTGGAAATTCCTTTCCTAATATCCAAATTTTGCTGAACTCTTTACACTGAGATGCAACTGCAGTACATATCTATGAGCGTTCTTTGATTCGTCTTACCTGCAGTTTTGCCTTTGAGCTCAGTCAGAAACTGGTTTTGTGTCTTTCATTCAGCTAAGTTCTGTACTTCGTTGATCAATTGCTTGGTGAGACTATTCATTAAGGAGGATTTTTCTAATTAAAACTCAAAGATTAGAACCTTGGTTCTGTTTCTTTGACTACTTGACCCAGCTTGTGAAGCAAAAATGTCTGCATTTCTTTCTTTGGGCAGTTGGGATTAAGTGACTTGCCCAAGGCCACATGGCTAGTATTAAGTGTCTGAGGCTGGATTTGAACTCAGGTCCTCCTGACTCCAGGGCCAGTGCTCTATTCACTGAGCCATGCAGCCACCCCTTTTCTGCATATTTTCTACCCCTAAATCTGTTAGATTTCTGGCTTTGAAAATTTGTACAAAATAAAAGAAGGATACTTCTCAATAGATTAGACATTTTTATATCAGCCTGTTTCTTAAAGGAGATTTTCATTAAGAGGATAAGTTTTATTTTGAACTGTGTAATATATATAAATATATATATATATGTATATATATATATATATATATATATATATACATATATATATGTATGTATTTAAGAATTTTGTTGTTGGTGTTAAAGTTGTTTTTCAGTTGTATTCAACTCTCCATGACTCCATTTGGGGTTTTCTTGGCAAATATACTGGAATGGTTTGCCATTTCCTTCTCTAGGTCATTTAGCAGATGAGGAAACTGAGGTGAAGAGTGTTAAGTGACTTGCCCAGGGTCACAACCAGTAATTATCTGAGACTGGACTTGAACTCAGGAAGATGATACCTCTAACATTCTATCCACTGTGTCACCTAGCTGCTCATATTTAAAAATACCTTTAAACATATTTATTATTTACTGAGGGAAATATATCCTATAGCAATGGCTCATTCAGGTTATTTAGGTTTTCATCATTTCTATATGACTCCAGTACAAAAGCTATCCCTTCCCTTCCTCCAGATTATTGTAGGACTTCACAAAGCCAGGCATTGCAGACCATACCAGCCTCCAACATAAAAGGTGACAGCACCTCCCTTCCTCCTTTGGATATTAGATTCTTTTGGAGTAAGACAAAATGTTAGAAATATGCTGCCCATCCGAGGTTAATTCAGAGATTATCCAGGGTATGATCAAGGCTCTTAATTTTCTTTTGAGAAAGACATATTTTAAGTAAATGGCCCCTTGACTAGCAGAGACAGACTTGACTATGGCAAGTTATACCTATTTCACTAATCATTGAGATAATTGCAGTATGTGATACCAGACTTTTTTGACTAATTTTTAAAAATTATTTTCCTTCAAACCAAGGGAGCCTCCTGTCAAATTTTAGATTGCCAGAATGTTTTTATTCTATTTTTCTCATGGTTATATTTGCATGAGAGATACCAACAGATTTGCATATAAGTGAACGAAAAGTAAGAACCATTGAATCCCAGGGTCTCTGATTTGCAAGGAATTCCAAAGGTCATCCAGTGCAAACAGAATGCTGAGGAAAATTCCCCATATAAACTACATAGGAATAAGTCATTGAACTTTTCCTCGGAGATCTTTGTTTGGGCCAATGGAGTCCACTTCCCGTGCAGCCAACTCCACTTTGGGGCAGTTTCATCTATTAGGAAGCTCCTGAAATCAAACCTAAATTTGCTTTTTTTGCATTTTCTCTTCATTGCTTTGAATTTCCAGAACAAATCTAATCTCTTCTACATTTCAAATATTTGAAGACCAAAGTCATATTCATCCCCCTCCTCACTTCCACTGTCCCAACCAAGTACTACTTTCTCCAGACCAAACATCTTCATTATTTTCAATTGATGCTTAAAAGTAGGTTGGCAGCACTATGTGGTACATAGCAGGTGTAGTAGGTGGCTTGAGGCAGGGCGGGTGGGTGCAGGTCTTGCATCTGACACATACTGCCCATGTGACTCTGAGCAAGTCATTTTTTTTCATGATTTCTCAGTTCCCAAGGCAGCTCTCAAAGACTGTAGTGATAACAACGAACATGCCAGGCGCTGTGCTGGGAACTCTAATATTAGCTAATATTTTTATAGTACCCACTACTTGCTAGTATTGTACCGAGTGCTTTAATAATCATCATAATAGCAGCTAACATTTATATATTGCCTATTATGAAGCAGCCACTGTGCTAAGTGCATTATGATTATGTTCTCATGATGTTCCCGACAACCCTGGCAAGTAGGTAGTATTTTCATTCCCATTTCACAGATGAAGAAAATGAGGCAAACAGTTGCTGGTTCAGGATCATGCAGCTGGTAAATATCCGAGGCCCATATTTGAGTTAAAATCTTGATTCTAGGCCCAAAACTGTTCTCTGTGCCATCTAAATTACAAAACAGTTGCCTGTCTGCTTTTCTAAAGGGAGTTTCCTAACTGGGGAGTTCCCTACAATAATAGCGTCAGTCATGTTGGCCACAGTTTTTAAAATGGTGTGATAAGTATGCTCTTCATCATTGGACTCCTCTAACTTATCAATGTTTTTCCCAAACTGTAGTGCCTAGAGCTGAATGTGATATTCCAGATGTGGTCTGAGTACAATGGGCTGATCACCTTCCTAATCTTGGACACTGAGCCTTTCTTCATGCAGCCTATCATTAATTTAGCTTTATTTATTTTTTTTTGTTGCCATATTATGTTGTTGACTGACATTGTTTATCAGTCAGTTCATTATAAATTGATGGCAATCTGCACTGGTGGAGGGAGATCCCACACCTAGGAGTTTCCCACAATGACAAAAATGACAGATTTTTAGATATATTTATTTCCATTTCAATTCAGCTCAAAAAACATTTTTTTTTTTGGTTTTTTTGGAGGGCAGTTGGGGTTAAGTGACTTGCCCAAGGTCACATGGCTAGTTTTTTTGTGTTAAGTGTCTGGATTTGAACTCAGGTCCTCCTGACTCCAGGGTCGGTGCTCTATTCACTGCACCACCTAGCCGCCCTCAATAAACATTTCTTAAGTGCCTACTGTATGCCAGGTGCTAAGTGCTGGTGGTACAAAAAGAGAAGCCCTCAAAGGGCTTGCAGTCCAATGGGAGAGAAACTGTGTAAACAAATATGTATGAAGCAAACTACATACAGGATAAATAAGATAATGAACAGAGGGAAAGCCCTGGAATGATGGAGTATTAGGGAAGGCTTCCTGTAAAAGGTAGGGTTTTTGTTGGGGTTTAAAGAAAGCCAGGGAGAAAAGCACTTGGAGTGGAGGAGGAGAGAGTTTCAGGCATGGGGGACAGGGAGAACACATGCCAAGAGCTGAGAGATGGAGGGTCTTGTTTATTACAGCAGCCAGGAGCCCAGTGCCATTGGATGAAGGGGAGTAAGATGGAAGACTAGGCAGGTGGGAGTAGTTCCAATTATAAAGGGCATCTGTCCAGTGTAACTGAAAGAGCAGGGCAGCTAGATGACACAGCGGACAGAGTGCTATGTCTAAAGTCAGGAAGGCTCATCTTCATGAGGTCAAGTCTGACCTCAGACACTTAATAGCTGTGTGACCGTGGGCAAGTCGCTTAACTGTGTTTGCCTCCCTCGAGAAGGAAATCACAAACCACTGCAGTATCTTTGCCAAGAAAATCCCGCAAGCGGTACAAAGAGTCAGATGTGACTGAAGACAACCAAACAACAACAAATCAAAAGAACATTGCACAAAATTCAGAATCCCTGGCTTTGAATCATGGCTCTTACTTCACTGGGTCTGTGACTTTCCTGATTGTCTCTGGCCCTCATTTCCCAAATGTGGGAAATGGGTATAAAAATACCTGTCTCACAGAGGTTCTGCGAGGAATGAGCTGCTTTGCAAACCTTAAGCACTTTATAAATGTGACTTCTTGTTATTCTTGTTTAGTTAATGGTACCTCGAGGTTGATTGTGGAGGCCTGTGACTTCTCTAAGTAAGGCTCGTTGAGCCAGTTTTTCTCCATGCCTATACTACTCATCTGTGACAGTTAACCTAATTAAATATCTGGACTACCATAAAATACTGACTTCTTGGAACTAACCATTTTCTGGTTTTAGTTTGCTGTTCTGTAGCCCATTAGTACACTGATAGTGCTGGAAATGTCTGATTTAGATTGGTTTTAGGGGCTTCATATAAAAATAGTAACACACATTACTCTAGCACCTTCAGCTTTACCAAGGGTTTTCTTCAGAAGTACTAAGCCTATAAGGTAGTTAGTGCAAGTGTCATTATCACCCCTCATTACAAGCAGAAAAACTGAGTTTAGAGGAATTTAAGTGATGTCAGAATTTCACAGGACGAATGTCATACGAGTTAATGACATTTTGACTTTACCCTTTGTGAACTGCACAGATTATTCTAAAGTGCTAAAGGCTGGTAGTATCACTGTGGCAAGGAAGCAATTGGCTTGGTTAAAAGAAATTCAAAATCAGGTAAGAAAAATATACTTGTTGTACAATTGTTTCTGATTCTTTATGACCCCATTTGGGGTTTTCTTGGCAAAGATACTGGAGTGGTTTGCCTTCTCCAGTTCATTTTACAGATAAGGAAACTGAGGCAAATAGGGTTAAGTGACTTGCCCAAGGCAATCATGCAGCTAGTTAAAAGTGTCTGAGGCTAGATTTGAACTCAGAAAGATGATTCATGATTTCCAGACCAGGCGCTCTTATCTGTTGCATCATCCAGCTGCCCAAGAAAGATATATGTTTAATATTAAAAAGTTAATCCTTCTTCCTGAGAATACACAAGATTGAGAGAAAGGATTCTCGATGTCACCTTTTGATTTCATTGACCAGTAGCAATAAGACTTAGCAGGTAACATCAGTAGCATTTTGGTGATGTGCTCTGTGCTTTTCTGTGATGGTTGATATGAGAAAAGTGACATCCCTGACACATAAGCTAAGGCCAGTCTTCCTATAAAAGCAATAAAAACTGCCCTCAAGCACCATAGGCCAGTGCATAGGGAGTTGTGGGCTCCTTTGGTCGACACATGATTTGCTGCAGAAGTATCACAAATGCAGAGGCAGGGGAGCCACGCTCAGTTTAAACCAATGCTAAATCCTTGCTGATTATCATTTTTATGCTATTGTTAGGTAAAACTTGTGTTACATATTATGTATCTCAGGAGTGTCTCTTTTCATCCTAACCCCAGGCCTGAGCCATAGGATTGGTCTGAATTGGGCCTGGTGCAGATCATTGGGCATTAGTTGGTGGTATTCAGTCAGAATGGAGCTCATGGTGAAAGTGGGGTCAAGGTTACGTGGGACTAAGGGAATTTCAGATGACTGGATGTCCTTTGTGTAGGTGCTTTGTACCCTCTGGCAGATATGCTTTTGTGAGGCCTTTTGGCCACATGCTACAAAGTGGGTTCTCACTGATCCAGAAGGATTAAAAACGAAACTGCCTGTGGGCATTAAACAACTAGAGACTATTGTAAATGTGCTTTGGATTTTTAAGAACTGTGCCCTGGAGATGAAAAGTTTTATAACCTGTCCTTTGCTGAATTTGCCTAATTTTGTATTGGAGGATGGTGGTAATCTGTCATGACCTGCTAGGCCTCGACTCTCTGTGAAGATTGTTAGTTTGGAGGTTGTCTAAGTGCTTTGCTGGCTGGGCTGCTGAGACTGGTAGTAGAATTTGGGAAGCCCTTAAGGGTTATGTGTGCTACATGGTTCTTCGTTGAGACTCTTCAGCGACTCTTTTCTGGGGGGGATGGAGAGGGCTTGAAGGGATTTGCACCCCTGCACCCTGACTGAGATGCCACAAACTGCTCTCACATGTCACTGGTGTGACAAATCTACTACCAGACTGCCTCATCTGCTTCATCTCTCTCTCTTTCTCTGAACGTAGGCAGGTGACCAAAGATTCTGAAAACATTCCTAGGTTTCAGAGGCCCCTCAGACCCTTACTGGCATTGACTAGCAACAGGAGTTTCTGCATTGGAGAAGATGAGCCCAAGACCTTTCCTGACTGACTGACTGTAATCCCTTGGGGTTTTCCCAGTTATTCCTTACCTCCTCTGTGTAGTGGATCGGTTAAGGGTATTGTGCCGGAAGTGGAAGCATCCACAGCAGTGGCACAGGGGAATTCTGCTTAGGTCTGGAAGAATGGGCACCGATGTGGGTCCCGGCAGAGCAGGCAACATTGTAGGCCTCAGGGGTAGCAGAAAGGGCAGTGGCATGGGTCCTTGATGTATAAGTGCAGGATTTGGTGTAGGCCCTGGCTAAGCCAGCAACATCATGGGCACCAGCATGGGTGGCAGGTCATAGTAGCCCTTTGATTATTGTAACCTGAAATTGATAAGGTCCCTCCATGTTGCTGAAAGTACACTATCCAGTACAATCCATCAAGGGTCTCTGTAACATCTCCTAAGGTCCCTGACACAGAGGCTAGGGTTTTCATTAAAATGTGATGGAACTGTCTTTAAGATTTGATTGGTCAAGAGGACTAAAGTTTGAGCTGTTGATGTGGCTTATGGGCTTAGGACAAAAGCACAGAGCATGAAGAGTTGTGAGCTACTCAGACTTGACAAACCTTGATGACTAAGCATACCACCATGGCAAATGTGCATGCCAGGTTCCTGTGACCAACTAAATGAACCTTATATCTGTGCTGAATAGCTTTTATTATATGTTAGATGGTTTACAAGTGTTTCATTACATTATATCCCCAAGCCTGAACCTCTGGTTAGGCTCGAGTCATAGGATTGTAGATTTAGGAATGGGAGGATCCTTAGGAGCCACTGATTACCATAAAACCTATTTCACAGCTGAGACAAAAGAGGTGAAGTCATTTGTGGGTAGGGTGTTAGCTCAGGTCTTCCTCACTCCACGTGCAGGGCTCTCTCTCCTCTGTGCCCCTCTGTGCCCCAACCCTGTCCCAGAACATTTGGGAAACCTAATACCTTGACACCAAATCTCATGGCAAGCCATTCAGAGGCATGGATTCCCATGGCAGATCCTGGATGAATAAAAACATTCAACCATTTCTCACCTACAAGGTAAAAACATTGTCTACTTCTACAAATTTTCAAGATTCCAGTTCAGAGATGTTTATCAGCCCTTGTAATGTTCTCTTTGTCATCTAATTTTCCAGCCACCTACTTCTAGCTGTTAATAGAATGCATAATATCCAGATGAGTGTACGTGCCAGTCGCTATTTTGTATGGACAATAATAGACATTACTCATACATAATAATAGAGGACCATACCTCTAAGTGAGACTGATTTATTTTTATTTGTGATGCCATAAGTTTACCAGTTGTCTATGCAGTAGGAAAATACTAAATTTTATTGTGCTATTATAAATTATTTTATGAGGTATTGAATACTTTGGACACACTTCATTGTAAGTGAAGGAAATAAATATTATTTCTGTAAGTGATACTGAGGAAACATTTAAATGTTGAGTAAAACCTTGGAATTTTATGTTCACAACTTTGTCAAAAAGATTTTATCTTCCCAGCAGCATCATGTTATCAAAGATGTGAACCTTAAATCAACAGCTGTTACACCTCAAGCAAGTTATGAATTTCTCCTGATTTATGGCAGTCATTCTTTTTATTCCTCCTCTCAGTCATGCAGAGAAGTAAAGGTTATTTTCATGCACAAGATAACCATGCCGTATCTTAAGGTTTTATATAATCCACATTTCTTACCTTCCTAAATTAAATTCCTATAGAAACAAGCACAATCGCAGCATTGCTTTTGATTAACCTTTCAAATATTGTCAGCAAGTAAAAGTGAGAGACAAATATTTATATACAAACAAAAAATGACAACAAACCTGAACATACCAGTTCTCTTTTTATGGTTTCCCATGATTTGTGTAATGGTGAAGGATCAGGATATTATGGAAATGGAAGCTAAAGAGATTTGTAACAGCGCAGGGGAGAAATAGAAGGGCTTTATTTTTCCTTGGTTTCAGTTGAACTGATAAAATCAAAGGTCTTTGAAGTATTTAGTTGAACTGCTTTTATTCAAGTTGGCCTAAGTAGTTCAGAGGAGCTTGCCTTTGGCAAATTTAGGTAAATAATATTTTAAAGGTGTAAATCATTGATTGATGTGAGAATTTGAAAGAGTTTCATGCTCCTAACCCCTAACAGGATAAACATAAGTTTAGGCTGTGGTATCTCTGCATAGCTAAGTGTCCTCACTCAGAAGGGACCAACATGTAGGAATCCAAAGTTAGTAATGGCACCATTAAAAAAAAGTTTGAAGCCAAACTTGTTTTAGGAATGATTATCTATCTCACTTATGAGTTTCTGTAATGTTCCATGGTTTGATGTTATTTTCAATGTTGGTTTCAAGCAGGAGCATCTGGAGAATCCCATCATGCCTAAAGAATTTCTCTTTGACCTAGATTTGGTATTGGATCTCCACCATAAAAGTGGTGAACCCATTGGGTAGCATGACTACATCCTTTGTTTGATGTTAGTGATCAGAAGCTTGTGAGGGTAGCTCATCGAGAGATTATGCATTCTATTATTACCAGCTAGAAGTAGGTGGCTGGAAAATTAGATGACAAAGAGAACTTTCCAGTGACTGAAAAACATCTCTGAACTGGAATCTTGAAAATTTGCAGAAGGAGACAAATATTTTTACAATGTAGGTGGGAAATGATCGAACGTTTTTATTCAACTAGGGTCTGCTGTGAGAATCCATGTATCAGAGGCTTAACAAGGTTAAGTATTTTGATGAGTAATAGATGGAAAACCTGTGTGTTCCATTTTTGTCCTTGAAATATTAAGAGAAAGGGATGAGAGCCCACACTATGTTGGGAGAACATCCTATGGTGAATTATGGGAGGCCACGGATAGGAGTTGCACAGTATGGACAGGCAAGGCTGGGGTGCATTAACAATGTTGTTTTCCTCCAACATAGAGGGACCATTTACTTCGATAAGATCATAGATATATTCTTGTATTGAATATTTTTGGAGGTAACTGGGGTTAAGTGACTTGCCCAGGGTCACTCAGCTAGTAAATGTCTGAGACTAGATTTGTGACCCCACTTGGGGTTTTCTTGGCAGAGACGCTGGAGTGATTTGCCATTTTCCTTTTCTAACTCATTTTGCAGATGAGGAAACTGAGGCATACAGGGTTAAGTGACTTGCCCAGAGTCCCACAGCTATAAGTGTGTGAGGTCAGATTTGAACTCATGAGGATGAGTCTTCCTGATTCGAAGCCCAGTGCTCTATCCACCGTGCCACTCAGATACCATTAAATGAATTATATAGTAAGATACAATTGCCAAGGTAGTTTTTTTTCCCCTAAAAGTTCATGGACACCAGATTAATACCCTCTGCAATGTAGAGGTTGTCAGAGACAGGATTGCCCTCTGTCAGCAGTGTCATAGAAATGATTCCTGCATCAAGCAAGGGTCTGGATGAGTTGACCTTTATGGTTCCTTCTGACTGCAAGGTTACATTACAACAGCAGCAAACATTTATATAGCGCTTTATGGTTTGCAAAGTACTTTTCCCTCTTTAATGTTATTTGATTCTCCTAACAACCCTCTGAGATGGGTTCTGTCATCATTCTCACTTTATAGGCTGAGGAAGAGTAAGGGACATTCTCAGAGTCACACAGCTAGTATCTAAGGCAGAAATTGAATTCAGGTCTTCTTGACCCCAGTGATCTATCCCCTGCCCCACTAGCTGCCTCTTCTAAGTATCCTCTGTGTGTATGGATCTGTGATGTTATTCATGTGGGGAATTCTCAGTGTGGAGACTTCCTCTGTCAATGCAAATTGGCAATGTCTGTGTAATTTATAGTCTTGAAGATTTGCTTGGGTGCACTTAGAGTTTAAACAATTTGCTCCTGGTCAAGCAGACAGTGTGTGTTAATTAGGACTTTAACTCAGATCTTCCTGCCTCTATTCATTATTCCAGGCTTCGTTTCATTTTGTAGGAAGTTATTTGGTAGTTTACAACTTTCCTAGGGGTCACTACCACATTCGATGGTCTTTACCTGCCCCTGAAGCAGGGAAAATTTTTCCCTGAGTAGGGAAAAGAGTGGGGGGGGGGAAGGGGGAAGCCAGCATTTAGCACAGTGCCTTCTACATAATAAATGCTTATAAGATGGGAAGTCTTCAAACCAGCTTCAGAGCAGCAGCAGCCGGCGGAGCATTCAGCAAGGCAAGGCATCGGTGTTCTGTCGATGTCGTCAAAATGGCAAGTTCTTGGACCCACAGCCTATTTGCAAAATTAGGACAACAAGCATTTTAATGTCTTATGATTTCAAAATTATGGTGGAAAGATGATATTGCATAGATAAAAAAGACCCGCCCATTTTGTACACAAAATCCATTTCTTAATTCTCAGCTTAAACCCCATTTCCTCTGCAGACTCTTGTGATTCTCCCAGCTAGAATTTTTTCTTATTTCTTTTCATAACAGTTTCCATTACTTGTAGAGATTGGTTCAAATCTGGCCTCAGATACTAACCAGCTGCATGACCCTAGGCAAGTAATTTAACCTCTTTTTGCCTCGGTTTCCTTATCTGTGAGATGGAGATAATAGTAGCACTACCTCTAAGGGCTGCTGAGATATTTGCAAAGTTCTTAGGACACTGCCTGGCACATAGCGGGTGCTCTATTAGCTAGTTATTATTATATGTTATTTAGTTGTTACTAAATGCACATCCTAAATTAGATTTTGCCTGTCTCATCATCTCGATGCTGCACTACTGAAATAGCCTCCTAGTTGGTCTTCCTGCCTCCCACTCCAATCTCCCCTTCACTCATCTTCCAAAATGATTTTCTTAAAGCACTTCATAAATGTCTATTGAATAAATGAATGAGTCTGCCATGGCTCTTGAACATATATATTTACACTATAGAAATAACCTGGCACTCAAGGTCTCTTTTTGTCTGTTTATTATATATTAGGAAGGTCAAAGTTGACCAGAGGGAAGAAGACTGTGGAGGTTTCAGTTCTTGGTTGGGATTTTGTGCTCCAGCCAGGCCCTTCTACCATTCTTGGAAGAAGATGGAATGGCTGGGATTGCTACTGCTGCCAATCTAGAGTGGCTTGTACTAGGCCCCACCCTCTTCCTTAATCTCTGGCTTCTGTCTCAGCATCCTGGTGATTCAGTGTAGGCTCTTGGCCTAACAGTCTCTTTCTCTTTGTCTTTCCACAGTCTCAGTTGGGCATCAATTCCATCTCTTGCTATGGTCCTGACAGGCCCCAAGGGATTGTTGGAGAGCACACTGGTTCCCAGGTGTTGAGTTTGCTGTCTCCTGCTGTGGCTCCCAGTTCTCTACTGAGTGAATACCTAATTCATGGCTTCCTGTCCAGTTCTGTCTTTGTTCCACTTCTCTACTGGCAACCCAGGGTGTGAATTTGGCTTCACGCCTCTGTTACTGGAGATGATGCTGGCTTGAAATCCTCCTGTCTAAAGTACTAGCTTTAGAATCATCTGCAGGAGCCCATACTGATTTTCCTGGCTCACTGCTTCCCTCATCCTATTGCAACTTAGTCCCTACTCAGAAGTCCCTAACTCAAGCAATCAACCATCCTCATCTCCCTACAGTAGCAAAGATTGCAGGTATTCACCACTATGCTGGTTACATTCTGATGTCACTGTTTGTGACATCTGATGTCACAAGATGCAAGGTGCTGAAGGTCTCAAACCTTAACAAATGACTTAAGATAATTAAGCGTGAATTTTTTCCATAGGTGTTACCCTGGGTCTTATCATCATTTTAGTGCATGAATACTTAACCCAGACTCCCAGGTACATTAACCCATCGCCTGAATGTTCAAGCTACATTCAGGAGATCATACCAGAATGTGTGGCATCAACTACACCAAAGTTGACTTAAAAAAAGAAGCTGCTTTAGGTTAGAAAATCCTCCTTATGCTAGCCAGTCAGTTATATGTGCTATGACATAATATGATTTCAGCACACAAAAAAGTACTTGTCAAAAATGTAAGACACAAAAGCAACCACTTTAAGAAATTTTAAAGGAAATAAAGTATGCCTAGATTTCATCAGTCAGCAATACAGCTGACATAAATAAGGGCTGAAACTTGACACCTCCAAGATGTGTTTTAGGCATTGTAGATTCTCCAAGATGAAAAGTAAGAAATCACAGTCCTTAAGCCCTGAGGAATTGTCCCATAATGCCGTTGGGTGGCTCTTGCTTCAGTGAGGTCTGTAATGATTGCATCAATAATTGGTGAGTTATAGCATAAATAACATTTTTAATTAAAGATTTATTTTCTAAGTCTATCTAGGCCTCTTCAGCCCAGTATGAGGTTCAAGTTGGCATTGGTGAAGAATCAATATCACCTTTGATCTTTCAATGGCCATTTAACGACAAAATTAAGCATTAGCTCCAGTGATACAATTGTTTCATTGTACATGGTCATCCATGAGAATGAAGACTAGTTTCAGGAAATGCAAGGTTTCTGAGTCCCCAACAGGCAAATGGACATTCAGTGAGTCAGGTGTTGTGTGCAGAAAAAGCATTGGATTTAGAGTTAGGATTTCTGTGTCCCAGTCTTAGGTCTGCCCCTTGAGAGTCATCCTGCCTGGACAAGTCACTTAGCTTCTCTGAGTCTAGGTTTCTTTATCTGTATAAAGGGAACAATACTAATAATTGTACTACCTATTTCATAGGACTGGTGTACAATTAAAAGAATGCACGGGAGACTTTGGGTTAGGATGGTGACAAGAAATGTCATAGAAAAGCCCAGATCTCTGCTAGCAAGCACCTGAAAATGGTCGCAGAAAGACTGATGATGCAGAAAACTGAAGAAAAACAGACAAAAGTTCATCCAGTACAGAATGGCACAGAAGTAAACCAATCCTAAAACCAGTAGAGGCTGGTAGAGCAGTTAAACCAGAGAAGCCGTCATGAGTTCAGGCAAATAGCAGAAAGGCAGAGGCTAGGAGATAGGTGTGCCAGGGATCAGCAAAAACTCTAGCCAATGGGTCACAAGCTGATAGAGTATCTTCATTAGGTCGAGCATTCATATAAGCTCCATCATCCTGTCTAAGAAGGACCAGGTAGGAGAAATAAAGTCAGGATAAAACTGCCATGCTTATCGGCATTTGGATCCACCTCTCACTGGTGGCTGGATTTCCAACTTCTGCAAAATAGTCAGATCTAACATTAACAAAAGACATCACAGGTGTTCCCCACACTTATTTTACTCTGTCTCTGAAAACTCTTCTTGGTCTGGTTTAGGTGCCTCAAGACAATTTTCTTTAATTTTTTTAAAGGAAGACCTTCCTTCTTCTAAAGTGTTCTAGTTCTCCTTACCTCTCTCTGTACCACTTCATACTCATTTCTCTGAAACCATACCCTTCATCATTTCTTATAGCACAACAGTATTCTGTCATATTCATAAATCATAACTTGTTCAACCATTCTCCAATTGATGGGTGCCCCCTCAGTTTCCAATTTTTACCTTCTGTAAAAAGAGCCACTATATTTTTGTGCATATGGGTCTTTTACCTCTTTGAGGTACAGACCTAGTCATGCTATTGCTGGGTTAAAGGGTATGCTTGATTTTCTCTATTTTTATTAATAGTTCCAAGGGGGCATCTGTTTCACAGTGGATAGAATGCCAGACCTGAAGTCTTTGAACTCATCTTTATGGGCTCACATCTGGCCTCAGACACTAGCTGTGTGTCCCTGGGTAAATCACTTCACCTTGTTTGTCTTAGTTTCCTCATCTGTAAAATGCGTTGGAGAAGGAAATGGAAAATTACTCCAGTATCTTTTCCAAGAAAACCCCAAATGAGGTTCCAAAGGGCCTTGAAATGACTCAACAACAAAAATAGTTCCAAGATTGTTTTCTAGAACAGCTATGCCAGTTCAGAGTCCCACCAAGACCATATTAATGCACCTGTTTGTCCTAAACTTCTACAGCATTGATCATTTTCTTTTTTGGTCAGCACTGCCAGTCTGATGGATGTGAGACTAAATCTGTTTTAATTCAAATTTTCTCAGTTAATGATTTTAGAATATTTTTCCATATGGCTATTGATGGCTTGGATTTCTCCTTTTGAAAATTGCCTGTTTGTATCTTTTGATTATTTACCATTTAGAGAATGGATATTATTTTTATACATTTGAATCAGTTCCCTATGTCTTTTAGTAATGAAATCTTCATCAGAGAAATATACTGCAAATATTTTTTCTCTTTTTAACTGCTTCTCTTCCAATTGTGACTACATTGGTTTTATTGGCACTACAACCTTTCAGTTTTATGTAACCAAAATTCTTTGTTTTCAAACCTTCTATTTCCTTTCATTTTCTTTCCTCCCTTCCATTCTTTTCCCCTTCTTCCCTTCCTTCCTCTCCCTTTGCTTCCTTTTCCTTCTTTTCCTTTTCCTTATCTTCCCCAATCCTTCCCATTACTTCCCCCTTCCCTTTACAAATCTCCCTTCCTTTCCGTTTCCCTCTTTTCTCCCCTTTCCCCCTTTCCTCTCTTTATCATCTTACTTCTCCCTTTTATTTAAAGTAAGGGCATTGGTTTGTGAGAGGAAACTCCTCTCTGGAGCTAAAGCAATTTGTTCCTCAAAATCCATATTTTTGAACTAATCTACCACAGTAAGATCATTGTGGATAAAACAGAAGAAAATAAATCAGCTTGTAAGGCATTATCACTCACTTTGCATGGTGAAAACAAATATAGATGCCATTGTCTAATGCTCACCATAGATAAATTGAAAATGTATATTATTCCTTAACACAGTAAGAAAAAAAAAGAAAGTGCCTACTAAATGACGCACACTATTTCGGCTATATGTTTTATTAAAGAAAAACAGATGAGCTTCCTAGATCTTGACATTGCAAGCAAAACCCAAGTGACAGCTGAATGATAAAATTCTGACTTAAAGAAAAAAAATCCCATTCAGTTAAGAATGATCAAAATATAATTGTTTCTGTTTTCTAATATTCTCTTTAACCAATGATAGAGGAGATGAAATATGTGATATGTGGTTTCTGCTTTGAGCAACTCAATAAAAAAAACACACTGAAGCAGTCAAGTACTGAGCTTCATTAATTTCTGAAAGAGTTGATAGCATTTTCAGAACACAGAAAAGGTGTTAAAGGTATGTATTAATTGCAAGAATATTTCTTTTGTAGCAAGAAGGCAATTAAATCAAAATGCCAATACCATTTTGGTCTAGCTCAATGAGTATGAATTATATGAGAAGACAGGCTGAGACGTCTGGCATGGCATAAAGAGGACTGGCCTTGCATTCTGGGAGACTGGAGTTCAAGATGTATGTCTGAGCCATACCTACTTTATGTTCATAGGTAACTCACTTGCTCTCAGATAATTCTCAAAGACTATAAATGAAAGATTTGCCACTCTGCATCAGTGGAGGGAGTTACCGTGTCAGGACCCCCTCACAACTAATGAAATCACAGCATCTGGACCAGAATACATACATATATAACACCCCAACACAACTGGCAAAATTTTGCTTTGGGCTTCATAAGATTTCCATGGCTGTGCTTATCACATATTAGGTTATCTTTACTAGTCAGTTTTTCATTTTGTATATTCTGATACTGCATAATCAGATATTGTAATATCATCAGATGTGGTAAGACATGGCATCAGATATTGCATATATTGTGATAATGTATCATCAGATATTAAAAAATAGGAGGCCCCAGATAATAGTTTGCTAATTGATGTTTCTTAAGTATTCACTATTGTACCTCCTGTACCTTGAAGAGTTAGTATTCTAAAGAATCATGGGCTAGAAAGGTGCCTAAAGTTTATCTCTTGGAGCTTATTTTCTTTCTTCTGGCAGGACTACACAGCAACTATTCATGTCTGATAAGAGTCTACCTTCTTTTCAAAGATCTTTCAAAGAAGGGGATCCCAAATATCCTTTTTATAAATCTCTCGCATTTCTGTAGTGCTTTGTAGTTTATAAAATACTTTACTGATAAACTCTCCCAGCTTGGAAGTACTACCCTGTTGGACAAATCCCCCTTATCTCTAACCTCAGTTCTGCATGGTGGGTGTTATTTTTGTCCTCATACAGAATTAGTTACTGATTTTTTGGAACGAATCCTTATTAGATTGAAGTATAATTATTGAGTCGTGTTTTCCTTTTCATCAGTATAAATTATATTTGTTTGTTGTTTTAATTTAAATTAACAGGATCTTCACTATGTCAGGTAATTCTTCTCTCTTATCTTATTGTAGAGCCTTTGGGGAAAATGGCTGGATGTCATCTGGGTACCCGAAATGTCTTTAAAAAGTAGGTTTAAGTGGGGTAGGAAGAAGAAATATTTCAAACACAAGAGCAGTTGTTTTAGGGATGCCATGCAGCTGGTCTTTAACAATAATACAAAGCTAATTAAGAGCAAACAAACAAAAAAATTGCTCATTTAATTTTTGAAAAGCAGCACACTCAAGAATTGGGCCTTTGAATAAATGGTTCAGATGGAAAAGATCAGTAAGATTGAGTGTTTTCAAGAGATGCTTCTACCAACCTGGTTTGTTTGCTAGTTTTCAACTATGTCTTGCATTCTTTGGTCTTTTGTGCCTTTGCTCATAGTGTTATCTCAACTTGGAATTTCTTCCCCCTATCTATGACATCCTCCCACACCCCCACTTCATCCCTGCTGGCACAGGTTCTTAGATCTGCGTTTCTAAAGGAAAGCAACTCAAAATAGATTAACAATCTTACTTTAATCAAACATATATCATTTACCTAGTTGAGGAGAAAAACTCAGCACCCTGAACTTTAGAGAATGCAAGCATAATACAAGCAGAAATTACAAGCAGACAAAGAAACATATCAACAGATGGGCTTCCAGCTGTCTGACCATCACATCCATACCTATTCAGTTACTAGAGAGGGAAGCACCAGCATCTGGGAAAGCCAGGGGGCTCAACAGCTTCCCAGAGTCTCCTCTGGCCAAATCATACAACTCTTTCCAAAGTGAACCCCAAAGAAAAAACTCATATCAGGGTATTTATAGCCTTCTCCTGGATCAGAGAATGTCACAGCCCTCTTGACCCACTGCCCAATCGCAAAGTAATAAGGGGTGGGCATTCCTGAAGAACAAGCCTCCCACCACAGGCTCCATGTGACCACATTCAGCATATTTTCAAATCAGGGAAGGTTCTCAAAGCCACTTAAGTGTATCAAAGGGCCTAGGGGCAGGGAAGATCTTCAGATTCTCATAACACCTGCCCTGCCCCATCCTCTGTATTTTCCAAGGCGTGGTTGAAATGTCATGAATTCCATGAAGCCTTTTATGACCCACTCTTCTCTTCTAATACAATTTCTTCCTTCTCTCTATATTCATATAGCAGATACTAATTGGCAATGGTAGAGGGAGTTCCTTCACTAGGGGTTACCTGTATCAATAAAATAACAGTTTTGATTTGAACAGTGCTCTACAGGGGTAGCTGGGTGGCACAGTGGATAGAGCCCTGGTCCTGGAGTCGGAATTTACCGAGTTCAAATCTGGCCTCGGACACTTGACACTTATTAGTTGTATGACCCTGGGCAAGTCACTTAATCCCAGTTGCTTTGCCAGAAAAAATAAAATTGCTTTAAGGATATATTTTACAAGATCTTACTTGAATCAACACTTTAATTTCACAAAAATTGAACACTTGTTTGTCTAGCATTTTTAACATTGAAAGGTAGCTATCTTGATTATGATACATTTTATACAAAAAAGACAAATACTAATTAATCATACTCTCAAGAAATAATCTGTTTTTCAGAATGGTCTGGAAGAGTGTTAAAAGGTTAATAAAAACAGAAATGGAAAAACAAGGCTAGTTTCTCCACAGATGACAAATTATGTAAACACTAGAATCCATTTTGATAGTGAGAAGAATTGTGCTAAGGTTCTAAATTCTCTTTAAAGAAAATTTCTGTCTAATTTCACTTGATTTTAGCCATAAGACTGACCAGTGATTTCAAACTTCTTTGCTGCTACATTGTTGAAACATGTTGAAAAACTAAATTAAAAAAACAACAATAAAGGGGATTTTTTTTAACTGCTAAAGATTTCAGCTTCTCTGTCCTGTTTGTGTGTGAGCACCTGGGGAAAGTTAAATATAGAGCATGAAGTATGGAAGTTGATGCCATAAGCTGATATGTAATGAAGTTATATATTAGGGCAGTGGCAGTAGTAGGAAAAAGGGCAACGACGTAGAGGTGCTACTGAGTAATGTAATGTATGTAATAATGTAATGCCAGGCACGAGCAGCTTTCCAGAAGAGTGCTACTGTGAACAGCTTTTAAGGTTCTGATTATACAGTATAGTGAACACTCTATTCCATAACAAATCAAAAGGAAAACATTCTCAGAAAATCAAGGTACAGTATATGCAATATTACAACTTATCACAGAAAATCACAATATATTGTGATTAACAACACAATATATATGTGTTCACAACAGCTTATCATTAAAATGGCTACATAGTTTTCACCAAAGTGGTCACAATAGCTTTGAACAAAGAACAATCATCTGATATCCTTAAGGAAGGTTTGCCTCCTTGCTCAGTCATTCAGTCATCTTAGAGTATAATAGTCAGTCTTCCATTCATGGGAAAACTAAGTTAACTCAATCAGTCACTTATTTAGCAATCAGTTACTAAGTATCATTAATCACTAAGTACAATCATTAGAAAATACACAACCTCTCCACCCATAGGTCACTAGGGAACCACGTTATCATCACAGCATTCAATACCCAAGGAGAGGTCTTTTCCTCATCTTGCCATGGGGCCGGTTCTCAAATTCCCTGGATTCCCTTCCATGGTCCCATGACAGGGATCCCATCAACTGATTGGATGTGGGAGATAAGAGAGTCACAGATAGTACCAGGATTTTGATTGTAAGTTAGATGAATGGCACCAAATGATAGAAATAATGACATCAGAAAAAAGAGAAGTTTCTTTTTTTGGGGGGGGAAGGAAAAAATAGGAAACATGCTGGACATAATGAGTTTAAAATGTTCATGGGATATTCAAACAGAGATCAACATTTATAGATGCAAGTTTAGACCTTAAAAAAGACTGCTTTAAGGAACACCACCTTGGAAGGTCAGGAAATGGATACTCCAACTTCACTTTTCAAGGTTAGAATTGTGGTGCAGTTCCATGAAATAGTGCAGAGTGCTGGAGTGCTCACTATATAATCCTTTTAGAGACTGAGGTATGATTATAGAAAGTTCAACAATAATTTGATAGGGGAAATTTGAGGAATTCTGACTTATTAAGTGAAAGGAGCCAGTGGCAAAATATAGATCAGGATGTTTGGAGATGGCCCTGGGATCAAGGTTAGGTAAGAAATGAGGCAAAGAATGTCCTCTTTACCTAGTTAAAAAAAACATCAATCTGGGAGGAAAAGACCGTCAGGGTTTCTGGGTAAAACAGAAATAATAGCTATTTACATCCTCTCTGAGCCAATCTGGACCCAAACAATGACCAAGTGACTGAATAGGGAAAGAAGACTACCATTCAGAGGCAAAAAATCATTGAGAATAGTGATTGACTTGGATGTAGGTAGAAGAAAATTTTTTTTGACAGTCTGCATTTTGTTTCATGCATGCTTGTGACTCATTTAAATTCTACCATTTTCTGTTTATATTTTAATATACTTCCCCCCACAGTGTGCCCCCGATTAAATCTTTTATTGCACAGTATTGTTAATTTCTTCATGTTTCTTTATTCATTAGTTACAAAACTGTTGTGAATAAAAGTTAGTTTAATCCTCTTCTTTAACATCTCCATTATACCAAGAAAGTTATTTTTTTTCCAATAAAGTGAAAATTTCCACCCAAAAAGACAAGCATGGAACCTGAGTATATGTGACTAAAATCAATATATTGAAAAAATTAATACCCTGAATTGTTCATAGTTGTGTGGAATATGGGGACCCCAAAAATCCCCCTCCCCCAAGAAGAGGGCAGTCCTTTCCATGGTGGGGACAAGGAGAGGAGGTGTGTTACAAAAGACAGAACAAAAATTTATATCCTAAGGTGGTCAAGCCCCCTCCCCTTGGCTGTCCCTTCTCCCATTGGCTAGGAGGCAGGCTCTCAGTCTTTGCACAAAATCTAACCCAATGGCAGATAACAAAGAAACCCATCACTATTTTTGTTGACTTGGAGGTGGGCTCTCAGTCTTGGTGCGAAATCTAACCCAATGGTAGATAACAAAGAAACCTGCCACCATCTCCTATTGGCAGGGAGGTGGGACAAGAAGCCAAGGTACCATCCATGGCCATATTTGGTAAACACCAAAGCAAGGGAGGGGAAAAGGTCACAAGCAAGGGTGGAGGTCAAAAACTCCTGAAAGGGGCCTAATGCTAATGACAACAAGGGAAAGAGGGGAAGAGGCCTAGGTTGTGTAAACCCAGGACTCAGGTCTGTCCAGTCTTAGAAACTACTGGTTTCCTAGTAGTTTCTCTCCCTTCTCATTCTGAGGAGTCTTCACAAAGGGTGCAGAGAGTGTACCCCACCCAGTAGTCAATCACTGATATCAATTGGTTATAAATTGATGATTTATGAATTGTATCTATTATTTTTAGTGTCTTTAAAAATATTTCACTTTCTGTTTTTCTTTTATTTCTTGGTAAATTCCATAGTGCCTTTGTGCACAAGGTACATTTTCTTCTAGTATTTCTTGAACCAATTTTTTTTCCTGTTTTGAAGGAAAGGAAAAGGGATATAGTAGGTATTCTGCAGGATTAGTTGGGCAAAGGCATTTTTAAAAATGTAAAAAAATACCTCCTCCACACCACTCATTCTGTGAATTGGTTGCAGGCTACTCCATGGAGATGATTTTACTTGCTATCCTGATGTATGGTGTACTATCCCCTTAAGGACCTTTTTATACAGAGAAATTTAGTAGTGAAAAGGACAGAAAAGGTATTTTTGAATAAATTAAAAGATTTATATTATTTACCAAAAGAGGAAAGCTATTCCCTTTATTATAGATGAACCCCAAAAAGTAGGAAAAGAACCTTGTTTTAACAAAAGCTACATAAACATATACAGTGCTTCCAGATAGAATTTGAGCAGGAAAGGAATTGTGGCATATAATTATAGAAATAAGGACTCAGATACCCTTGTGAACAATGTACTATGATGCCTTGGTATTGTAGGCACAATTTTTATGTCATAAAGAGGAAGAGATTTTTTTATTTGTTGAACATGAAATATGAATCTAAAGAAAGAATAATTTAAGGATATCAAAGAGATGTTGTACCATGTTGGGTATTTTATAGCTGCAAGGGACTTGGTTCATTTGTACATATATGTTTTATGACTAAAGAGTGTAAAATTAAAAAGCGAGAAGTCATATAAACCTTTTGGATATTGAAGTGTGATTTAAAAAAGACTGTAAATTTGATAGTGGAAAGTTTGGGAGCCACATGCAACTTCTTATGTGAAAGGAGAATCATGGAGTTAGGAAAGAGATAGAGAGATAAATATATAGGTAGATGGTTGCTAAAGTGTTTCTTAAGTTTTTATTTACTATGTGCTGTGTTTAAAAATGAGGTATAAAACCAAGCAAACAATGTGGCCTCTGACATCATGGAGCTTACATTCTTTTATTTTTAATTAAAAAAATTTAGTTTTGAACATTCACTTCTTAAAGTTTTAAATTTTCTCTTCATCCCTTCTCACTCCCTCCCCAAGACCAAGACAGCATGCAATATGATATAGGCTCTACATATACATCCATATTAAACACATTTTCACAGTAGTCACGTTACATAGGAAAATTATAATGAATAGGAAATTCCATGAGAAAAAAAATACATGCTTAAAGGGGTTAGAGTGTGGGATGGAATTAAAGATGTATCAAGAGGAGCTATAAAGTGGAGAGAAGGAGTAGGGTAAGGAGATGTCTTAAGAATGTGTTGAGTTGAGTGAGGTCAGTGGTGCCAATTAAGGAATCATCTGTCAAGATAGGAGAGCTTCTTGGAGAAGTCCAATGAGTTCATCTCCATTCACTCATTCATTCATGCCTCAGCACGAGTGAGACTCATTTAAACCAAGGAAAGGACCTGGAAGGGAAGAGTTGGAGAGAGGTTGAGATTCTCATAAGGGCTTACTGCTCTCTGCCTGCATGAGAAGGAAAAGCATAGGAAGCTTTGCAATGACTCTGGTGTCCTCATGAGCTGCTGGCTAGTTCTCTTGGTGTGGCTTACAGTTAATCTGAGCTGTGCTTGTTCCCCGCTCCATTCTGATTGAATAATGCAGCATCTAGGTGAGTGAATAACTGTCTCTGCTGGTCTTTATAGTCCATACTCAGACATAGTCAGTTCTCTACTTAAAGAGGACTATTACTCACATTGAGAGGTAATACTTTTTCAAGGTTAATTGTACAATGAAAGTTTATAAATGCTATGTCAAGCACAGGAGAGAAGACAATTTCTCCAGGTAAAGAGTGGTGAGGCTTAGTAGTCAGATAATGAGCAGAAATGCAGTTTTGTGTGGTGTAGATATTCTTGAATCAGCTCATGATATCAAAAACTGAAGTCAGAAATTTTGAGTTACCTTAAACATGTTTTTTTTCCTCAGGTTTTTTCTTGTCAGATTCCTATAAGTCAGTGGTTCTCAACCTCATGCTGTGACCCTTTAATACTCATATGTGGGCGTATCTGCATGTGGGCCAACCTGCCTGGAAACAGATAGAGGAGCGGTTTCTCAGTTCCTAAGACCATCAGAAATATGTATTTTCTGATGGTCTTAGGCAACCCCTGTGAACCCTGTGAAAGGGTCGCAACCCACAGCTTGAGAACTGCTGTTATAAGTGAAAGCCCATTTTTTGACATAGATATTGAATGCATTGGTGGGAGTGTGTGACCCAGATTTACATGTGGATCATTGTGCATTTGGTCACATACCTTTTTTTAATATATTATTATCTATGGTGGTAGGTATTTTGTCCTAAATAACTGGTTATATTTAAAAATCTAAAAATGTATTATTGTGATTGGCTGTATAACCAGCCAATTATTGTAATAATAATATAACTAGCATTTATGGAGCACTTTAAAGGTTTGCAAAGTACCTTTAATTGAATTTGATACTCACACATTCCATATAAAGTAGGTGTTAATATTATTCCCATTTTATAGAAACTGAGACTGAAAAAGGGTCAATGACTTGCTCAAAGCCACACACACCTAGTAAATGTCTGAGGTAGAGTTTGCTCTTCGGTTTTCCAGACTTCAGGTCCATATATCACCTAAGTGCCTTGTAAATATAATGTAATGTGTGTGTATATTACATCATGAGTGGCTGATTGTGCAGATAGAAAACATCCAATGTGTTTGTCTACCAGGGTACTGGAAAACTCTGGGAAGAAGAGAGAATGCAACCTATCTGGCTTTCAGGTGTTAGAGGCCATGGTAGTCTTTGTTGCATGTGGAGTCTCATGTAATCTAATTTTAACTGTATTTTGTTTGTGCAAAAATGTCTTTTTTGAGGAAAGTTAGTATTATGTTGTATGATTAATTAATTAACCAATTTATTAATTAATTTTCTTGTTTACATCATTCATTTCCATAAGATTTTGAGTTATAAATTTTCTCCCCATCTTTCCCCTACCCACCACCTCAAAACAGCCATCCTACTGTATAACCCCTCCCCCAATCTGCTCTCTCCTATGTCCTCCCCCATCACCCCTCTGACTTTCCAGTAGGGCAGGATAGGTCTCCCTACCCTAGTGCCTGTATATCTTAATTCCCAGTTGCATGTAGTTAATAATAATAATAATAATAATAATAATATGCATATATATTTTTAACATTTGATTATAGAACTTTAAATTCTAGATTCTTTCCCTTCCTCCCTCATCACACACCCCCACTGGAAAGACAAGCAATTCCATACAGGCTGTACACGTGTAGTTATGCAGAACATCTCCACAGTGGACATATTGTGAGAGACTAATTATAATGTCCCTCCTTCCTATCCCACCTCCCCCCTTGTTCTATTCTCTACCCTGTCCCTGCCCCTTTACAGATGTGTGTACTTGCTGCAACCCTTCCCCCCTAGTCCTCCCCTCCCCCCCCATCATCCCACCTCTCATCCCCATCCCCCCTACTTGCCTGTGTGGCAAGATACCCAGTATAGAGTTTATATCATTCCTTCCCTAAGCCAAATTCAATGAGAGTAAAGTTGACCCTTTCCCTTTTGCCTTCCTATTCTTGTGCTCCATTGTAACAGTTATCCCTTGCCTCTTCCATATGAGATGATTAACCCCATTCTGTCTTTCTCTATCTCCTCTCATTCTAATTCTCTCCCACCGCAGAATTTCACCTTTTAGAGTATCGTCCCTTCCTATTCAATTGATCCTGTGCTCTCTATGTACACATATATACACATACTCAGATGTGTGTT
>CM053597.1:197071520-197179399 GCA_028646575.1 Pseudocheirus occidentalis | reverse complement strand
TCACAGGGAAATTCCCCCCTTCTCACCAATGGACAGAGTTCTGGGAATTCACACCTTATCACCAATGGACAGAGTTCTATACTTAACACTAGGTTACTAGGATCTACTTAACATCTGATCAAACAAATTAATTACCATTACAGCAAGGGAGAGAGGAGAGGAGAGGGAGGCATTTAGATGTTAATGAGTGATGGAAGAATATCCATGAGTTAAAATCCTGACTCCATAGGCAGCCTGCCAACCCCTTTGCTTAATCTTACCTGTTTACCTAAGACTGGTTCAATTGCAAAAGGCTCTAGCTCCTTTTGCCCATTCTTGAATACAACCCTAGAGGCCCCTGGAATCAGTGGAGCATCCAGAACCAGTCAGCTGCCTGGACTGGGCTGATATTCCAGGATTCAACTACTTATATGTGTGGCCTCATTCAGCATCCTAGGGATAATGATAGTTGGAGAGTATAGTTGCATGAGTGAGTACACTCCCCAAATCAGTATATTTTCTTTCAATAAGTCATACAAATAAATCAACTTATTATGCAGTTTTGGTGATGTTTCTTGAAATTCCTGAGCCTAAATAGTACATGTGGAATTCAAGGGCCTGCACAAATCTACTTTTCTATTCTTATTAAAAAAAATAATTCCCAGTGAGCATGTTTTGGCCATCTTGCTTCCTCTTTAACTTTGCAAGGTAGTTCCCCAGGTGTCAAACACATGTCCATGAACATTATTCTTGTCTTTGGAGGCACAGTTAATTGGCCACCTCTTCCAAGAAGTCTTTAATGATTTCCTCCCACTCTCCAGGACTTAGAAGTGATTTCTCTTTCTATGACTTGTCCACCCCACTGTCATCTCAGTGATGCACTTAATCATTGTTTATTTTTCCTTATGTCTAACTTCTCTATTAGATTTTTAAACTCTTTAAGTCCTAAAAAAAGTCTTTGCATGCCCAGAACCCAGCATAGTGTTTTGCACACAGTAGGCATTTAATAAATGTTTGTTGTATTGAAGGGAATGGAATTGGCAGAGCAGAAGCTCGCCACTCAGGCAATGAAGAGCATTCCGGAGGCAGCTGGAGTAAAAGTAGCACAACAGACATAAATGTGTTGTCTTGGTTAATGTGATTTCGACTAGCTAATGTACAAGGCATTGCTGGAGAATTAACATAGGGAGCCTTAGGCAGTCAGATCTGAGGGATCATTCTGTTCATTTTACAATGTGGATTATATTTTATTCTGTCGCTAGGAATTCATTATTTGCACATTCCAGAAGGTGTGTTTCCCATTCCACACATTTTAACAAGAGCCCAGCTTCAGACAAAGCTCATGAAAAGTACAAAACTGATTCCACAATTTAAATTTTGGATTTACCACAGTTTGGGTTATTATCCTTCCCAGTAGTTTATTTTGCTGTTTGGTGTTTACATGGGCAGTCAGTTTTGAAACGACAAAGTGCCTGTGCATATTTAAAAATACATCTGCAGTTAAGCAGATAACAAAACAAGGAACTCCCCCCAAATCCAGGAGCATCTATGGACATACATAGAGAAATAAGACATAATGTCTAAAAAGTGTTTGTAAACATTAATGTTAACTTGTGGGCATACATTGATTTTAAACACATCCTTTACTTTAAATAGCTTTGATTTTCTGTCCAGAAGACAAAAGAGAACATTAATAGCCATCACTTACAGAGCTTACCTAGTTACATGTTAGGCCTTCTACAAAGATTCAGTGTTGATCATTCTACCAACTTCAGACACTGGATGGATATTCGCACCACTAAAGATTAAGGGAATACATGAGCTCTTGCAATTGGAAATGGAATGATTTTTAAAGAGGAAGAAAACAAATTCATTTGACTTTTTGAAAAAGGTACAGAAACCAAAAATGCCTTTGGAATTGAAATAAAATACTTATTTGCCTGTGTACAATGTATTCTCATTAATTAGGACTCAAATTATTTGGAATTTCTGATAATTCAGATGAGGTCTGTGCCTTTTATGGTCTGCAGTATTTGCAAATAACTTATAAACTGGCAGTGTGTGGGTACATAGCAGGTCTTTAATAAATACTTTTTTTTTTTTTTGCTTTTTGGAGGGGGAAAGGCAGGGCAATTAGGGTTAAGAGACTTGCCTAAGGTCCCGTGGCTGGTAAGAGTTAAGTGTCTGAGTGTGGATTTGAACTCAGGTCCTTCTGACTCCAGGGCCAGTGCTCTATTCACTGTGCCCCGTAGCAGCTCCTAATAAATACATTTTGAATTGGATTTCTTTCCAATCAAAAGTGTTTTTTGCTCCCCATTATTTCATTCTTCTTCCCCAAAGTACATTATCCTAATACTTACTCTGACAGAGACATCAATTTCATGTAGACATCACAAATAGAATAAGGGAATATAATTCATCTTGGGTATCAGACATGACATAGTCCGGTAAAAGTTCTATCTTGTGTCATTTCTAATTTTGAAGCTTGCATATACTGTTCTCCTAGAAATAAATACTTTATTAAGACAATGAAAGCCATGCATTCTATATTAGAAAGTTAAAGAATATGCATTTAAAAATGTAGGGGTGGCACAGTGAATAGAGCACTGGCCCTGGAGTCAGGAAGATATGAGTTCAAATTTGGCCTCAGACGCTTAATGCAAAACTAGCCATGTGACCTTGGGCAGGTCACTTAACCCCAGTTGCCCTACCTTTCCCCCTCTAAAAAGGAAAAAAAAATGTAGATAGCTGTAGTACTTTCTCTACTGGTAACTTTTTTTTTTTTGCTTTCCTTTAAAAAAAACTTTTATTTTTTGAATATTTTATTTTCTATTTCCAATTATATATAAAAATAATTTTTAACATTAGTTTTTTAGTTTGTTTTTACAAGTTCTCTCCCTCTCTCCCCTCCCCCTTCCCTGAGACAGTAAGTAATTTGACAGAAGTTACACATATGCAATCATGCAAAACATCTTTCCATATTAGTCATGTTATGAAAGAAAATCTAGTACTGGCAACCTTCTTGAGGTCAGGGAAACTGTAGGATTTCCTTTAGCTTCTTGCTGTATACATGGTTGGCATTGAATAAATAAATATTTGTTCAATTAATGAATAGGTAAAAGTACTAGTTGTAATATAATAAGATGATCAAGGGCTATGACTATTCTGGGAAGGGGGATATGCATTTAGGAGATTTTCTGTCTATTGTGTGTATATGTATGTATAGATGTCTATATGTGTGCAAACATACACATATACCCACAGCATGGTGCACATCTGCCCCCAGAAGACAGTGAATCAGAGCAGTTGCTAGATTTTGGGTGGGGTACAAGGAGAAGGGAGTTGCCCAGCTTATGAAAGTTATCTGGGCAATGACTCAGTGGAGGAGCTCCTGCTGAAAAAGCCCAAGGCCACAGAATCACATATTTACAGCTAAAAGAGACCTCAAGGGTCATCTAGTCCACCCCTTCATTGTAGAGATTGGGAAATTGAGGAGCGGGGAGATGATGTGATTTCCTCAAAGTCACACAGATAGTAAGTGGGCAGAGTCAGGATTTGAACCCTGCTCCTCTGACTATAAAACTTTTCTTCTATGCCACCAATGTGCCTTGAATATGCATAGCTATTAGAATCTCACTCTCTTAAACAGATTTCTCCAAAATAAAAATGTGCGTGGTAGGAGGGAAAAACATAGTGTGATTTAACTTCGGTCCACACCATACCACTGATCATCTGGTCTGGACAGAATACTAGTAGATGAAATTTAAATTGTGCTTTAAAGGTTTTGTGCATTTCATATGTTTTGTGTCTGTCAGCATCTGAACCTTATATGCTCCCTGTAAATTAGGCACAACGATTATACCCATTTTTCAGGTGAAGAAGCTAAGGTTTAGTTAGTTGAGGTCATCTGCCCACTGGGGTCATGTAGCTAATAAAGCATGTGAGGAAAGATTTGAACTTGGGTCTTCCTAAGCCCAAATACAGTGCCACCTCATTGTGCTGGCTCACAAAGGAAGGATGCACAAATGTTAGGGAAAATTCACTTGTACCACGTGGAAGCAAATCATGACTAGTTTTTTACTGGATTCTTTCAGAGGGTAGTGATTTACTTGCTCACTGTCAACTGTTATGTTGCACGACAACACAAAGAGACGTGTAGGTTTGTAACTGGTTGGTGCAGTTTTCCCCAGTCTTATCCCAGTTGGCATACTTAGACCTGAATTCAAATTCAGCTTCCAACGCGTACTAGCTCTTTGACTATGGCCAAGTCACTTAACCTCTGTTTGCCTTAGTTTCCTCATTTGTAATATGGGGATAGTAATAGCACCTACCTTGTGAGGGCAAATGAGATGATATTTGGAAAGTGCTTAGCACAGAGCCTGGCACATAATTAACACGCAGAGCTCTAATGATAAAGGTCAGATCCCTGAATGAAATCTAAGCCCAGATAAGCAGGTAATGCAATGCAGGGTTTGGAGGAGTGACCTGACTGAGATTCCGGTTGCAGAGGGCACACTAATCAATTGCTTAATAAACAAATTAAAAATAAAACCTCTTGACTTGGAATGTAGATGGCTTTTATCCCAGAAGCAAAATCTTGACAATTGGCACAGGTTCAAGAATAAAAAGGGGCTTACCTTCAGGGGCCTTGGAAATCTTAATCACAGTATTTGGCCATCCCGAGTCTATAAAAGGATTTTTTGAAAGCCTATAAAATACTATAATTTTTTTTGTCAGTTTACTTCCAACATAGATGACCAGTAGCTTAGGACATTAAGGTCAGGGGTCAAATCTAAGACCTTATTGCACGTCCAGGTAAAATTACTTTTTTGAATAACATATGGTGTCACCTTCAAGTTTTAATAGTCTAGGATGGCAGTTCTCAACCTGTGGGTCGCGACCCCTTTGGGGGTCGAACGACCCTTTCACAGGGGTCGCCTAAGACCATTGGAAAACACATATTTCTGATGTTCTTAGGAACCGAGACACTGCTCCTCTAGCCATCTCCAGGTGGGTCTGCCCACATAGGAGTATTAAAGGGTGGAGGCATTAGGAAGGTTGAAAACCACTGCTGTAGGAGGAATTCAGATCTCAACACTTAAACCTTCAGAATGACCAAATTATACATGATTTTCCCTTGCTCTCAAGCTGCTTTATCATAACTCTAATCAAACTTATTTTTCCATCACACTACAATATATATATTATGTTCACAGATAAATTCTAATAACAATTCAATGACTTTCAAAGTTGTTCTTTTCACTTGGCTAGTCAAAATATTTCCTTACTGCTTGGGAGATCTTACAGAATTTGAACATTTTCATTTGTTTCCCATCTAGTTCAGGTTAGGGTTTACATGTGCTTTCCTCTCCTCTCTTACTCCTTGGAGATCTTGTATAATTAATAAATGAACTGAGCTAGGAAACCTAATGCAAATACAGTCTACATGTTAGAAGCAAGGTACATACCGGACTGAATCTGATAGGGTAGCTTTTTCTAAAATGGGATTAGGCAGTGTTTCAAATTGTCAAGAATCAATTCTTGTGGGACACTATCGCCGAAATGATGATGCAGATATAAGAAAGCATTTTTCATATAACAAAATCACAAGTCAGAGCTTGCCACTTACATCATCCAAGATAAGTTTGGTGATTATCCTTTAAATGAACATTGATTTTTGTATTCCTTCCAACCTCTGAGAAATTATTCTAGTTTCCAGAATAGGCAGTTGCCAAAGTGTATCAAATATTTTCTCACGGAGTGGTTGCTTTTCCAGACAAACAAAGCCATTTTCTTCACGTGTGAGATTTTTGCCATTTGATGCTTTATATGAACACAATAAAAAAAAAAAAAATCCAGTAAATTTATTTTTATAGGGTAGCCCACAAGGTGGCAGTAAAGAGAAAAGTGACTCAAAAAAGTGAAAAGCACAGGCAACTAATTTAAAAATTCTGAATCAGTACTATTATAAAGATTCTACCCATTTTTATCAAATTACAATGAAAAGTTTACTCGGAAAGGAAAATAACTACAATAGAAGTTCTGCATTTTCTTCCAAAAATGGTTTGGAGTGGGTAAAAATAAATTCAGTTAAGCAACTGATTACTTTAAAAACATACCCCTTTGTTTGACTAAATTAAAATCTTGCCCTACATTTTGTGGAGATAAGGGTGGTGGTGGCAAAGGAGGGTTTGCCGCTGCTTTTTAAAGTAGATTTAGGGACTTACTTCTAAGCTGACAAATTTTAGGAAGATAGAAACTTTGATGCAGCAGAAAAACACTGGGGTTTGCATTATAAGTCCTGGATTCAAATATCAGCTCTGCTACTTAGGTCAATTACTTAATTAGGTAAATTACTTAATTATCTTAGGCAAATTACTTAATCCCTGTGGGTCTCAGTTTTCTCATCTGTAAAATGACCGTAGTTAAATTGCTTAGGTAATTTACTTAACCTTAGGTAAATTACCAAACCTCTGTCAGTTTCCTCATCTGTAAAATGAAGTTGGGTTAGGGTTAGAGGATCTCTGAAGTCGCTGTCATGACGGATGCTTCATTGTTTATGACTTCGAGGGCTGTGTTTCCACTGGTTGTATGGGGTTCCTCCATGGATGTGCTTTGAACTCTCCCTGCACCTTTGCAAAGAGCCTGAGTGGTTGCTGCTACCTGTCATCATCAGGTGGCCAGTCTTCTCTCTTGTCAAGCTGATAAACCTCTCCAAACTTAGCTAGGCAGACAAAGACACTGTTGATGAGGCTGTTTGTGAATCTTTTCCAGAATTTGTCATCCAAACCTACCACCTCATGTTTTTCATGTATGTCACAGCCTCCAAGAATCTGGGTCATTTCTGCTGAACAGCAAGGGCTTTTGAAATGCTGTCCATCACAGTAAGACAAAACCCAACAATTAGGTATTTATTTTCAAAACATAGAAATTTGGATAACTTTAAAACCTAGGCAAGAATAAGACGTTTTGGTCTAATTTTGATTATTTGCATCTCAAGAAGGTTGTTTCTTTGCTAATGTTATATAAATTAATTTTTTTTTCAGGGTACCAAAATAGCATCCTTCATTTGGATAGATAATTGTTTAGATCATGGTGTCCTTAGAGGTCATTTATATCCTCAGTTTATGTATTTTCATTGTTATATAATCCTGAAAGGGGAAGAAAGAAGAAATATTTACATACTAATATGGTAGATTGATAAAATATGCAAATAATACTTGATAATTCTCTGTGCTAGCACTTAGAACAGCGTTTGACACATAAAGCATAGGTGTTTCAAGAAATGCTAGTTGAATTGAATTTTCACATACACAACAAAGTACATCATCTGAAGGTTGACTACCAGGTGATGAAATTTTTGAGCCACAGAAACTCACTTAGACCTTTCTATTGTGGTGGGTGGGTAAGTGGGCAGGGAAGGAGAGTGGCAGATTATTGAAGGGGGCACTCACAGTAATGAAATCATGATCTTTTTATGTGCCGTAGAAAGTAGTGCATGACACTTGTGTAGATCTGGGATTCTCCACTCCTTAGGAGCACTCGCTTTATGTTGAGAGTGGAGAAGAACAGGAAAGGAGATAAAGTCATCTTATGTTTTGTCTCTACTCAGGTTACTGGATGGCACATTTTCAACAGGATATTGTATGACATCCCTAGATCTTTCAATGACATACTGATTAGCCTTTGTTGGAATGTTACAGTACTCGTGGGATCAATTAAAAAAGTACTGGATTTGGCATCAAAAGATTTGAATTCAAATATCAGTTGTGCTACTTAAGAATAATTAGGCAATTCACTTACTTAATCTATACAGACCTCAGTTTCTTCATCACTAAATGAGAGAGCTTTACTAGATGGTTCCCAAAGCACATTTCTGCTTTAAATCTCTGATCCTATAACCTACTTGGAAAAAAAAGTCAAAGTTACTTTGGGCCAAATCTAACCTTTAAAAACAATCTTATGACTTCAATGCTAGTGACATTTCAGTATGTAAAACTTTAGTATACATTTCTCCCCCTTTTCATTTATCACATCTCAAAGTAACAGAATAAATTTAAGAAAATAAGATTGATTATGATTTAAAGGAGATGCCTTGTTACTATAAGGTTATTTATTGATCAAATGTTGTTTGGTCATTTCAGTCATATCTGATTCTTTGTGACCCCATTTGGAGTTTCCTTGGCAAAGATACTGGAGGGGTTTGACATTTCCTTCTCCAGTTCTTTTTACAGGTGAGGAAGCTGAGGCAAATGGTTAAAAGACTTGCTCAGGATCACACAGTTAGTAAGTGTCTGAGGCTGAATCTGAATTCATGTCTTTCTGACTCCAGGTCTGGCACTCTATTCCTGGGCCACCTCGCTGCCCCAATCAGTTGTACTATAGTTGAATAAACATTTATTAAGTGCTTACTGTGTGCTAGGTCCATTGAATGAAATATGAGGAGACTGTGAAGGATATATAACCTTGCTTCTGTTGTTAAGTGGATCAGGAGAAAATCAGTACTACTGGGTAAAGGGATGAACAAGCTGGATCAGAAGATACACAGGGAAGAAAAAAAACAAGAACAAAAACAATTTTTCATTGTCTTTATGTTACTATCTCCACTCCTGTCTATACAGCAGATTACTGTCGATTTTTTAAAAAAAGTGCAAGTATCATTCAAATCATATAAATGTAGAGCCATCAAGTAAGCCAGGTCCAAGATAGGTTTTTTAATGACTAGAAGAATTAAGATTCCTAAGGCATGTAAACTCCTTGTTTTGCAGTATGAAAAGAAGCTCCAGTCAACAATTTCAGCTCCTTAGCTCTGAATCAAGAATGATGTTTGCGTTCTTTTCTGTCACTAACTCATGAAAATTAAAAGTGTATTTACTCAGCTCAGGACTGGTCTACATTCTTCCACATTAACACGCATGCATGTCTTCCGAAGCCTGGTGGAACATTTTCCATTAATAACACATTATAGCCGGGGCTGCCAATAGACAAATTTGAACATTTAATACCAGCATTTTGCTTTTTTTTAAAAAAATCTTCTCAACCAAACGTAGGCAAGTCAATACGTTTGCATAACTTATATTTATAATAAAAACGATGCCCATATATTCATATCATCTAGCTGTTCTTCAACTATTGGTGAAATTGTTGAGGTTGACAGCAGTTTTTACCAAGTTACATGTGACCTATTTTGTTTGTATTAGTTAATGTTTTATTTACAGATTTCACAAATAAACTGCAGACATCTCTGTGATACACGGTTTACCCCTTTTTATTGAATTTTCCAAGTAAGAAAATAAACCATGAAAAGAAGAGCTGAGGTTTCTAATAGAGAACCCAGGGATATCTCTTCATTGGACATAATAGGAACTAATACTAGCATTAGGAAGTATGCTATTTGCAGTTTAGCTAGGTTTTTCCTTATGGTTGTTACTTATGGAAAATATTTCCCAATGATTTTTGAAAGTTGTGCTACTTGGATTTTTTCCCCATGCATTTGTTAAATATGCTAGTATGTTGATCATTTAGGGAAGGATTTGGTTTACTTTTAGGTTTAATATTGCCCTGATTTCACAAAGTCACTTTATCTGTTAGGCATATTCTGTATAAGAAAACGAGAAAAACCAGTCAGAATTTTTATTCATATGCTAAACAAGCAAAGAAACAACAACTTGGCAAATACAGAATATAGAAAAATGTATAGAAAATAGAATATAGAAAAATGTAATTCAGAACTAGAAGTGATCTTAGTAAGTATGAGGTCCAATTCCTTCTTTTTAGATATCTGGAAACTGAGGCTTGATCAAGTTAAGTGACTTACTCAAAGTCACATAGGTGAAGAGAAACAGAGTTGGGATTTGAATCCAGCTCCTCTGCCTCCAGCTGCAGTACTCCTTCTAGCACACCTGTTAGCTATTGGTTTTCCTTATGTCAACCAACATGCATTGAATTGTTTTTAATTTAAATTCTTTATGCCATTTACTTTATTTGGTAGACTGTAAATGTCTTAGAACTTGAGCAGTCTTGTACTTTGTAAGTTAGGCACAGTTTTATTTTTTTCAGGATAAGACCATATTTTGGATGGTTCTTCTCTTTCCATTTTTGAGGTGAAAAGAGCTGCAGATGTGTTCTAAAAGTGAAATTCTTTCAAGAAACTTTCTAGTCAATGAATAATGTTGATTTTTACTGGCAGTCTGACTGCTAGAAGACCTGCCACTGCTCTCATTTTAAACTGAGTATGATGCAGCTTTGTATATTCATCATGCCCATTCAACTTGTTTGTTTATCTTTCATTTCAATATTTCTACTAAGCATGTTAAATAAAAACAATATGTAAACTTGTTGAAGGCAAAGATGGTGTTTAAAAAAATCATTTTAATTGACTTAGTGCTGGAAGGAAACTTACATTTTTTTTTAAACAGGGAATTTCCTTTAGGGATGAAGAAACTTGAGACCCAGAGAGTTTAGATGACTTCATAGAATTACAGCTGTTGGGCTAGAAAAGGGCTTAAAGGTGATTCACCCAATATCCTTAAGGATGAATCTGAGGTCGTGGGCGGTTAAGTGACCTGTCTAAGGTCATAGGAGTAGGAAGTAGCAGAGCTGAGATTCAAACTCAGTCTGAGTGACAGCAGTTTCAATGTTGTTTCTTCTGTATTGACATTTCTTCTTCTACCTTGTCCAAATTTACATAGTAAGAGGGAGGCACTTAGCAGACTTGTGTCTTTGGAAGTTTGTTTTGGCAGGTATGTGGAAGAAGGATCAGGAGGGAAGGTAATGGAATCAAGGAGGCCAATTAGGAAGCTGAGTCCAGGAGAGGTAACATGGGTCTGAACTAGAGCTATGTAAGAAGAGGGAAGGGGGAGGATGGGAGAGATTTTTGTGGAGGTCAAATTGACCATGACTACTAACTGGATGCTGTGGGAGGCAAAGAGAGAAGAGAGTCAAGGACTAGTCTTAGTTTACAAACATAGGTGAGTTGCAGAATGGTGGAGCCCTCAAAAGAAATGATGAGTTTGGAGGAGAGACAGATGGAAGGAGAGGGGATAAAAGTTAGAAAGATAATAAGAGACTGATATGCCAAAGTAAGTTCATTTAGGTTGCATCTATACCGGAGCAAAGTATGATGGTGATTGAATATTATAAACACATAAGAACACATTAGAAAAATGATTTATTTTTAATTTTACAAGTTACTGAATCAAATATGGCAACTCTACTAACTGAATTTTTATCATATGATCAGAAAAAACCCATCATTTAAAATTTTTCTAATGTGTAATAGTCTTCCAATAGTCTCTTGAAAGTAAGTAAATGGGGCATTATATTAGGTTATATATCCAAGTGATTTGGAATGTGATTTGGTTGTTGGAATAGGACCATGAACTCAGAGCTGGAAAGGACCTCAGAATCAGTCTAGTCTGAGTGACCCACCCATTTTACAGATGAGAAGAGTGAAACCCAGAAAAACAAAGTGACCTGTCTTAGGTTACACAGGTAGTAAAGTTTGGAGCCTGGATTTGGACTCTCATCTTCTGACTCCAGATTCAGTGTGCTTACCAATGCATCATACATGTGGTGAAGCGATCTGTCATCCTGAAAATAAGTATAATGGTAGGAAGGAATCGCCAATCAACAAGTGTATTTGTTGATTTATTAAACCCTTATCACATGCCAGGTGGCTTATTAGGTACTAGAAATAGAAGTACAAAGAATGAAACAAGCCCTACTTGCAAAAAAACCCAAATTTCTAATGGAGAAGATGAAGTACAAAATAAATACATACAGCATAAATATTAAATGAATAAAGATAAATCCATACAATGCAGTTAAATACGAGGTACTGTGGGTGGGGAGGGCGCTACAGCAGGGTGAACAGGAAAGGCTTCCTGCAAGAGATCGGGCTCATCGTGCATCTTAATGGAAAGATGGAGTCTTTGAAGAAGAGGGAAGGAGGAAAGACACCTGACATTTTACTATTTCCATTTACATCTGAGGGTCGCACAATCAATCTTTAGAGAACAAATGTTAGCTCAGAGCTCTCATAATTTTGCAAAGTTCCATCAACATTCGAGGAATGGAACTATGGATATTTCAAATGAGTGAATAAAAGCTAACATTTATAATATGTTAGATTAGATGCAATACACCTATGTACCATGTTAAATGCTTTACAATCATTATCTCATTTGAGCCTTATAATCACCCTGGGGTGTAGGTCCTATGATCCCCATTCTACAGATGAGGCAAACAGAAGTTAAGTGACATGCCCAGGGTCATACAGCTGGTAATGGTGGAGGTTGGATTTGATTTCAGGTCTTCCTGACTCCAGGTTTAGCACTCTACCTATGTGCTGAGATAAAAATAGAAGAATGTGATGACACCGTCATTCAGGGGTGGAATCAGAACTTGGCCAAAAGATTAACATCATGGGAAGCCATGGCGTGTCAGAGAATGATTTCACTACAACCTGTAAGAAGTAACTGTTAAAATGAGGTGCACTTGAATTTTTTTTAATAGTTTGCTTTCTTTTTAAAAATTGATTTGTTTATTTAATTTTAGTTTACAAGATTCAATTCCACAGTCCCTTGAGTTTCAAGTTGTCTCCCCTTCCTTCTCTCCCCAGCCCCTGCACTTGAATTTTTTTTAGCTAACTTCTTGTTAACTCAAGACAGTAAATAGCTTCCACCAACTCTATTTCAAAACATATCAGTATTGTTCCATGCCTATTTCTTTTAATATTTTCATTGCTAACACTTTCACTTATAAAGTGCTTTGAGCTTTATAAAGTGCTATCCTCACCTGTAACCTTGTGAAGTGTGTAGTGGAAAGATGATCACGTCCATTTTACAGATGAGGAAGCCGAGGTTTAGAAAGGTGAAATGAATTGTTCACAGTCACACAGCTAGTACAATTCAGAGATGAGATTCAAACCTAGATCCTCTGCCTCCCACTCCAGCAGTCTCTACATCCAGTTGGTACCTATGTGTTTGAATGCTGTCTCTCCCATTAAAACCATGAGATCCTAGAGAGCAGAGACTGGATTTTGCCTTTCTTTATATCCCCAGAGCTTGGCACAGTGCCTGCCACAAAGTAGGCACTTAAATATGCTAACTGACCCACTGCCAGGTATATACACACACACAATAGAAAACAAGAACAGGCAAAGAAAGAGTTTAGGAAAACTATTGGTTCATACTTTAGGCTGTCTCTGTAACTTTTGTGGCAGTCTTTAGAGATCATCTTGTCCACCCCCCCCCATTTTACTGGTTGAAAAATTGAGACCCAAACAGGGAAAATGACACCTAAAGCCACATAGGAAGTGTCCTTTGCTTAGCTGATTGATGTGAAGAAACAGAAAAAGTAGCCAGCTCCCATGGAGTACATACAACCAAATGCATACAGACAGCAAGAGCATGGTGACTTAAAACAGCAGAAAAATTTAACTTGAGCAGCATGTGGCATTTCCCTTTGTCTGTTACTAGCGGCCCACATAAAATGTGCTTTAAAACACCCTTCCACTTCTTTTATATTACATTTTACAGGCTTTAAATAGATATGTTGAATCTATGACATTGGGCATTTCTCCCATTTGGGAGATGGTACCTCACCTGGCAGGGTAACTGCCTTCCACTACTACCACTAACCTTGATGGCTTACTGGGTAGAGCACAAGTGCCAGGCCTGTAGTCAGGAATACCCAAATTTGAATCCAGCTTTGCAGACTAGCTGGGCAAGTAACTTAACTTCTGTTTGCCTCCGTTTTATCATCTGTGAAATGAGGTTGATAGTATCACCCACCTTCCATGTTTGGTGTGAGGGTGAAATGGAGTAATAATTGTAGAGCCTGGGCACTGGGTTAAGCGATACATGAATGTTAGGTTTTATTATCAATACTATTTCTATAGGTGCGTGGATAATGGAAACTTAGTTGTGATTGGTTGGTTTGTTGTGTGACATGTTTCAGCTTTGTACTTATGGGACTCCAAAGGTTGTATAGCAATAACAAATTGCTGGAGCAGGTTTGTGAAATTATTTTTAGAAATGAGATAGTTTTCATAATGTCAACTAGATGTGAAGACCTCAAAGGCTCTGTAAATAGCAATGACTTCCCGCCTTCAGCCTTCAAAATACTGTTTAGGCTCAGGACCCATAGGGATTTGTTTTTCTTAAATCTGGGGATTCCTGTGTCTTGTGTCATCTTTCAGGAGATGGTTTTCTGAGAATTGTTCTAATCATATTTTTTACCACAGTAATTCTGAAAGGCTGACGTGTCCTATGCTCATGTTCCCCCTGTACTAAAATGAAAAATTCTCATAAATGCAGCCAATTCACAAACAGGTAAAGAATCCTCCTCAATATGCTTAACTGTACCCCGCTGTCACGTCTGCCTAATATGCAACCCAGAAAACACTTCCTGTTGAGATTACTCTTCTAAGGTTTAAGCAACTTTTTTTAGGATTAAAATAGAAAAAAACCACAACAAACAATCCCGGCAAAGTGAAACGGCCAGTTATCAGTACCACAATACAATTGAGCAATGTTACACTGTCTTGAGTAATTCAGAATCAGATCTGAATTAGCTGGAGAACTGCTTCCATACTTATCTTGATCAGAGCAAGTATGATCTTATGGACCACATGCCTGATATGTTATTAATTAATTCCCTAACCTAGAAAATGTTTTAGAAGGTGAATATTAATCTTAGTGGTCTTTACCTGGGTAGAGTTCTTTCTCCTAAACTTGCTTACCATTACCTCTTTTTAAAATTATTTTTTTCCAGTTAACGAGCACTTATTTTCTCCCCCCCCTCCATATACCAAGATAAGCTTAGAATGTATATATGCCTTACATATAAAAGGTCATGTCATTTAGAGGAGCAATGAAGAAATTGCCTTTCAGATTTGTTGAGAGGGGAAGAGTTCATGACTAAACAAGGGACAGAGAAGATCAGAAGACCAAATGGACAATTCTGATAATATAAAATTAAAAGAAACTTTTGCCACAAATGAAACCGGTGCATTCATCAGTCTTTATCACAAGCCTGGATGTATATAGTATAAATATAATGCATGTAGTAAGGATTTGTAGAATTTACTTCAATTTCCCTACCGTCCCGGAAATCCTCTGGAGAGGGTGAGCTGTAATCTGACACATGCCACATCTCATCAGAGGCTGCTCTGGCTTTGCTACAGGGGTGTGTAGATTCGCCTAGGGCTCCTACGATTCCTTCAGGCGGAGCCATGGTAGGGGTGAGAAAAGGGAGGAGAAGAGGGGTGACAGTGGGGCTTGTTGCTCTGAAGATTTACAATGTACTTCTTGCAGGCTGCTCAGCAACCCCCTCTGGAGCTGTGGGTGTCTTGTGTGACAGAGCGGAGAAAAGCTCTCTAATCTCTCTGTGCCTGTCTCAGCTGCTCAGCCTCCCCCCTCCCCCCTTCCTCCTCTTTCTCCCTCTCCTTTGCCTTTCTCAGGGAGTTTCAGTCACTGAATGCAGCCTGGGTAGCCTTTGCAATCTAGTCTGGGCGCGTGTATATGCACACACGCACACACACTCGCGCGCATACACACACACACGCACACACACACGCACTGTCTCTCCCCACGGGGATATATACTGGAAGGGAACCCAGAGCATCACCTACCTGAAGGTGCAGGCTGCCTGGACACTTCTTGTTCACTTGGCTATCTCTGGAGGAAAGACACCTCGGAGCCAGAGATAGCAGCTGTCCAATCCCCAAGCCCAAGCGGCTTGCTGGCTGCGGCCAAGGTGGTGGAGGAAAAGAGACCCAGGCACCGCCGTCACCCCGCGCCCTCCCTGCCTCCCAAGCTGTGCGGCTCTTGGCTCCGGCTCTGCCGGCCACTGCTGCTACTGCTGCGGCCGCCGCCGAGCGGATCATCCTTCCAGGAGCGCTGAGAACCACTGCGGGAGGTGGAGTCGGGGACCGCCGGAGCCCCAACTTCCCCAGCCTGACTCCACCTCGGTCTCTCTGCAGGCTGCTTCCTCTCCTGCTTCTCGCCACTGGCACACGCTCTGGGAAGCTCCCGCGGAAAAGGAGGCTAGAGAGCGCTGCTGTGTGGAAGATGCGGGAGTCAGCCCGGTGCAAGAGGGGCGGGGGCAGCATGTGCTGAAGAGTCCTGGCCGTCCAGCCGGCGGCACCGAGGCGCAGCTGGAGAAGTAGAGGGCGCGCTCGAGGTGGGGTGGACCGGAGAGGGGGGCACCGCAGCTTCTCCAAGTTGGGTCTGTCCCGGAGCTTTTGGGGCCGAGAGTGCATGGAGAGATGCGGGGACTGAGCGGGAGTGCGGACCCTGTGGGCTGCTCCTGCCCGTGCCCCCCCTGAAAGCTCCTGGGGTTAGCCAGCCCCGGATCGAGCCCCACTGCCCAGCTTCTCAGCTTGCGCCCCGGGCCCCCCGGCGTTCCTTCTGATGTCTGTGCTGCTGGTGGCAGCCGAGGCTGCGGCTGCGGCCGGCCCGCAGGAGGTGCCCGAGGGAGCCGAGGAGGGGGAGGCCGTGTGATGGCCCTGGACGGAGAGCGGGAGCAAGAAGAAGAGAAGAAAAAGAAAAAGAAGAAAAAGAAGAGGAGGAAGAAGAAGGAAGGGACCGAGAAGAGCAGCGTGCCCTTCAGCCCCATGATGATCGAGGACGACTCTGCGCTCCGGACTGGCGGCAGGGGGCTCTCGGACCAGTGGGCGGACTCGGTGGGGGTGCGGCCCCGCACCACTGAGCGCCACATCACGGTGCACAAGCGACTAGTGCTCGGCTTCGCCGTGTCCATCCTGGCACTGCTAGTGGTCACTATGATCGCCGTGCTGCTTAGCTTGCGCTTCGAGGAGTGCGGGGCCAGCGCAGCCGCCACCTCTGCGGGGGCCGAGGCAGACAGCGCTCCTGGGGGTGCCCCGGCTCGGAGCAGCAGCAACAGCAGCGGAGCAGGCTCGTCCCACCAGCCCGGAGGGGAGCCCCGGAGGCCGGGGGCGCCCGGGAGCGCCGTGCCTGGGAGCCCTGCACCCAAGGAACCGTCGGAAGGGGAGGAGCAGGGACGCTGGCAGCCCTGGACCCAGCTGCGCCTGCCTGGTCACCTGAAACCCCTGCATTACAACCTGATGCTGACCGTCTTCATGGAGAACTTTACTTTCTCCGGGGAGGTCAACGTGGAGGTAGCGTGCCTGAACGCCACCCGCTACATCGTGCTGCACGCCTCCAGGGTGGTGGTGGAGAGAGTGCAGGTGGCGGAGGACCGAGCCTTCGGGGCGGTGCAGGTCGCCCGTTACTTCCTCTACCCCCAAAACCAGGTCTTCGTGGTGGTTCTCAACCGGACCCTGGAGGCGCAGAGGAATTACAATCTCAAAATCATTTACAACGCCTTGATCGAGAATGAGCTGCTGGGCTTCTTCCGCAGCTCCTACGTGCTTCATGGGGAGAGAAGGTACGGGGAAAGAGGGAAGGAGGGAGGCGGGTCCCCCGAGCTGCCCCACCCCGAGCAGACGGACCCTGCTGTTTTTTGTCACCCCTAACATCATCTAGCTCTCCTTGGCCCTTGGCAAGTGGGGGTGGGTAGCCAGCTACTAGCTTACCTGGTTTTTCCACCTCTTCCTTTGCCGAGATCGCTTCTCTTGACCCCTTTAAAACCATTACCATGTAAGCACCTCCAGTCAGCCACCAAAGTTCTCTAGCCACCAGCAAAAGGGTTTGTTTACAAGTTTCTTTTTGGCGAATGTGCAGTTTAGCCCATGACCCTGGAAATCTGCCAAGATGACAGTTGAAGTAAATTTTTAAGCAGCAGCAGGAACCAGAATCGGACTTTCATGTCTATAAAAAAAACAAACAGGAAAAAATAGACATGGTGTCTCTTAGCGCTGAATTCAGAACGGTGGATCCAAGAATCCTATCCATTCTTTAAATTCGTTCTTGGGGGGAGGGAAAAGGGAGTGAGGAGAGAGCGAGACCGAGACAGACAGAAAGGGAAAGAGGGAGGGAGAGAGGGAGAGAGAGAGAGAGACAGAGAGACAGAGAGACAGAGACAGAGACAAAGAGATGGAGAGAGAGGGAGGGAGAGACAGACAGAGACAGACGGAGAAAGAGACAGAGACAGACAGACAGAGACAGAGTGAGAGAGAGAGAGAGGATAGCTGGCAGATGAAACTTTGCTAAAAGCAGTTTTCAAATGGCCAAAAGTTCATTCAGCACAGGAGAGTTTAGGAGTAGCAAGGTTTAATGGGGGTACTTCTTTGATGATGACTAATGTGCATTTATGCTTTCAAGCAAGGTGCCTGCCTTCTTAGCACAGGAAAGCTGATTTTACTCACAGTAACTACAAGGCCACCTTTCCAAGTTGATAGTATGGTTTGGAGTACTTGCCAGCTCTAGTACTTGAGCTAAGGCATGGTCAGGTGTCATTATCGGAGATGGCCATTTGGTGATTTTTTTATTAGTACAGCTATATTTTTACAATTTTGGAGGTTATGTGTTATGTGTCGCTCTTGCTCTATTTCTTCCCTTGACCCATTTTTAACAGTAACATTTACTTTATTTTGAAAATTAGTCAAATGACTAAGTAGGTCAGTGGATGTCCAAAGGGGAAATCATAAAAGATCAACAACTTTGGAGGTAGAATGAGATAGTGGGGGGTCTGGAAAGGAGCTGTAAAACCCAAGCTCCTGCTGAGGTGCTTTTAAAGAGAAGTTATTGTCACATAGTAGGCTGGCTGAGTCATAACATCCTCTGGAGAACAGAGACGTTTTTATTGTATAGGATGAGTAAGTGCCTTTATCCTAATAAGACACTTAATAAGGAGTCCAGTGATGGAGGAACAAGGAAATATTGGCATGTTTTCCTGATAAGTAGTATGGTAAATGCATGGAGCTTCCCAGTTGTAAAGCATCTCCTCCTATCTTTCAGATAGATTTTAAAGGCTACCATATTTCTTTAAGAAACAATCCCTTATTACATTACATATGAGGTGGTGTTGGGAGAAGCCTGAAAGGCAGCAAGCTAATTTATAAGTCCCTTTTAAGACTATTTTGGGGAGGAGGCTGATCCCAGCTAGGGAATTCATAATTATAGAGATCTTCTACTGTGAAAACTACCTCCATCTTTTAATGATCTACAACTCCTATGGTTTATAAATCTTGAAGAATCACCTGGAGTACTTAGATGCTGAATGAGTTTCTTGTGATCATACAGTTGGTATGCATCAGAAATAGAACTCGAACCCAGGACTTTCAGACTCTTAAGTCAGTTTAGACCATGCTGCCTCTCTCTTTAAAAGATTTAAGTTTTTAAAATCAGGATTTTGCTAGCTGAAAGTATACATTGCTATAGAATAGCTCTGTTATGACCAAATAAATATTCTCCAGAAACTGTTTTACATCAGAACGAAATGTTCAAATTTCTCCTGGAAGAATTTGTCGGATAACATTTGTTTTTATTCAAATTAGCTTTTAGGCTAATAACTCTGTTAAAAGGTCAAATGTTTATGCATTTTCTACTGCTGGTTTCCAGTAGGGTGTTGTATATATTTACTTTCTACTTCCCTTTTTACCTGTTTCCTCAAAGTCCGAATTAGCTTGGTTGAAAGTTTTAGGGAGTATACATTGTTCAGAGCTGTGCTCCAATAGAAATGCGGGAGTCCCCACAGCCTATCTCTGCTTCCAGAAATACCAAAACAGTTATAGTTCTAAGCAGTATGTTAATGAAAATTGCCACTATTATTCATCCTCCTAACCTGGTGCCATACTAAATATCATTTCTTGGATATTTACATGGAGGGCATAGAAAATCACAGTCTCCACCCCCCCTCCCCCAATCCTCCAACTCTGTCATAAAACTACAGTATACACACATGTTCTTTCATTACTATGGTTACTAGTGGTTTTTTTTGAACAGACCAATATTATTTCAGCTACGGACAATTTTCATTTTTACTATTTTTTTCATTATGAATGGAGGTAAATTGTCATTCTAAAAATGTCGTTTATCTAAGAGGATATAGATACAGAGCCTGAATTTTCATTTAGTTAAGATCGATTGATCTTTAGTTACCCAAAACTTTTGCTTAATTGGCTAATCAAAATCAAATTGGCACTTAAATGAAAGTATTTTAAAATACTTGTGATATATAGCATTATTATATACTTAAAGTCTTAATACATAGTATAATCTTCTGCCCAGAAACCTCTTTGGTGACATAAACCTGTGCAACTATGTAGCATGAGGATGGTAAAATTAGATCCCCCTTTTAATGCTTACCCCTACCCATCTGGCAGATTGGTGGTCCAAGTCCCTATTTGATCAGAAAGAGACAACGTTATTATACCCTGCAGATCTGAAAGGGAGAGGTTTGGATAAATAGTTTCTGTCCCATAAAGCAATAAGTTTAGAACATGTGCCTTTACTTGGGAGTGTAATGTTTACTTACTTGAGGAAGTGAAAAATCACCTCTTTTAGGCAATCTGTTTGGCTTCCTGACAGAGACAACTTACCATTTGTAAATAAATTTGTAAGTGAAATAATTTCTCTTAGAATTAAAATGTTTTTGTCTTCAAGCAAAGTGGTTCTTTCAGATAGACAACACACCTACTTGAAAGATAGTTTTTTTTTTTTTTTGCCCCAAGTCAATATGCAGTAATCTTCCATGAAGTATTTTACCTGTCTTATGTAGCTAGGCACAGTGGGTCTGGAGTCAGGAAGACCTGAATTCCAATCCAGTCTCACACAGTTATTAGCAGTGACTCTGGGCACATCATGTAACCATTTGGCCTCAGTTTCCCCAACTGTAAATTGGGGATAATAACAGCACTTAGCTCCCAGGGTTGTTATGAGGCTAAAATGAGATGATATTTGTAAGTGCTTATTAGCACAGTGCCTGGCACATGGTAATTACATAGTAAAAGATTATTCTCTTCCCTTCAGGTTTCCTTTGCCTTAATGGGCTGTGGGGGGACACGCTTACTTATAAGTAAGCAAAGTATTCATTTACCTTAGGCAGTTGCCTCTTCTATAAGGCCAGATGGTGACCAGGCCCATGTTAAAAGTAGGGTACTTTTATTTAGATCCAGATGGTCCTTCTGAAACAGGAAATTTACCCAAGGCAACTGAATATTTCACTCACTTTCAAAAGAGGGAATGTTCTCTAGTGGCAGACTTCAGTTGTGCTTGTAATGTGCCTAATAAAACACTTGGAAACAGGTTAAAAAAAACCCAAGCTACTAAATAGATCTGTTTGACTTGTCTTCAGTATTCCAAATCAACTACTTATCAAGGAAAAAAAAATTCTGTCGTTAAATTAGCTTTTTTTTTTCTGTTTTAGTGGCTCTGAAAGTAGGGTCTAGGAAGATTTGGTGGTCTTCAGGGATATTCCAAGTGACCCAGAGAACATTTTTCTTATGGTACACGAATTGGTCTTTTGTAAACTCAATATCCAACATGTAATATTGTGTTTTCTGGTAAAAGTGAGTAATTATTTTGTGTGGATGCGAGGGGTTCTGGACATAGGATTTCTTAAATGTACAGAACAACTAGTGTGGAAACTATGCTGATGCAAGCCGGCAGCTTCTCCTCAATTTATAGTCTCAAACTTATATATGCTTTTTTTTTTTTTAGGCAATGGGGGTTAAATGACTTACTTAGGGTCACACAGCTACTAAGTAATTGAGGCTGGATTTGAACTCAGGTCCTCCTGACTCCAGGACTGGTGCTCTATCAACTGTGCCACCTAGCTATTCTTTATACTTAAATCTGAGAAGGTTGTTTTGGTCACTGTAAGGTTAAATGAATTGCTCACAATCACACCAAGAGTATGTATCAAGAGCAAGGCTTGCTCTCACATCCCTTGGTTTTTGACTTCATAGTCGATCCATTGTCCACTACATATGCTGTTTCTCTACTTTATTTGTGCTATTTTATAAAAACCAGAAAATCAACTTATTGGTTTCTCATCAAAAACATGATCGCTCTTTGCTCTCATTCTGAGCGAGCGTCTTTGTTTTGTGGAAGTAAGTGGGAATGAATGGCTCCATGTCTTTTTGCCCTTGGACTAAAAATGTTTGAGAATCATTGATTTGCCTAATACCCAACTGTCTTTTCTTATTTGACCACAGAATTAGTTTGATGATTTGTGTTTGTGCATACACACAGCTATAATGATCATATTGAGTCCATTGTTGGATTTGAATCTCAGATCAAGGGAAGCAAGTGATTATTTCCTCCCCCTCGCCCCTAACATACCTGATTCACCTGGGCTCTCTCTTGCTCTAGTTGCTAATGAGATAGATTGAGTCCTAAATGATAATACTGGATGGATATGTTTTTTTCCCCTTTAATTCATCTGAACATTTTATTGTTTAATTTTATTATTATTATCAATGGGGTTAGAGTGGTTCTATCTATGAAGAAGAATGACAGATTTGGAAGGACCTCAGTAGTTAGGGACTAATTATTTTAGGCTAAACTTCAAGAGACAGGACTAGTAATTTTCCAGGGATTTCTAAGTTTTGAGAGTGAAGACTTATGTGAACACTGGTTTTCTCAAGTAATATTTTAAACTATTAAATGACCATGAAACTATACTGTAGTTTCTAGAGGGCTGAAGCATATGATTGGCTGGTTGTTGGAGTATTTGCAGATCCAATACTCATTTAAATACCTTATTTTGAAAGAAGCTTGTTCACCGGGAGACCATGTGGCTAGCAGACAGAGAACTCTCTTTGGGAGGAAAGGAAACCTGAATTCAGTCTAGTCTCTGACATATACTGTCTCTGATATATACTGTCTGTATTAACTTCTCAGAATTCCAGGCAACTCTCTGAGACCTGGTTACAGAGCAAGTTTGAACTGACCAGCATTGGTAATTTCCTTATCAGGTGTTCTCTTCACTGATGAAATCATAGGTGTGTACTTCCCCTCCCCCTTGCTCCAAAAGGATTGAACTACTTAAGATAAATTTATAACATCTAAGGATTAACAGGGGCAGCTAGGAGGCATGTTGGATAGAGCACTGGTTCTGGAGTCAGGAGGACCTGAATTCAAATCCAGCCTCAGACTCTTACTAGATCTGTGTGACCCTGGGCAATTCACTTGCTTGCTGAGCTGGAGAAGAAAATGACAAATCACTCCAGTATCTATCTTTGCCAGGAAAATCCTGAATAGGGTCATGAAGAGTCTGACAGGACTGAAATGACCTAACAACAAAGAATTAACATGTTTTTGTTTTTGTTTTTTTTTGAAAGGGTAATACATTTAGAGTATTTTGCTTAACAACAAAAGGACTTTTCCTCCTGATGATGATGATGTTGATTTCACTTTCTTTGGCACTTCTTACATTCTCAGGTTGTTTTTGATGACCCGGGGGAGAATCTCGTGACTAGCAATGAAACCCTATTTCTAGCGCTTGAATGCTGTCTTCTGTGTGCTGATAATCACTGCATAGAAACATGGCTTGGGGAGGAAGAATATTGGGGAAGACAGCAGAAGAATGCTTTGGAAGTGTCACTCCCCTAACATGTTCCTCTTTGTTGCTGAGAGCTCCATCACTGAATGGTATCACAAAACCTTGGGAATACATAGTCAGATGGTGCAATCTTTCTAAGAACTGCCTCTCTTGAGTGCCAAGGGTGTAGATCCATTTTAATACAATCCCATCCAATCTAGTCCAATTCAACAAACATTTATTCAGGGCAAATTATGGGCAAAAAGGAATACAAAGATGAAACAAAACAGTCACCCTTAAAAGAAGTCATGGTCTTGGGGGTAGGGCATACCACAAAATAAAGGCAGCAAAATTTGGTGATGATTTGGACAATCTCATCTATGAGGAATGCCTTTCAGAGACTGGCTGAATAACCTACAGAGCTTTATTTCTAAATGAGGAAACAGAAAGGGAAAACCTTAATCTCAATTAATAATTGATTATTAATAGGAAAGAGAAAAAATCATTTCTTTTAGTGGTTGTCTAAGTCATCCATCAGAAGTGGGATTTGAACTTAAGACACTAACCTCAGAGCTCTTTCCACTCTTTAAATCATTATTATCTCCTTTGAAACAGACAAGAGCACATATAATTTTCCTCTTTTTATAAGTCAGTTTGGAAGAATGGGGCTTGGGTATTGCTTCTGACACTTACTGAGCATAGGGGAGCCTGCATAAGTAATTTACCATGGGCAACACCCTGATACTTATGACACAGTAGAAAGACTACAGTCTCTAGAATCAGGGGTTCTGGGTTCAAATTCCATTTCTGATACTGTGTATTCTTGGGCCTCAATCCTTAGCCTGTAAAATGAGGAGGTTGAACTAAGTGTCTGTCATCTGAGGTCCCTTCTTAGGAGCAGAACAAATACAAATCTGCATTGGCAGAGGGAGTTTTCCCAATCAGAGTTTCTGTATACTAATGACTTCATAGGTACAGTCTCCCCTAAAATGATTTCAAGAAATTAAGGGACTTTGGAGTCAAGTGATTTGCTCAAGGTAAGTGGTAGAACTGGAATGTGGAGCAATGCTTCCTTTTTCCAGATCTAATGCTCTTCCTCTACTCATTAGCTACCTCCTAGAAAAAAAAGAGAAGGGACTTTGACAAGTGGAACAGTATTTCACAGTAATACAGTGCTTAATGGTTTATAAGGCATTTTTGTACTAACTCTGAGAGGTAGGCAGTGTAAGCATTGAGTCTGTTTTACAGATGGAAAGCTAAGGCTCAGAGAGCGGAGGAGACTTATTTGTTGTCACACAATGACAACTGGTGACTCGGATTTTCAGCTGCTGGAACAGGCAAAGGGTGTAGCTACCTTGCCTTAGGAAATATAAGTGGCCTCAGGGACCCCTTGTAGCCAGTAGGGTCTCCCTTGTCATTGATGCTTCTTGTCATTCTTTGCTTTTTTTTTTGTCTCTAGGTTCAGTCACAGGTAAAAGAAGGGAGAAAGATCACTGAGGATTGGGGTGGGGGAAGTGTGTGTGTGTGTGTGTGTGTGTGTGTGTGTGTGTGTGTGTGTGTGTGTGTGTGTGATGCTCTTATCATGGGATAAGAACTGCAAGGTTTGGACTTTTGTAAGAACCTGGCAGGACAAAAACACCCAACAAAACAACCTTTTCTTCTTTTGTCTACAACTTCACTTCAGTCCCAGGGACCAGGGGACTCCCTCCCCTATACTGGCTTAAACACCAATACCAAGAACTGGGCCACCATAAAGACAAGCATAAATGAAGTTATATTCACCATTAGATTTGGTCAACAGCTATCAAGTTCCTGAGTAATTCTCTGGACTCACACAATAAAGATATTTAGTACTTACTTAAAGCTTTCATCGTTTCAAATCATAGTACATGAATTCCTGGTACTGTTCAATTCTTCCCAAACTAAAACAATAAGGCTCTAGGAAAACCATTTTTTCCCTTCAATTAAAACACTTTCTATCAATAGTGATTGTGTTTAACTCTCGTCTTCAACAAGAGCATACAAAATAATTTAATACATGAAGGGGGAAGCAATTATGTATATTATGTTCTGTTTTTATAACACAATTATTCACATATGGATCGCTTCCTACATACATATTGCTCACATTATTGCATTATGTTTTCAAGTTTACTAGAATGGTTATTTTTTTTTAAAGGAATACACTCTTGTTTATAGTTTTGAGTATTTAGCACTTATGGTTCTTTACAGAAATGGTACGGGTTTAACGACTCATTGAAGTGCATAAAAATTTGTAATCTAAAGGATGGCCCATCCTGCCTTCTCGCTAGTGTTTCTCTTCAGAGTAATAGTTTTCATTTTGCATAACAGCTTACTCTTTATGGGGAACCCATGTAACTTCTGTGACCTTGGAATGTGTAGACCAGCTTCCAACCTAGCCACCACAAGCAGCAGGAAAAATGATTTCTTTGAAGCCGAATGATGCCTGCATATTTCATTACCACTCTTCTTTAGCTTGTTAGAGTTTTCACCCTTCATTTAAAAATATTATGACCCTAGGTATATTGCAGCAGCTACGAGATACATTTTAAACATAATTTTCATTATGCTGTCCATGAGAGGTGAATAGATCTGGTCAAAGCGGGTGCTTCTCAAAAATAACACAATTTTTGTAAGCTTTTTCTGGTTTTGGCTGATTCCACCTCAAAAGTCATGAATCAATCTGAATACTAACAGTGTTATGCAAATGTTTGTTTCCTGGCTATTTTGCCTTTACGAAGAGGCAAACGGAAAATAATAAACCAGAAATTGTTTTGTATCACATGCTGTAATTTGCCGGCAGGATCATCCAACATTAATGCATTACTTCTGCTGAATGTTATCGTAATGACCTGACACAACTGGCTTGCCTATTGGACTTCCGCATAAATGAAAAGAAATCAATTCTCTATATCCTTCAGAGGCAAAACAGAGCTTAAGTCCTCCTCCTTAGCTCAACCAAAATGTCAAATTGACAAGTTGTTACGAAAATCAAGTCATTTATTTTAAATGGAAGAGAATTAAAATACATGTAAGTTATTCACATTCTTCTGGGTATGCTGAAGTGACATTCTTAGAATGTCATTTCTGGAAGTAAAACTTTTTATGGTAATAGAGGGATTCATTAGATGACAGGGATGATTTTGGTTAAGGAATGAGGACAGAAATAGGGGACAAGATACTACATTATCCCTGTCACCAGTCTCCTGTTGTTTTTCAATTTGCTTATTTCATAGCAACACCTTTATGGAAATATGTTTTCCTTCATCCATTTTTGTTATGTTTGTTAATTATTTCCACCTGGAGATCCTGCTGGCATCTCAAGTTCAATATGTCAAAAACCAGACTCATTACCTTCGCTTCCAAAGCACCCGCTCCTCTTCCCAACTTCTATCTTTCTGTTTCTGGTCCGGTCATTCTCCCGGTCAGGTAGACTCAGCCAGCATCCTCACTATTCTTCTGGACTCTTTCCCCTTCTCTGTCTTGTTTAGTTAACCATAAGATCTTAGGGGTTCTAGCTCTGTGATGCTGCTTGCATCAGACCCTTCCTTTCCTTACCCCAGTGGCCTTCTCTCTGGTTTCCTTTCCTTACCTGTTGTCTCCTCTAGTCCTTCTTGTACATGGCCCCTAAACAAATATTTCTAAAGTAAAGCCCTAATTATGTCAAGCTCTTGTGTAAAAGCTTGCAGTTGCCTGCTGATCAAAGGCTAGATGCCTTATTCTAGATACAGGGGTGGGGAAACTGCGGCCTCGAGGCCACATGTGGCTCCCTAGGTCCTCAAGTGTGGCCCTTTGACCAAATCCAAACTTCTCAGAACAAACTCCTTAATAAAAGGATTTGTTCTGTAAAACTTGGACTATGTACCGTGGGCTCTTGTTGAACCATACTTCTACTCATCATTTCTTGAGTACACCTTGTGCCTTCTCTTTGAGTGCCTTTGTTCATACACGTGTCATAGCTGGAAGTGACTTTAGAGTTCATCTAGTATAATATCTCCATTTTACAGGTGAGCAGACTGTGCTCCTAAGAGTTTAAGCACCCTGCCTAAGGTCCTATATGCAACAAGTGGCAGAAGTGGGCTTCACACCCAGGTCTTTTGACGGGGAGCTCAGAATTCTTTTTTATGCCATGATGTCATGTTGTTACCTTGACCTGGGGAGCTCCCTCCAATCACCACCTATGTACTTTCCACTTTTTAAAACCCTACCTATCCTTTTAAGCCTAGTTCAAAATAGACTCCTTCTAATAAGCCCATCCTATTTCATCTTCTCCCTACCCTCCTCACGTAAGACCCCCTCATTTTACAGATGAGGAAACAGACCCAGAGAAGCCAAATCCTTTCTCTGAACATCCGTACGACAGCCTTTCTCTCCTGTTCACTTATCCCTTTCTTTACTATATTGTATTTCTTCATATGCCTCTCTCATCTCCTCTTCTAGATTGTAGATACCTTGAGTACAGAAATGGTTTTTGTTAACCTTTTATCTCCCATGGCACCCTGAAGATATCTGTCAAATGAATAAATCAGTTAAGACAGCCTAAAAACCTTCTCTTACTGGGTTTCCCCCATCCCTGGTCCCCCACGTTACTCTCTCAAAAGAAATTATTCAAATGGAAAATGTAGCTGTCCATAAGTTAGCATTTAATGAAAAAGCTCAAAAAGCTGGTACTGTTTATACTTTTTGTTAGCCTTGCCCGTGGATATCTTTCTGTTTCCTGATTATTGAATTAAAATTCTCATCCACTCTTCTTCAGGTGCCAGACTGTGAAATTGTTATTTCCTCATTTAGATGATACCTGAACGCAGGCAGTTATCCCTGCATGTACATACCCTATATGTAAGAACTCAGTGAGAATTATAATTGTTGAAAAGTCGCCATTTCTGGTTTGATTCACAGGTTTCTTCAGGTGGCCCAAATTACATGAAGTGTTTCCAGGGTATGAGTATTTGGATTTATCAGTTGCTCATTAGCCAAGAGGTAGTAGAGCTTCAACTTTTAATGAGCTCTTACCTAAATATTAGCTGTCTTTGCTTTGTAGCTAAAGTCTAACAGGTTATGATAGAGACTCCTCCCTCCAAGGATGCCTTATGGAGCTCCATGTCTGAGCCACTCACAATGCATCATGTGTATTGCCTTGCATTGCTATCTTTAAAAAAAATGGACACACTTTGTTTTGCCCATTGGATTGAAAGTTCCTTGAGGGCAGGGTCTATGGTCTTAACTTTCTTTGGCTCCCCAACAGTGTTGAATGCATTGACCAACATGTTGTGGGGGCCCACTGGAGTATGATTGATGGGTCCTGTATTTGGAGAGGCAGCTTGGTATTGTGGAGATGTTGTGGGGCTTCAAATCAGGAAGATTTAGCTTCAGATTCTGACTGCCGCTCATTAAACTAGGTGTTTAGGGGAAGTCACTTTACCTTCATAATCCTCAATTTTCTCATCTGTAAAATGGAAATGATATTTTAATGCCTTTTTCATAAGTTGCTGTGAGTGTTAAATAATATAACATGTGTAAAGCAGTGATTAATATACATTAGTAGGTTAGTATACACCAACAGAACTATACATTGGTGACTGACAGAGAAGGAAGAGGGCAGAAAAATTAGTCTGAGTTCAAATCCAGCCTCAGACTCTTAAGAGTTATGTGATCCTGGGCAAGCCACTTTAACTTTGTCTGTCTTAGTTTTCTCATTTGGAAAATGGGAATAATAAAGTGCCTGCCTCTCAGATTTGTTGTAAGGATAACATGAGATAAGATTTGTAAAGTGCTTTGAAAACCTTAAGGTGCTATTTAAATTCTCTCTGCAATTATCATTGTCATCATCATCATCATCGTCATCGTCATCATCATCATCGTCATCATCATTGTTATCATCATCATCATCGTCATTGTCATCATCGTCATCATCATCATCATCGTCATTGTCATCATTGTCATCGTTATTGTCATCATCATCATCGTCATCATCGTCATCATCATCATCATCATCATCATCATCATCATCATCATCATCATCAGGACCAGATTGTCAGTTCTTAGCGTTTGGCGGATGGGTACACTCTCTCTGCTGAGAAACTGATCGAGGGGGAATAATTAGAATTAGAAATCACAGCTACTTGAAAGGTTAATCAAGTGTTTATTGAATGCCTTTGATCAAGACATTGTGCTAAGGCCAGAGGGGGAGCCACAGAGAAGTCTAAAACACAGTTCCATCTCTGAAGCAAGTTACAATTGGAGAGACGTGATCATATAGACATAAAAAGTTAACTCATGCTACAAGGTGGTATATAATTAGAATGATACCATCTGATAAGTGTCATAGGAGTTCAGAAGGAAGAGAGCCCTGTAGACCGGAGGTAGTCAAGAAAGACTTTCTGGAGCAGCTGAGGCTTGAACTGAACTTCAAAGCAAGTCTAGCATTTGAATGGAAAGGATTTTGTGTCATCTTAGGGAGGAAGGATATAAATATGGGGGCGGGAAATGAACAAGGTGTTTTCTGGGTTTGACTAGTCTAGAGCAATGTATCAAATATGGTCTGCTGGCTGTATGTGGCCCTCAAAACTCCTATGAGAAGTTTGCACCAAATTAAAATGTAATTGGGAAATATTTAATAAAACAAGTAAAATGCAATAAAACATAGATAAAATAACGTGGATTTCTAAGTCAATATGCACCCTGTAGGGATCCTTATTTGCGTTGGACATCACTGGTCCAGAGGATGATTGTCTATGATGAGGTTGGCAAGACATCTTGCATTTGGAATCAGAAGATCTGGGATTGAGTTCCAGCTTTGCAACTTGCTAACTATATATATGATTTTAGGAAAATTACTTCCCCCTGGGCCTCAGTTCCCTCTTTTTTAAATGAAGGGTTTGTTCTGAATGACCCTTTAAGGTCTCTTCCATTTCTAAGTCTATGAACCTAGGGTTATATTGTCTGTGGAATGCCAGGTTAAGAAATTCATCATGTTCCTAATTCCTTGTGGTTCACTGATATTCTGTCACATTCATATCCCATAATTTGGTCAAGCTTTTTGAAAGTCAACAGACAACTATTTTGTTTCTAGTTTTTGTTACCATAACAGTGCTGATATGTGTGTGCATGTGTGTATTTGCATATATTAGACCTCTCTACCTGTCTTTGACGTACATATTGACATGAATTCCCAATTTGAATGGCCTCTTAATAGATATCTCAAGAGATCCTTTGAATTGAGATACTTTTTTGCACAAATGAAATGGTGGGAGAGGCAAATATTCCTTTATTTTGCTCCCACCATAAGTTCATGAACATTCAATAAGGGAAAAAACTAAAATGTCTTAATAAACATATAATGATCAGTTTAGCTTCTAAATTATATCTTCATAAATAAGAGTAAATGATCAAATTGAAGAGGATTGCCATAAGAAAAAGCATATTGCAAGTTACAGCTTTCTATTTTTTTCTTTAAACTTAACATTTTCATTTATATGACTTGTTTTTAAAATTATCTTTATTTCTGAATGTATTCTGGCTCTCTCCCTTCTACCAAATGATCTGTTCTTTGTAAATAAAGAATATAAAAGAAAGAAGTGGGGGCGGGTGGGATGCAGTTCCATGAAACTAACCATCAGATTTAATGAGCCTGACAGTATATGCATTGTCCTATACCCAAAGCCCCCCGCCTCTGCAAAGAAATGAGGGAAGTATACTTTCTCATCTCTTATTAAGGGACAAACTTGATCATTATAATTACCCAATATTAATAATAATTATGTATGATATAGAATATGTAATTACCCACTATTAATATGTCTATTTCCATTTTTTGTGTTTTTTTATGCTTTTCATATTTGCTTCCTGGTTTCACTTATTTCACTTATTTTTTACTTATTTCATAGAATTCTTCCCATGCCTCTCTAAATTCTTCATTCTGTTTGCGTCTGATAGCAGTTTCCGTATATCGAACACATTCTTCATGTATAGTACATTGCTTCTTCTACACTCTAAGCCTAATCCTGGTTCTATTACATTTCTATTCTACACTTTCTTGCTTCTTAATACTTTTAATCAGCATTTTAAAGTCTTATTAAATTAAAGCTATATTTGCAGTTATTTTTATGTCAACATGAAGTTATGTATGGAGGCTATCATGTTAGAGACAAGTATAAGGACTTTGTTTTATTAGCAAACAAAAATATTTGCTGTGGGATGTCATTAATTTTTTAAAAACTATTAGTGAGGGCCAATTAGCATTTCATCAAAACTTAGTAACATTCAAATGGCTTTCTTTGAATTTTAATATTTTATTTTTCGCCCATTACATGTAAAATCAATTTTAAAACCTTCATTTTTCACAATTTTGAGTTCCAAGTTCTCTCCCATCCTCTTTCTCCACCCCCATCAGTGAGACAGGAAGCAACTTGATAAAGGTTATACAAGTGCAGTTATGCAAAACATATTTGTATATTAGTCACATTGTGAAAAAAATGGAGACAAAAACACCCAGGAAAAATAAAGGAAGTAAAATAACAATATGCTTCAATCTGCATTCAGATTGCATCAGTTCTTTCTCTGGAAGTGGGTAGTGGTTTTCATCCTAAGTCCTTCAGAATTGTCTTGGATCTTTGCATTGCTGGGAATAGCTAAGTCATTTACTGCTGATCATTGTACAATATTGCTGTTAGTGTGTACAATGTTCTCTTGGTTCTGCTCACATCACTTTGTATCAGTTCATGTAAGTCCAGGTTTTTTCAAAATATTTTCTAAAATAGTAGACATAATACTAATCTAAAAATGTCCAATTTTTGTGTATTTTCAGACACATTTTTTAAGAGTTGAGATTCAGTAAGCACATATAATTCTCATTTTTGAAATGATAGAATCTGGAACTTTCATCTACTACTATCCCTTACATCAAGGTACTGTGGAAACATTAGGCTTTTATGTCAGAAGACCTGGGTCAAGTCCTAACTTTAACACATGCAAACAGTGTGACCTTGGGTCTCAAGGCTCTTTGCAGAAAGTTCAGCTTAGTGGTGAACTCAATGCTTTGTGCCAGTTTGTGGGGGCAGAGTCATTGAGAACTCGGGAGAAGAGAGATCCTCAGTTATCTGACTTCAAGAGAGGACTCGTATGATTCCAGGTTTTTTACCAGTGCCTTGCTTCACTCAGAATTAATTCTCCATCAATGAATGATGCAAATGAATTAGACTTTGAGTTGCAATAGTATTTTAGTGACGTTCCAGTGCTATTATATTACGCTTTTAAAATGATAAAACACTGTAAAATTTGAGGATGCTGGAGTTCTTTATTGAAATGCTTCATTAAGTTGGTTTTAGCTTCTTTCTTGTGGACTTTTGAAGGCAGGCAGTGACTTAGAGGAAACTTGGATTTTACTAAGTATTTTATTGAGCTATTAGCATTAACTTCAGCTTAAGGAATGGTCCTGTTATGCATGGATGGTCCGGCTAAAGCTATGGTAGAGCAAATTTTCTGGGCAGTGTAGCCTGAGTCCCATTCTACACCCTCCTCTTCCTCTGAATCCTTTATGCATTTTCTCATCTTTTTCTCTTGAAGGTGTGTGTCCTCTCTATCTGTCCCCAAATGTCATTCATACTACCCTCCTAGGAAACCTAGCTTAGCTGTGGTTTGTTTTAGTTTAAATGGCCTTGCCAATGTCTAGTTCATCATTAGCCTCTGTTACCAGGATGATGTCTCTTTTGTACTTATTCAGGCCGATTTATCTTGGATTCATCTCAGGTCAAACTGTGGGCTTGGCTAATTTCTTCTTGCTGCTGATGAGACTGCTTCCTTTTTCAGGGATTGAGGTTCCCACGGTTTTAATTTCTGAATATAACTTCCCAGATTTTTCATCCAAGATATGTGGATATTTCAGTTTCCCTATTGGGAAAGGTTTTATGAACTCTCACCCTGTATCGATCAGCATTTAAAAGTGTGCACTGGGGACACAAGGAAGGCGAAAAACAATCCCTGCCCACAAGCAACATGCATTTGAATAGGGAAGACTTCATATAAATGAATAGACAGATACACATACACTCAGAGTAGGTGGAAGGTAACTTTAGGGGTAGGGATCAATAGACTTATTGTTGTTATTGGTGGTGGTGGGTCCTGCTGGTGACAGGGAAAGGCCTCATACACAAGATAGTATTTGAGCTGAGTTCTGAAGGAGGTCAAGGATTCTAGGAGGCTGAGGCTGAAGAGAGAGAGAGAGACAGACAGACAGAGAGAGAGAGACAGACAGAGACAGAGAGAGAGAGAGAGACAGAGAGACAGAGAGAGAGAGACAGAGAGAGACAGAGAGAGAGAAAACATTCCAGTCATGGATGACAGCCAATGAAAAGACATGAAGACGAGAGATGGAGTGTTACATGAGAAGGAACAGCAAGTACGTCAGTATGACTGTATTGTCGGGAGAAGGGAATATTCTTTTTACCTTTCTTTGTATCCCTACTGGGCACTTTAAAATGCTGGTTGAATGATTCTAGGGTGAGAGCACAAAAATCCTTTCCCAGTGGGGAAACTGAAGACACAAACCTTTCGTAAGCACCATCTATGTGCGTTTCATTTTAGCTTCACAGCCCTGTAAGATAGGCGCTATTACGACCCCCATTCCTCCCCCCGCCCCTTTGCTTCTAGGTTGCTTGGTGTAACACAATTCCCTTCTATACAAGTGAGAAAGGGCTTTCCCTGTTTTGTGAACCCATCTACCAGGCGACTTTTAAAATCAGTATTAAGCATCAAGCCACATGTTTGTCTTTAACATGCTGGTAGAAACTTTGGTTTTTGAGGAAGATGGATGAGTTACAGATCACCTCATGTATGTCTGTTACTTAGACTGGGCTGTGTGTGGCTTACCTTTTCAGGGGATGGTCACAAAGAGAAGAGTCATGGTAAGGAGACTGAGGCAGGCAGACATTAAGTGACTTGCCCAGGGTCACATATGTAAGGGAGGGAGATGTAAGAAAAGTGGAATGGTAGGATGGTTGTGATGAACTTTTATTTTTCAATAGTATTTTATTTTTTCTTCTAGTTACATGTAAAGATAATCTTCAGCAATCATTTTTATAGGATTTTGAGTTTCAAAATTTCCCCCCTTCCCTAGCCTCTCCCCAACACAGCATTGCAATCTGAAATAGGTCATACGTGTGCAATCATATTAAACATATTTCCACATTATTCGTGTTGTGAAAAAAGAAAAAGAACAAAAGGGAAAATCTATAGAAAAGTGAAAACAGCATGCTTTGATCTGCATTCAGACTCCATAGTTCTTTCTTCTTCTTTTGCAGGGCAGTTGGGGTTAAGTGACTTGCTCAAGGTCACACAGCTAACATGTAGAGTTCTTTGTCTGGATGTGGATAGCCTTTCCCATCATGAGTCTTTTGGAGTTGTCTTAGATCACTGTATTGCTCAGAAGAGCCAAGTCTAATCATAGTTGGTCATCACACACTGTCGCTGGTACTGTGTACAATGTTCTGGTTCTGTACATCTCACTCAGCATCAGTTGTGATGAGCTTTAAAAGCCGTGTAAGCTTCTGAGGTCAAGGACGGTGTCATTCTTGTCTCTATATCCCCACCACCAATCACAGTGCCTTGTACAGAGTAGCAACTTAATATATGTGAACTGACCATTACTCTCAATAGAAGAGGAATTTGAGGTAAAGAGAAAGGAAGTGACTGATCCAGGGTCACACAAAAAGCAAGTAGTATTGGGACTTTAACCCAATTGCTGACTCTAGTGTTCTTTCTACTAGTGTCTCTCTCTTTTTAAATATCTATTTATATTAGGAATGAAATGCACTATGACCCAGTGGCTTAAATGTGATTGCTATCAAAAGTCACCTGTGGAGCAATCGACATAGAGAAGTTTTTTTTTTCACGTAATTGAGGTTAAATGACTTGCCCAGGGTCACACAGCTAGTAAATATCAGAGACTGGATTTGAATTTACGTCTCCCTGCCTCCAGGGCCAGTGCTCTATCCACTGTACCAACTAGCCACCCCCACAGATGAGTTCTAAATCCCAGTGAAAGTCCATTAAAAAAAAATCAGAGAGTAGAGGGGGATCCCATAGTGTCCATTGCATTATACATTTATCTGAAGACTTTTCTTTAGTGTTTTAAGTTATGGGTTTGATATCACTTGGCTTTTGTTTTTTTCTTCACATATTCCATTGCTGAGGCAGAAAATGAGCCATGATACAAGAAAGATTAGTTATTTTCCATTATTTGCCAACATGATTCCAATGAGATTTTTTTTGTAATGTTTTATTGTCCATATATTGCTGTGGGTTGTGAGTTTACTCTAATTGAGACAAAAACTACCCTGAGGAACTTTTATTGTTGGAAAAAATGCATTATATATGAAATGTGCTTTCTTGCTGCTTATGCATTTTAGTTGGGTTCAGGAAAAGAAGAACTTTGCATATCTGGCAAAAATGTTTTATTTTAGGAGCAGCCGTACCTAATGCAACCGTAACTCAAGCTATAAATGCAATGGGTGATTTTTTTTTCTCTTTTGCTTCTAGGTTCCTTGGTGTAACACAGTTTTCTCCAACACACGCGAGAAAGGCCTTTCCCTGTTTTGATGAACCCATCTACAAGGCGACTTTTAAAATCAGTATTAAGCATCAAGCCACATATTTGTCTTTATCTAACATGCCTGTGGAAACTTCGGTTTTCGAGGAAGATGGATGGGTCACAGATCACTTTTCACAGACCCCACTCATGTCCACCTATTACCTAGCCTGGGCTGTGTGCAACTTCACCTTTCGGGAGATGGTCACAAAGAGTGGAGTTGTAGTAAGTATTTTTTACTTGGCCAGAGTTTGTTCTCTCTCTCTCTCTCTCTCTCTCTCTCTCTCTCTCTCTCTCTCTCTCTCTCTCTCTCTCTCTCTCTCTCTCTCTCTCTCCCTCTCTTTTTTTTTCTTTTTGGAAGGGAGAAGAAGGTAGGGCAGTTGGAATTAAGTGACTTGCCAAAGGTCATATGGCTAGTTTTTTTCTTGTGTGTTAAGTGTCTGAGGTTGGATTTGAACTCAGGTCCTCCTGACTCCAAGGCCGGTGCTCTATTCATTGTGCCACCCAGCCGCCCCTTGGCCAGAATTCTCTGAAAGTTACCAGCTTCCCTCTGAAATGCCTATTTTGGATTCATTCATTCATTTGCATCTTTCTCTTCAGGATGCTCTGTCTGTTTGCCTCTCAAATGAGACAATATTTGTGAAGTGCCTAGCATAGAGCCTGGCTCATAGCAGGTACTTAATAAATGTTTGTTCTGTTCTTTTCCCCTTCCTGCCCCAGCCCCTTTCTAAGAAGTGCAACCTCTTGTTTCAGAGGGAAAAATTCCCTGCACATCTTGAATGCACTGGAACATGGTGAGGGATTCTGGGAGGCTTAAGAAGCCAGAAACTACTCTGCTTCACTCTGGGCTACTGGACCTTCTGTGTTATAATATAAATTTTAGCCATGAACTTTTACATATAACATGGCTTTTCTTGTATGCATTCAGTTCCACTCAAGTAAATTCAGTAAATATTTTTGAGTGCTTATTGTATGCAAGTGCATTGCTAAGCGTTGAAAGCAAAGCATTGACTGGTGGAAAATGATTCTTGTCTTCCAAGTATGAAAGTTTTGTCTATACCAATAATTGCTTGAACTCAGGGAAAAGCTAGCTTGTGAATAGTGACAGTGACTGTTATTTTTATGTGAAATACAAAATGAGCAACAGGTTTTGCCAAATTCACCATTCCTGGTTTCTCTTAATTTAGACTTCTGTGGGAATTATTAGAAAAATCTGCCTGTAGCCCAGACTGCAGCAAAAACAAAGTATATGAGAGTAAACTATGAATTCATCTGGCATGGAATCATTAAATTGATGTTCTAATTGCTATGTATGGTGGTTGTAGAGGAGTAGCTGGCAGTTTATTTTCATAGAGTTCTAGTGTAATTATTTGGAATGTCAGATTTCTTCTTTGGTATTTGCTGATCCTTCCAGTGGACATTTCAGTGCTTGCGCTCACTGGACCATGCCTGGAGAAGGAGCCAGAAGGCATGCAATTTCCTTCTACCGCCCTAAAATACTGACGATTACCTTGGTATGTTATCGGCTAGCAGAGGGATGAGGAAATGCAATTTCATTTCCTAAACTAGTTTCTTCAAAGTGTGAATATGTCCTCAGCCTCACACAATTATGCCTGTTGCTAAGTGACCCATGTTTAAAGTCAGAAACACTATAATTATTTTATATGTAATTTTCCCATATAACTGCTCATCATTCTAGTGGTTAATAAATATTTTTAAGTTTCCATTTAATGTTTTTTTCCAGGCATAAAAATATAAATCATGTTACCATATAACATCCAAAGGTCAACTGGGATAAGTTCAGAGATTCTATAATATTGGGGAATTTTTAAATTTTTAAAAAGATGAATATACATACTATGATGAATATATGTGCATATATGAATGCACATGTGACATGTGTATATTTGTATATGTACACACATACATACACACATACACACACACAAAATATATAATCAATTTTAAATTCTGCCATAGGAAATATACCAGTTGTGGGAAAATAAGGTGGATGGTAACATTGGAAGGAAACTTTAAGAATAACTAATCCAAATTTATTGTTTTTCATGGGTGAAGAAGTGAAGTTCTAGAGAGATATAGTGCTTTGCTTAAAGTGACACTCAGTAAATATTTATTAAATGCTTACTGTGTATCAGGTAGGGGGGATAGATGACACAGTGGATAAAGCACTGGGCCTGGAGTCAGGAGAACCTGGGTTCAAATTCAGCTGCAGATACTTACTACCCTGGGCAAGCTACTTAACCTTGCTTGCCTCAGTTTTCATATCTGTAAAGTGACCTAGAGAAGGAAGTGGTAAATCACTCCAGTATCTTTGCTGAGAAAACCCTAAATGGGGTCATGAAGAGTCGGACACGACTGATGAGATTGAACAATGACAGCAATGTATCAGCATCATGCTAAGTTCTGAGGATGTAATTAAAGGCAAAGGAAGCCCCTTCCCTGAGGAAGCTCACATTCTAATGGCTGGGACAGCACAGAAGCATTGTTCATATAGGATATTTACCAGGTAAATGGGGCTAACAACTGAAAGACGGGTGGACAAGGAGAGGCTCCCCACAGGAAAGGGTGGTTTATGTTGCCTTGAAGAAGTGAGGGAAGCCGGGAAGTGGAGGCGAGGAGAGAAAGCATTTCAGGCAGCAGGAGAGGGCCTGGTGTCTGGAGAGGAAGCGTCAAGAGTGCGGGACAGATAGAAGACCCCTGGTGTTGGAGCACAGAGAGCTTCTGTGGAATGAAGTGTGAGAAGACTGGAAGGATAAGAAGGGCCAGGTTGTGAAGATTTTAGAAGCCAAAGAGGTGATTTTGTGTTGGATCCTGAAGGTAACAAGAGCTTATTACAGAGGGAGGAGGTTGCGCAGTCAGACGTGGGCTGGTGCTCTACCCAGGGCACCACCCAGCTGTTCCAGGGTGTACTTTGGAGCACCTTGCTCTTTATCACCAACAATTGTGAGCACCTGTCAAAAATGTGTCTCTACTGTGTTCACTCCAAATAACCAACTACCAGTAGTTCTCCATTCTAGTGCCTTCTCTTTGTTGATCATCTCCAGCTGATCCCGTGTTCATTTTGTTCGTTGTTTTCATGTTGTCTCCCTGTTAGGAAGAGAGATTCTTGAGGGCAGGGTCTATCTTTTGCCTTTCTTTGTACCCCCAGCACTTAGCAGGGTGCCTGACACATAATAGGCACTTAAATACTTTGAGTGATTGACTGTAGTGGGTTGAGAGCTAGAAATAGGAAGACCTGGGTTCTAATCCTTCTTCTTCTTCTTCTTCTTCTTCTTCTTCTCCTCCTCCTCCTCCTCCTCCTCCTTCTCCTCCTCCTCTTCCTCCTCCTCTTCCTCCTCCTTCTCCTCTTCCTCCTCCTCCTCCTCTTCCTCCTCCTCCTCCTCCTTCTTCTTCTTCATTATCATCATCATCATCATCATCATCATCATCATCATCATCATCCTCATCCTCAGTGAGACTTTGGACAAGCCAGCTTGATTTCTCTTGGCCTCAAGGCTGTTTATAGGTAAACGTGTGGATTGAGGTCTCTGGCCTCTGAGGTCTCTTCAATCTCTCAGTCCGTGATCTGTGAATATAAAGCAGAACATGGAAAAAGCTTAACTGAGTGGTATAAATAGAGAGTGCTTACCAGAGTTCAGAAGAGGTCACCGTGGATCTGGGGAGCTGGAGGAAACTTCAGTGAATGGGTGATATTCCTGGGTGCCTCTAAGGATCACCGGGGATTAGATAAATGGAGTGTCTGAAATAAAATTATTTCAGTCAGGGGAATGGTGATGATAAATTGGAGAAGGAAAGACATTTCAGTTATTTTTTTTCCAGTGAGTTGTCCAGTTTGGCTATAGAACAACCAGCTGGTTGGGCAGTGCATATGTTTATTAAATATTTTCTATTAAATACCTGCTATGTACCAAGCAATGTATGAGGTCCTGGGGTTATAAATGCAAAAAATGAAGCAAGAGTGGATGAGGGATATGGAGAAAGGTGTCATGCAGAAGATGGTGTTTAAGCATCATTTTAAAGGAGGCAAGGACCCTGGTAAGGCAGAGGTGAGGAGAGAGGGCGAAGGCGCAGAGATGGGGGAGAGGAACTGCTGTGTGTGGGAGCTGAGAGAAAGCCCCTTCGGCTGGGAGGCAGAGTGTGGGAGTGGGAGCCACGTCCAGGGATGTAGCATGTATTGGTGTGTGCAAAGCAGTGTTTTAGGTGGATTGAAAGCAGGAGAGACTAGAAGCAAAGAGAAATTTAGAAAATTATTGTACTAGTTCAGACATGATATAATGAGGTGGATGTGTGTGTGTGTGTGTGTGTGTGTGTGTGTCTTGTATTTACCTAGGTACATAATCTCTGGTGAATTTAAGGTGCAAACAACTTTTCTGTAGCACAAAGCCCAATGTACATCTTAGCTCTTTTTTATTAGGGGGAGAAATACACAACTATTGAGCACTTACTGTATACTAGGCACTATGATAAGGACTTTACAAATAGTAGCCCATTTGATCCTCCCCATGGTTCTGTGATGTAGGTGCTACTATTATCTCCACTTTACAGATGAGGAAAGTGAGGCAGGTGCTATTATTACCTCCATTTTTATAGATGAGGAAACTTAGAGAACATGACTTGCACAAGGTCACACAGATAGTAAATGTCTGAGGCTGGATTTGAACTCAGGTTTTCTTAATTCCAGGTCTGGCGCTCTGACCATTGTGCTTCCTGTGACTCAAAGAGAAGGAAAATGAATAGAAAAGAGTTGTACTAGTCTCCTCGAGACTGTTCTCTGGATCTCTCTTGGGAAGATCCAAGTCCTCTTACCCGGGTCCTTGTGCCAGGCCTCTGAATGACCTACCTACTTTGGTAGTTCAATTGTCCAGTGTCTGAATAAAAGCAACAGATTGTAGAAACAATAGAGTTGCCTTCGGGGAGTCATATATTCTTATAGAATATAAGAATAATGCTGACAGACAGGCAGAAAACTTATTCACTCCTGTTCTTGTTAGTTGAAGAGCAGGTAAGCTTAAAAGCTTGTGTTTCCTAATTTTCACAAGGCAGACCTATGTGGAATAGGTGACAATTCTAGCGGCTTCTGTTGCGTAATTTGTAATTTCTCATCCGCTGCCCAATGGTTTTTAGACAGGGAAGGTGACAGAAACAAAGGTGAAAGGCAATGAAGCAGAAAAAAGAATCAGCTGGCATAAGATGTGTGCAAGGCACTTGCTCTTGGTGCTCAGGGCTACACTCGTCTTTATACTCCGTGAAGCACTTCATAGACTGCAGACTTCAGTCAACTCTGTTCCTCCCGTTGTATACATAAGGGAGATGGTTCTGACTGCGGGCATCTGTCTGTTGGTGTCTTCCCTTCCGGCCAGAATTATGTCTGGCTTCAGGGGAGAAGAGGGGCCTCGTTCTAGCTTCCTTTGTTGTCACTGTACCAGCTGTTAGAATCGGTGCTATCTGGAGCCCTTCACAGGAGCCGTCCCCAAGCTAAACCTGCCCCTTTGGCTCTTAGACATAGTTGAGGAAAACCTAGAAATCAGGGGTCCCACCTGGACTAATAGCCTTTTCCTTGCTTGTTTTTTGTTTTACCTTCCATTGCCTTTTTTTTTTCCTGTAGCATCTCTACCTCTTACTACCTTGTCTTATCCACGTAGAATGTCTTAGAGCCCGTGTTAAAATACTGTTTTGTCCACTTCACAACATAAGAGATGTGAAGCATTGTATACATCAAAAGCAATTTAGATGGTAGCCTGTATTACTTGTTGGTTTTTGCAAGTGTTCTCTTCTTTTGGGATATAATTAAGAATTCAGAGGTAAAGTCAATATTGAACATAGTTAAATACATCCAGACTCGAGAGTCCGATATTCCTTTTACTGGTGGAAGATTCTTATGAAAGCAGAGTATTGGAAGAGACTGAGATTCTGCCGATCTTTCTGATATCACTGATGACAGAAAAATTCTCTGACAATCTCATGGGAATAGAAGCCAGCGTCTGAGTTCCCAGCTCTGCATCTCATGAGTCTCACTCAGTATCACCAACAAGGAGGAGGCTTTTTGCACGTTGCTGATGGTTTTTCACATTTGCACACAGCTCCATAATGCTGACCTGAAGTGTACAAGAAAGCAAGTCACACTGGGGAGTCAGCCATCTTCTAAATGGTGAAGTTGTGTCAAATTCAAATGGATTCCTATGGGCTGAAGACTGACTCAGAAAACCACAAATTTTTACTGTTTTTAAAAAATTATTAAGCAGTTCTTAATCGCATTTTAATTTTGTTTGGCCCACACCAATGGCTATGAGTTTGACAGCTTTGGTGTGGTAGATGCCAGTGCCAGACCTGGAGTCCAAAAGTATTAGTTTAAATCCAGCCTTGGATACTTACTATCTTTGTGACCCTAGATAAGTCACTTAAATCCTGTCCACCTCAGTTTTCTCACCTGTAAAATGGGGATGATAAATCTCCCATGGTTGTCATGAGGATAAAATGAAATGGTATTTTTACAGTCCTTTACAAACCTCAAAATCTTATGTAAATGGACTAGAAACCCTATTTGTTATTATTGTTATTTTCTTTGTTATCATTATCATTTTTATTACAAGATTTTGCTTGTATTTATTAGACTTTGAGGGCATGGGCTGAATTTTGTCTTTTTTGGTATCACCAGCAGTAAGTGTGGTTGGTGCCTTTCACAGAGTCAGTGTTTAAAAAATGCTAATTGACCGACTGAACTGGATTTGAGTTCTATGCCAGCCACTGGACTGTGGGATGTTGTGCAAGTCATTTCACTTTTGTTGGCTTCAGTTTCCTTTTAAGTGAGAGAAATTAGGGTGTATGGGGTGTTCAGGGAGAACTGGTGCCTCTGGGATGCTCATTCACCTTTGGTGTCCACCTTCATCCAACACTTACCTGTAACTCCAAGAACCTCTAGCATGTCCAATGACCACACCCTGGTAACACCATCTCAGCGGATGGGCTAAACCAGGTTGAAGGTAGAACATGGTCCTCAAAACTATTCAGTCATTTAGGGCAATATCTACCCCAAGTATGTGAAGATTTTCCCCTATGGAATGAGCGGATGAAAATAATTTGTTCCAATGGCGGCTGAACCAGCACTTAGAGCTTGAGTAGACGTTGAAGATGCCAAGGTCATCTATACTATACCATCCTGAGCCATCTCCAGTTGTCATGAATTTTGTCCTGCCACTGGACTTTGCTGACTCTGGAAGGAGAGTGAGGCTGACTGTTTAGTGCAACTCTGCCTCACTGAAATACAATTCATGCACAAGTCAAGACATCACCTGTGATGTCATTGGTCTTCTTCTAAATATAAGGAGAACAGCAATGAGAGATTGACCTAGATGGCCTGTAGGGACTTTTCTAGCTCTGAATCTTATGATCTTTTTAATGTTGTGGTCAAGGGTACCACGTGTAGGCACTGTGGGTAACACAGCCACTACATATTCAGCTTGAACTTATTCAGGGTAAAGGATCAGCAAGTAATAGGGTTTAGGGAAAAGGAATAAGAATTGGATAGAAGATCATAGATAGGCACCTGGAAATAGTTAGCTACACATCTCAATCTGAGACACATGAGCTTCTCTCCCAAAACAACCAACAAAAAACCCTTTGAATACAAGTATTTGGAAATACATACAGGAAAAAGCAAAACAACCACCACCACCTTGGAGGCTCTAATTGTTATTTGTATTAATAAGATTCTTATAGGAATGGAGGAACAGTGTCATAATATCACAAGTACCAATCAGGACATTTGATTGGGAGACTTTAATATTTTTTTAGATAATACTTTCAGGAAGCAAATAGAAAAGACCTTGTCTTTACCATGTAACCAACAAAAATTTGTTAATTAAATAGATAAATCCGGATATTCATTGTGGAAATAGACTTTCATAGTGTAACTGGTACTGGCTGTCCTTAACCAATGCCACTTACTTAATGTTTCTCTATTTCCTTATGTGTCCAGATGGCAGAATGGAAACTCATTAAATCTGTGGGGCTCTGCAGCTCTCTGATTAGGCTTAATTTGTGGAAGAACTTGTGAATGTCAAAGCAGGCATCTGTCTATGGGGCCTGTTCAAATGGTACTAAACTATGATTCCTCACCATATTTCCATAAGATGCCAGGGCTCACCAATGGACTGCAAGGGTTGAAGAAAATGGGCGTGATGAAAAGAATGATATTCAGAGAATGGGCTAGATAGGACCATGACGGACTTTACCAAATTTTACTACCTTAGAAAAGAGGGAGAAGGCAAATTCTGCTATTTTTTTGTGATTTTGATCAACTTGTTGACTAGTTGACTAGTGGAAAGAGGGTTGGTTTTTTAATTCAGAGTATTGGTATTTGAAGCTTGGTTTTATCATTGACTGTGTGTTTCTTAACAAATTATTTAACATCTGTGGGCCTCAATTTTCACATATGAAAGATGATATTGGACTAAATGACTTTTAAAACTCTTTCCAACTCTGAATATATGATCCTGAGTATTGTTAAATGTCAACTAGTGTCTCAACACTATGCTAGAGGCTATGGGATAGATAGTATAAGTTGAGGCCTTTGTTTGCAAGGATCTTCTTGCAGTTAAAAACTAAGAAAGAGGGGCCAGTTGACAACTCACAGAGTCTTAGAATTTTAGGGTTGAAGACTTATTCAGGGTAAAGGATCAGCAAGTGGCCATCTTGTCCAACTCACATAAAAATGGATGTTGTAACATACTGGACTTTTGTTCATCCAGTCTTTGCTTGGAGCCTCGTAGTGAGGTCAAAGCTACCTCCGAAGGCAGACCATTTCACTTCTGTACAGTAGATTGTTGTTTTTTTCCTGAAATCAAGCCTAAATTTGCTTCTTTGTCACTTTCACCCAAGACAAAAACACCATCCTAAAGTAGTTTAATTCTGTATTGAAATGAATAGAGTATTTATTCAGCTCTTGCTGTGTGCAAAGCTCTGTGCTAAGTGCTGAGACTACAACTAAAAAGGTAAGATAATTCCTCTTTGAAAACTCACAGTCTAATGGGGGAGACAACACATATGGAAGGTTTCAGCTACAAATCAGATGGAAAGGTTCTGAGGTCCTTGGGGTACAGCAGCAAAGAGAGTAATGCTTTTTCTTTAAAGTCTTTTACAGTGATGCAATAATATCTGTTTCCTGTGTTTATTTATTTTTACAGTGCCAAAGACTTTGGGGACAAGAACTTTCTTTTCTGTGTTTGCAATAGATGTGGATGTAGCATCTGCTGAGCAGTTGCTGGGCTGCCTCTCTACAAGAGATGCTTCCCAGGATGATGGCTGTGGGTACTTGATTGGAAGTCTTGCTAATTCAAGGGCTCTTGGGTTCAGTGTCCTAGGCTTTCTCCATTAGTCTGAAGAGAAGTTGTGGTCAAGGTTATGGTGATGTTTTGACTTGCCCAGTGCATCCCCTCCCCTCCCCTCCCCTCCCCTTCCCTCTCCTCCCCTCTCCTCTCCTGGATGCCTGGTGGCTTCTCCCCAGGAGTTGCTTCCAGGATAATAGCTATGAAGACTGAGATGGAAGCAGAACCAGTGACCTGAGGGCTGCTACCCCTTTCAAGACTCTTGTGCCTATTTGTCTCTTGGTGGGAGTTGTCAATAGTTGTTGCTGGTGGTGATATTTCTCATCCTTTCTCTACAATGCTTTTTCCTTCAATGATGGGGGTTAAACTGGAAGCAGTTGTGGTAGTTTGGGGGACACTGCTATTCCCAAGAATCCTGGTTTCAGCGTCCTGGGCTTTCACTGTATGGATCCAAAGGGAGATGTTCCTCAAGGTGGTTTGACTTGCCAGATAAATTCTGCCTCCCATCATCCCCTTGGCATGCCCTGTTGGTGAATCACATCATTTTGATATTGATTTTTTATTAGATTTTATTTCAAAGGATGGCTTTTTTGACACCATCCCCAAATCCTCTTTGGGGCTTATATCCTCTTGTCTACTGACCACAGACTTTGTGATCATAAGATCATATTTGAAAAGATAAGAAAAACATATTAAATAACCTTAAATAATACAGAATTGTATTTGATTAAGGGCTAACATGTGGATTTGATTATAAGTGTTATAGAAGTTCAGGGGAGACTATAAAAGGGGATTAGACTAGAAAGGAAATCCTTGTATTGAAGATGGAGGGTGAGCTAGGTTGTAGAAGGTGGGGAATTACTGCAATAACAATATGTGACCTTTATATAGGGATTTAATGTTTTCAAAGTACTTTCTATACATTATATCATTAGAGTCTCAAAATATGTGAAGTACATATCATTAGCCCTACTTTCTTTTTTTTAAACTTAGTTGTATTGATACATTTTGTTCTTGCATTACTAGCATTTTCAAGTTGCTCCCATTCCCTCAGAGATTTCTTTTAATGAAGTAAAACAACTAAAATAAAATTAATGATACAGTGACCTCATCTGAAAGTGCATATGACATTCTACATTCCCCCTCTCTTTTTAAAAAAATGAGAAAAATCTATTTTTTCTCCTTCCTACTCTCACTCCATTGGGAAAAAAGAAAAATTAAATTTCTTATAATAAATATGTGTAGATAAGCAAACCAAATTCCCTCACTGGCTACAAACTAATATGTGTGTACATGCATGCATCCTTCCCCTCTCCCTTGTTTGTTCGTTCGTTCCTTCCCTCTTTCCTTCCTTCCTTCCTTCCTTCCTTCCTTCCTTCCTTCCTTCCTTCCTTCCTCTAAATCTGTTGCCTCTTTGTCATGGATATTATGTTTCATAATTGGTTTTCATAATTGGAGTCATAGATGGTTCTTGTGTTGATCAATGATTCTTAAAGCAGCAGAATGAAGCAGCATAATCTAATGGAAATTAATGCTTAAGTCTTTCTAGAACAGAGGTTCTTGGCATGGGGTTCACAGTCTTCCAAGGGGTCCATGGATAGTTTTCAGTGTGTCCGTGAACTTGGGAAGGAAAATTACACATTTATTTCAATATAACTGGTTTCCCTTTTAATCTGATGCACTTAATTTTATACATTCAGAAACACTGAAACAAGTTTATAGGCTTCACCAGACTAGCAAAGGGGTGAATGACATTAACAACCCCTACTCTGGAAGATAACATTAATACAATCAAATAAAATATTTTATCAAGGAAAATGCTGTTTTTTAAAAGCAATATTAGGAGATAAGGCATAACAGAATGAATCAGGCCCTCTTTCATTATCTGTTTCTGTATGGTAGAGACAATCCTCTTTTTGAAGGAGCAGAATTTCTGAAAAGCAAATGGTTATAAACTGCTAGCATTCATGGGATAAACGGGATGTGTTCACCTCAGGGCTCACTGAGGTGTTGGAGGAGGAATTTAGTGGAAACAGAATTTCATATGGAAGAAAAAATCATTTGACTCTGAGAGGTGTCATAGGGCAATTTTACTTCTTTAATTCAGAAGTCACTCGGAAGCTTTGCCACATGGGCTTTTGTGCAAACCAAACAGGAGCTCAGATGTTTAGTGAGTAGGACTGATTGATCCAAGGTGTGGAGTGAGGACATTGAAAGAATCAGGCAACATACAAAGCTTACAAAAATGATAATTATATTTAAAAAACAACAAAGAGATATGAAATATGAATTGTGTGCAGAAATAAAAGTTAGCTAAATAAAAAATGAGCAAGACAAATAAGACCACCAACACAATGAATTTTTTTTAAAAATGCTATAAAGCAACTGATTCAGCTGAAGTACCAGAAGTGATGGAGATGGAAAAAGAATTCATGGAGCTATACCAAGAGACATCAAGCAAAGAGACAAAACATCCAAAGAAATTAACCATGAATGGATAATGGTTAGAAAGTTGGAAGATTGAACAAAAGAAGAGTGTGAAGTAATTTAAAAAAACAATCATGTGGGAGAAATTATGCAGAAATAAAAAGCAAGAAGAAAATAATAAATATAGGAAAATTCAATAGAAAATCTCAAAATATAATAGAAGCAATGGACAAGAGACACTGTGTCAGAAAACAGAATTGTACACAGGGAAAAAACAACCTGAAACACAGGCTCAAAAAATCACTGAATTTTCCAAAATATTGGAAAATACAGATCTAAGTCATAAACCTGGAGGATAAATAACTATCCTGAGATAGCTACTAACATCAGGATAACTGGTAGTTCTAAAAACTTAGCAAAGCAAGCAGACTAACAAAAAAATGTACTCTATATTTCAGGAAAGGAAATTTCCCAGAGTTTGCAAAAATGTAAATAAAAAGAATCCTTAGATCCCTGATGAGGAAGAGCTCAAGATTTACCTTGAAATAACAAGATTGAGCATATCATAGTTAATCTCCACTGCTAGAAAATTACTGCACACTTGCCAGAATAAGTAAAAATAAAAATCACTTGCCAAGCGACAATAATTAGGATCACAAAGACTTTTAAAGTAAGACAAAGGAGAATTGTAGAAATTGGAATAAAGCATTTAAATTGGGAGGCATGGACCATGAATCCAGAATTATCTATGCAGTAAAACTCAGCAGGGGCTGTGAAGACAAGAGATGGAGATTTGAGAAATAAAAAAAAAGACTTTGAAAAGTGTACAGAGGGATATAGACACTTCAAGGAAGTCTTTGAACAACAAGCAAGGCTCCTAGCTGGAAGAATAAATACTTAAAACAAACAAGACAAACCGGTTGCTAACAAAATGTGAGATTCCTCAGAGTATTGTACTGGATAAATCAATAAAGGTTTCAGGGGGGTATTTCAGAGAAACTGAGGAAAAAAGAAAGAAAAAGAGGAGGGAAAAGAGGAGAGCAGGGGAATGCCAATTCTAAATTCCTATTTTTGATAAAAAGTTAAAGTTTATTTTTCTAGGATGCATGATTTCTTTGGCATAGGGAACTCCCAGTGAACTCCTTCTGACTGTATAAAATTTAATTTTTCTGAAATTTAACATCTTAGAGAATTGCTGAGACACCAAGAATTGAAGTGATTTGGGTGAACTCACATAGCTCATGTATATGTGAGAGGTGGATCATAAGCCCAGGTCTTCCTTAGTTCAAGGTCAGTTATCTAGTCATTATTAGTAGATTGTATTAGCACATTGTTTCTCTTATCCTGTTTATTTATTAATATAAGACAGAAGAACCTCATTTAGAGGAGTCCTGTGAAGTTCAGAATCATAGCAGTAGCATTAAAAAATAATATATTCCCTTTTAATAGAATAGCTATAAGGAACACAAACCTAAAATTTTATAGTTAAAGGGACTAAACTGACCAATAAAATAAAAAAAAGGAATCATAGGATGGATTAAAAAGCAAAATCCAACCATATGGTCATTACTGGAAATGTACTTTGTCCAGAATGGTCTAACTAGATAAAAATGAAAGATTGACCTATAATTTATTGTGCTACTGCCAAGTCATGAGAAAAAAGAAGTGACCGTAAATGATTTTGGAGAAAGTTGAATTTAAAAGAGAAAGTGTTAAAAGAGATAAAGAATGACATTATATTCCACTAAAATGTTCTATACAAAATTAGCCATAATTATAAACATACCTAATAGTTCCATAGCAAAGTTCTTAAAGAAAACCTCCTAGCTTTGGAAGAAGAAATTGCTTAAAGTAATGATGAGGGATTTTAAATCATTAGAAATATAAGATAAATAGAAAAATTATAGAGCTAAGTAGGGTATTCATTGAACTAGACTTAATAGATATGTAGTAAAAATTCAGTGGGATGGACAAATATTAAACCTTTTCCCCAACATTCTAACTTTCACAGTACTTACATAAAAACTTGATGACATATTGGGCCACATAGAAGGTAGAAGGAAATATTTAAAAAAACATTCTCTGTGCCACAATACTACAATGAATGGATCTAATGTAACATAACATGTTACATTAATGATGTAATGGTCAATTAATTATTTAATTAATTTGATAATTAATAATGATAATAAAATAATTGAAGATATAGGCCCCCATGGAAACTATATCCATCTATATATACAAACATACATGCACATATATATTGTTCAGTCATTCAGGTGTGTTCTATACTTTGTGACCCTGTGGACCATAGCACACTATCTTGTTTTCTTGGCAAAGATACTGGAGTGATTTGCCATTTCCTTCTCCAGTGCATTAAGGCAAACAGAGGTTAAGTGACTTGTCCAGGGTAACACAGCTAGTGAGTGTCTGAGGCCAGCTTTAAACTCAGATCTTCCTGACTCCAGGCACAATGTGCGTGCATGTGTTACACACATGTGTTCATATGTTTAAGTACACACATGAAAAGCACATTGCGTATGCATGTTGTGTGTTTATATGTTAAATAAGGACTGGATATAAAAAGAAATTGTAAAGACAATAGCAAACCTTATTTTTAAAATGGCAGCATAGATATTAGAATGCACTCAATACTTAGAGGAAAATTCATAGCCTTGAATGTATCAATAAGAAGGCAAAATTAACAAATTCAATTTATTCTTAAGAATTTTACAAAAGAACAAAGCAAAAAAATCGATAGAAAGAGGAAAAAAGATACATGAGATCAGAACAGAGAAGAATTCATTTTTAAAAAGTGTAGTGTCCTATTAACAAACCAACATTACATTCCTGGTACAAATCCAAAAAAAAAGTGTAGTGAAGAGTCCTTGGTTCTAGAAGAATTTTTTTTCCATACAAGTTGAGGGGAGTGGCCAGAGTTCTGGGCTTGGAGTCAGGAAAATGAGTTGAAAACTAGCCTCAGATACTTACGGGCTTTGTCACCCCTGGGCAAGTCACATAAATGCTGTCTGCCTCAGTTTCCTCATCTGTAAAGTAAGAATCATAATAGCATCTGCCTCCCGGGGTTGTTGCAAAAATAAAATGAGATGTATTTATGAAATGCTTTGCAAAAATTAAAGCATTTAATGATAATTATAGCATCACTTAAAGACCTTTACTTCATTGTCTTCCTTTTGTGAAGTGAGGATAATAATCCTATTCCTTTATCTACTTACATTACTTTGCCCTATCAAATCAGATGTGAATAATCTTGAAAGCAGGAAAGAGCAAATGAGAGAAATGTTGTCATGTATTGCTGGCTGAAAAGATTGATTGAGAAATGTTACAGGAAGGATTATGTTAATATTTTAGACAAGAATGATTATATACCATGGCCTGATATGGAGAAGATGGCATAAGAAGGATGAGATCACGTCAAAAATGAAATTCTTACTCTGTCTAATCACAAATTAACCCAATAACAAAGAGGAAAGTAGGGCATTCTCAAAATCCTGATGTGAATTCACTGAGATCTCTCCTTGAAAAAGCTAAGATGTAGAAAGGACTTGTGCCAGATATAGAAACCAGAGTATTAGTTAACGAAGAATGCAAAGGAGTAGAAAGGCAATGCAGAACAGTAGAAAGAAAATTGGACTTGGAGTCAAAAGACCCAGAGTCGAATCCTTGGTGTTGCTATTTCTTACCTGTATGGCCTTGGGAAAATTTATTCTGGGGCTCAGCTTCTTCATTAACAAGTACTCTATTTTGAACTAAATCATTAATTAGGCTTTTTCCAGAAAGAAATCCTGTGAGCTCTAAGGCATATATGTGGTTGGTAACTGCAGGTGTCTTTGATGCAATATCAAGAAGACCGGAGTCCACACTGAGTTGAGACTTATGGGGAAAAGGTCACCAGGGCAACCAGAAAGGGCTTTTTAAAAGGTTCGGTCCTTGATGAAGGACACAGAAGGGTGAGGCTTGCTGCAGAAGGTGAATGGCATAATGGGAGATAAGATCTGGCTCAACATAATGAAGAATTCTCTAATATTTTATTTAAAAACTTTGGGATTTCAAGTTAAAATAGGATAAAAAAAGCACCTAGGATGTGAGGATCAAGTGACTTATTTTTAAAGTAAGTAGCACAGTGCCTATCACATAGTAGGCAATTAATAGTCCAAACCTGTGGACGCTGATAAGGTTGGGGAGACAAAAGAATACATAGAAAGAAGAGGGACCAAGACAGAGTCTTGGGGAGCACTGGTAGTTGTCCTTCTCAGAGAGGGCCAATGACATGAGGAGGTGATGTCTTAACTTGCAAGTGAGTTGGATTTAAATGAGGCAGAGCTGTGCAAAGTCATCTGCCTCACCTCCTCCACAGTCCTTGGAGTCTGGTAGTAAGATGCACGTCAGGATGACTACTGATGGTCCCAGATGCAGTAGGAGAGGTCTCTTAGCTTAAGAGACCTTAAGCTAAGGTCTTTCCCAGGTCTCAGTCTGAGGCAATGCCTATTCGATAATTAAAATCTAGGTAAGAGTTGAGGCCTAGTTTGGCTCCATTAAAGAGTTAGTCAAGGAGGGGAGGAGCCTCAGAATTTCTGGCCAGAACAGAAACAACTTCTATTACCCTCACTCTGAGCCACCAAATCCCAAACAATGAACAAATGAGGCTTGGATAGGGACGTGTTATTGGCCAATCAGTGAAAGCCAGAGTGATTTGGGTTTAAAGGCATGTTCAAGTAGCTCTATTTGTATCCCAAATCAATTTTATCAAAGCTTGTTTTTTTCAGAGCTATGTTTCAAGAAATCATAAATGAAAACCATATCAGACAAAATAGTTTAATTGTCCCAGTTAAAAAAACCCCTCCCAATAACAGAATAAATAAACGAGGAAGAAAAAATATCTAGTCCTCAAGATACATTGGGAGGTATAAGTGGATCAACAATTATATTCTTTGGGTAGAGCGCCCACATGTAAGAGTATGATCCCCACAAGGGCAGATGGGGAAGAGCCTTTGTAGTTATAACCCTTATAGTCCCCTTATAGTTAGGGGTTGTGATAGGAATGATGATTAATCAAAGGAGACAGAAGTAGCATTGAGACAGGTGGGTAACTGGAGAAAGAGGAGAGAACAGTGTTGTGCAAAGCCACAGAAAGAGTATGCCAGAGAAGATTATGGCCAGTAGTGTTAAATGTAGCAGATAGCTCAGGAAGGATGAGGACCAGATAGTTGGTTACTTGGCAGGGATTTTCTGTTGTTTTTCAAAATTGCTGAAATTTTGCCAGTGGTAGAACAGGGAAGGGAAGGAAAATGAAGCTCTGAATAGACCACTTTGCCATTTGTCACTTCAGATCATGTGCTAACATGGGATCATTCATCTCTGTTATTGCACAGATGAGGAAACTGGTGCATAGGGCAGTTCAACCCCTTGCCCAAGGTCACATAGGTGGTAAACATCAGAGGTGGTCTTGAACTCAGGTCCTCTGGCTTCTGACCACTCAGTGCACTTTGTAGTGTACCACCTTGCCTTCCTTTCCAGATATCTTCAGGGGGTGTCTAAATTATTTTATTGTCATATAGTGTTTGAATCATGTATCATCAGCTAGGACACTGATGCTCTAAAGAACATGAGCTTTCAGAGCTTTATGCTTTCAAAGCATAAAGCATTTACAAATGGAAGGTGGTGGTGGGACTCAGGATTCCTTTTTTATAGTGAAATTTTTGTTGTAACATTATTGGTTGTAATTGGATTTTACCTCAAGCTCTTATAAAAGTTTTGGAAGGAAGAAGTTTGAAACTCTTTGGTTTAAATTACTTTACCCCCTGCATTATAGGAGCATGTTATGTAGAATTTAAAGGGATCTTAGAAACCATCTTCATTTTATAAATGAGAAAATATGCCTTGAGAGAAAGAAATACTGCCCAAGGTCATACAATAAGATTTGGACCTAAGATTTGAATTTAGGGCTTCTGAATACAGATTGAGTACTTTTTCCCTATTAGACAAAATGTACCATTACAAAAATCTTAACTGAGCTTGAATTAGCCCTGGAGATTTGGGGTTTTTGATGTGGGGGGAAAGGTACCCAGCCTGTCACCTCCCTGGGGGTCCTGACTTACCTCTTCTGAGGCTACTTTCCTATCAAAATAGACTATACTCCTCATGCCACCTGACCTGGGGACTCAAGAACAGCACCTATCACCTTTATAGCTGTTCCCCCAAACTCACGGAGGGTATGAATTATATCTCGTACCTCCCCTTCATCTTAGGTCTCCTTTTCTGTCTTTTTTCTATCTTCGAGTAGTCTCTGAAGCCTGTTTTTCATCTGAAGACACCATCACTCTTGGAACCGTCTGCAGTTTTGAATGTACTTTCTTTCATGCCCCTGGTACAGAGGGCAAGGGTGCACAGTTACCATTCTCTTCATTCTTTAGTGCTACTCTCAGATCTTCCTTTTGCCGCGTCACTTAACAACTACTTCATCTCCTTTAAAATGTGCTCCTTCCCATGGAGGTCCTCATTGTAGCTAGGTGGTGCAGTAGATAGAGCACTGGGCCTGGAGTCAGGATGATCCGAGTTCAAATTTGGTCTCAGATACCCTCTAACTTTGTGACCCTGGGCAAGTCACTTAACCCTATTTTCCTCAGTTTCCTCTTCTGTAAAATGAGCTAGACAAGGAAAATGCAAAGCATTCCAATATCCTTGCCAAGAGAACCCCCAGTGGGGTCATGAAGACCGACGTGACTGAAGTGTCCGAACAATATCATCAGATAATGATGACAACACTAATAATAACAGTAGTAATATTTAGCATTCATACAATGCTTTAAAGTCTGGAAAAAGATTTCATTTGATTCTCACAACAACCCTGGGGAGTAGGTGATTTTAAATCCCCCCATTTTAAAGTTGAAGAAACTGAAGCAGAGAGAGGTTAAGTGACTTGCCCAGGGTCACACAGCTAGAAAGTATCTGATGCCAGATTTTAATTCAAGTCTTCTGACTCCAGGTCCAATGCTTTATTTGCTGCTGCACCTGTGTGCCTTCAGGTGGTTCTTTCTTCACCCCAGTAAGCTGAATCTCTTGTTCACTTTTCTTCTCCCTTTCAACTCTTGTTCCCTCTCAATTTTCCTGTGATTCTGGTCCAGTCTGTTGTATAGATATACTGTGGGTCACCAGGGATGCTGGATGGATGTGTGTGTGTGTGTGTGTGTGTGTGTGTGTGTGTAAAAGAGAGAGAGAGAGAGGGAGATCCCTCTATCTCTACTGTTAGGAACCACCTCCTGTGCTTCCCCAAACCTCATTATACAGAGTATTCCAAAATTCTTTGTACAATCTAAAGCTTACAGATGTACTTGGGACACCCCGTATCTCTTGGCCATGTCAGTTCTTTCCTCATCATTTTTTGAAAGTAATAGTTGTTTTTTTCTTTGTGCTTGTATCCTCAGTGTCTAGCTCAGTTTCTGGTATATGCTTAATATGTTGCTCAGTAAATGCCTATCAATAGTTCGTCTATTAGAATTAAACATCCAGTGAAATATAAAGCATGCACTCCTCTGACTTTTAAATCCCTTCCAATCTGGCCCTCACCTACCTTTCCAGCCTTAGCGTATATTGCTCCCCTCCCCATAGTATGTGATGTGGCTCAGCTGTCTTCTTTGTGGTTCCTCACACTCGACACTCCACCTCTGGGCCTGGCACTGCCTATTTCTCATACCTAGAATATCTCTTCCTCATGACCATCTGTTAGAAACCCTTTTTCCCCCCCAAAACTCAGCTCAAGTCACCTTCTAGATGTGCCCTTTCCTGCTTCTAACTACAAGAGTCCTTCAAAACAGTTCAAGTCAACACATATTGTATATGCATAGTGTATACATAAGCAAAACACACATACATTTTTATAAGTGTATTCTGTATGAGGGGCAGAAAGGTGTAGTGGATAGAGACCTGGCATCAGACCCACCTCTGATCCATAACTGACTGTTTGACCCAAGGCAAGTCATTTGATCTCTAGCTGCTCTTGGCAAGTCTGTGAGACTCTAAGTGACTGAGGAGGTGCTGACCTACATTGGTAGAGAAAATTCCTCACTGAGAGTTCCTTATACCATGAAACCACATTTGGTATATCTGTGTCTGTTTATCTTTCTCTGTCTCATTTATGTCTCTGCCTGTATCTCTATGTATGTATGTCTCTATATATGTATATACATGCACATACATACAAAGACACACACATGTATGTACATGCTGTTTTCCCCAAATAGAATGTAATCTCCTTGAAGGCAGACTCTCTCTGTCCCCAGATCCTCGCACGGTACCTGGTATATGGTATACACTTAATTAATGCTTTACGATTGATTGACAGAATGACAATAGTAAGGATCTTTCTGTATTTAACAACTCATCGAATCAATACAACTTACAGCCAAATATTCAGCTAGCACTGATGCTTTGCATTAAACTTTTGGGAGGAACCAGACTTTGGTTTGGATTCATTCAACCATCTCCTTTTAGCCAGGATGCTCAGAGCAGACCCCAAAGAGATAACTATTTACTGCAGTCTTCAGCCTCTTCCTGGAGGTTACTTCCTTTACTTAAACTTCAGAACATTCTTGAGGAGCATCTCCTAATCTGGCTGCCTCTTTCAATCATGCCCTTGGCCTTAGGACTCAAGGCATGGAGTGAATCGGTCCAATTGTTTATAGCACTAGACTTCCATTTATGGTCTTGCTGTTGCAAGTGTTTCTGAAAGAAATCTAATAAACTTAGGGACTAAAGGATAATGTATTCATCCATTCCCAAGTAGAATGCCTTGGCTGCCACTTGACTCACCCTTAGCTTCATCTAAGGAAAGCTATTTTTCATCCCCTTATCATGAGTTCTGCCTCTGAAATTTTGAACATGCTCCTCCATACCTAACATAGCCTTCCTTTTTTACTTTACAAATTTATGATCTATTCTTCAATATACATGCCTTAGAAGCCTTCCCTGACTTGAAAAATTCCTTTAATTTCAGTATTTTCCTCAGTGTCTAAGTGCATATCTTCATACCTATAGCTCTGTATATGTATAATTAGCTTGTACTTGTTTATTATGTATGTGTGCAATGTCTTCTCATGTAATTTATTCTTTTCATTGATGATTTCTTTATCAGTCAGTTGAGAGGCATTTATTTATTTATTTTTGATAGCAGGGCTTTCTTCTGTTTTATATATCTTTTATTTCCTCCAATGATATGTTAAAGCAATTAAAAACATTAAAAAAGCTTTTGAATTCCATATTCTATACTTATTTTACTGATGGGAAGACTGAACTGCAAAGAGATTCCTTGGGGTCACATGGGTGAGATGTCAGAGGTGAGATCTGACCCCATGTTTTCCGGACATTAAGTACAGCACTCCATCTACCATTCCATTTGGATTTTCGATGATGATGATGATGATGATGATGATGATGGTGGTGGTGGTGGTGGTGATGATGATGATGATGACGATGATGATGATGATGATGATGGTGGTGGTGGTGATGATGATGGTGATGGTGATGATGATGATGATGGTGGTGGTGGTGGTGGTGGTGATGATGATGATGAATGATGATGATGATGGTGATGGTGGTGATGATGATGATGGTGGTGGTGGTGGTGGTGGTGATGGTGATGATGATGATGATGATGATGATGAGGATGATGATTGTGGCTCATTTTAGTAATACAGTTGGATCAATTAGTTCATGAAGATCATTAATAATACTGAAAAAACTAAGTTAACTACAAAATGACCAGTTCAGGTACGTGATCAAAATCTTGCCCCTAAAACAGAGAGGGATAAGGAAGCCCCTCATTTAAATAACTTTTACCCACTAGTACTGCTGTTGAGAGCTTCAGTTAATAGGATGAGAGCTTCAGACCTGGCATCTAGACTAACGCTCTCATTTTACAGATGAAAAAATCAAGGTCCAGAGAGATTCAGTAATTTGCCCAAGGTTATGCAGGAAGTAAATTTCAGAGATGGAATTCAAACTAAGTATCTTTTGCTCAGGACCAGTACTTAATTTACTACATCATACTCCCTCTCTTCTAAAGAAGGTTTTTCTTAATAAAGGATATCCCAAAAGTCTTGGTTCAGTTTTAAGTTTCAATAGCTATTTAAACTTATTAATAAGTCATTAAAGCTTAAAACTGCACTAAGACCTTTGGGACAGCCTGTTTTGCTCTGTATGTCCAGCAACCTTATCATATAGGGAGATTTTTTTTTTAAAGAAAAAAATGAGCTATTACCTGTTTTGGATAGTCTGTGGGTTTAGAAGGTTATGATTCAGAGGTTCTTAAGATAGAGTCTGTGAAGGGTTTTTTAAAAAGAAAAACACCGTTATGATGAACTATTTCAATATAATTAATCTCCTTTGGAATCATGAATCTTATTTGACGCACTTAAAATATTATACTGAGAAAGGGTCCATATACCTCACCAGACTTCCAAAGGAGTCCATGACACAAAAAGGTTATGAACCCCAGCTCTAAATAATAAAAAAAAATGGCTGAAATAAGGACTGCTCAGTATCTTTCCTAGGTCCGGGCTAATTCTGAGCTAGATGGATGGATATTGTCCACAGTGCATCAACTTTATGATTATGTACAACTGTTCAACAAATAACAGTAATTGCTTTCCATTCTCTATATTTAGGAGGTTAGTACAACTTATAATAAATACAATGACCTTTAGGTTAGACATTTCCTGTAAAGTAATGACCAGACCTTCTCCAGCCGGCTATTAATTATGACCAAGAGCACTCAGCCATTGTTTTAAAAATAATGAATAAATAACACAATAAGTGATACTTCATTTGTTATGTAATAATGTGGTGGGTGTTAAAAAAGGTAGCATTGGTAGCATTCTTTCCCGTTATTCTACTTAAGTATTGGATAAATATATTTTTCCGGTAGGTTACGAATTTACTAGACTTCTTTTAGCTCCGTTTGGCAGTTGAGTTGTAATTTATAAAAAAGAACCTTTCAAACTTTAATAAAATTTCAAAAAGGTCACGAGTCTATAAACTTTATTCAGGAGTATCTCACTGTTTTATGTCATATCGCATAAGAGTCAACTCTGTAAGCTGTAGAAAAATTTGAACTCTTGGCACCTCTGGATTTGTCTTGAATAATGCGGTTCAAGTGATTAAAACAAGAATTCTTAACCTTGACAGACTAGTAAGGCCTATAAACTCCCTTTTAGAAAAATGTTTTTAAATGCATAAAATAAAGTACATAGGATTATAAAGAAATCTATTATATTGAAATACAGTTATGAAAAGATTTTAAAAAAATTATGAACCCCAGGTTAAGAATGCCTAGATTAAAATACCAAGCTTTCTACAAAGATATATTAGCCTGTGAAGTTAGTTGTTGTAGATGAAAACCAAAAGGACATTAGCACTTTTTTGAACCTTGAAGACTTAATTAATTTTTTTTAGTTTCCAAATGTAGACAACATTTTAATGCCTGTGTTGTAGGAGTTTGGATAATATTAAATCCCAAAATCGTGTTGAAAATGGAATTTTTGGCCATATTTAACCATTTTTTAACCATCTAAGAAAATTCATTATACAAGGTTAAATATCTAAATATTTGGAAAAACACAGAATTTGCCTAGAGTTTTTCATTTTTATGTTGGTGTCATTTGATAAGTATAGGCTACCTGAAGTTCATCCATCAACCAATACGAATTTATTAATCACCCAGAGTGTGCCAAGTAATCTGCTAGGTATTATAGGTAAAAAAATACAAAGAAACAGTCTCTATTCTCAAGGAAATTACATTCTGATGATTACTTGAAAGGTTGTTCTATGTGCCATTTCTGGATCCTTGTCTTTTAATAAATACTTCTTTCCATAGAATTTTAGTATACCTAGATTGATTCATGAGACATAATGTATGCCCTTTTATAAAATATGGAACTGAACTTTGAAGAAATTAACTTTTGCAATTTTACTCACGCACCATAGCATTAATGGTGTCAAAGATATGTGTGAATTGGTTCGTGATTGTTGATATGTCATTGAACCTATACTCATAAGAAAGTGAAATTTCCATGTCTCCTCTCATTGAAATTTGTTCAGGTTCATCTTCTCAAAAAAGGTCATCTAACACTTGTGAAAATCCTTCATTTTTGAGGATAGTAATAATAGATGTGGATGAAAATAACTAAAGGATGATGGAGAATGTCTCAAAAATAAACTTTTCGTCAGTGGCAAGCAAAACCAAATAAACCAAGACCTCCGTTAAAATTTATTCATTGCAGATTTTCAATCTTTTGTCATTGATTTCTGGTTGATTTTAAGTCTGCCTATGGGAGGCAAAAGAGAGAGAGAGAGAGAGAGAGAGAGAGAGAGAGAGAAAGAGAGAGAGAGAGAGAGAGAGAGAGAGAGAGAGAAAGAGAGAGAGTGAGAGAAAGAGAGAGACAGACAGAGACAGAGACAGAGAGACAGAGAGACAGAGAGAGACAGAGAGAGAGAGACAGGTAGAGAGAAAGAGAGAAAGAGAAGAATGTATGCCTTAAAAAGTATTATCTAATGGGTCAATATCTTTGGGATAAACAGTATTTAAATGCAAAATTTATTTTAATTACATAAGTTCCTTGCCAATATTTAAAGTAATTGCCACTGGAAGAAAAAAAGTTCAGGGAAGGGACTAAAATGAATGGTCTTGATTGGGAAGTATTGAGAGTTTGCCACTGTGGGATATTTAATCATGTGATCTTATCAAGAAGAGTCAGTAGGATGTATTAGTGGGCTGTGCCAGAATGTGCCCAAACTTCTGTCATGACATGTAGTCTGTATGAGGGGCTGTCTAGGTTTGTGGATGACATTTCATTTTTTGGTCTGTGTGACTTTAAAGGACAATTTAATTGTTTAACTTGTGGAACTAGTTAATGGATTTAAGAATGATCAGAGCTTTAAAATACATAGAGCAGTGTAGCAAATTATAGTTTTCTGGAGCAGTCTTGACTTCAGACAGTTTGTTGGCAGAGATGCCTTCATGGACTTCCAAGAGGCAGTGTGGTATTAGTGCTTTGGGATCAGAAAGATATTAGTTGCATATACATGAACAAGTTATTTCCTTTTCAGTCTCAGTTTCTTTGTCTGTAAGTTGGGAATAATAATGCCTATAAGTGCCTATTTTGCAGTATGATTGTGATGAGTAAAGATAGAAGCATCTATAATGCATTTTAGAAAAACTCTGAAGTGCTTACATAGATGCCAACTTACTATCCTGTAAGTCAAGTGCTCTTGCAGATCTTCCAAATGAACTTAAGCACCACAGAGCGGAAATGAAACTGCTTACAACAGTTAGGTGGTGTAGTGGACAGAGAGCAGAATTTGGAGTCAGTGAAACCTGAGTTCAAATCTTGTTTTAGGCACTTGACACCTAGTGGCTATGTGACCTCACTTACTTGATCAGTCTTTGCCTCAATTTCCTCATCTGTAAAATGGTAATAATAATACTATCTACTTCCCAGGGTTATCCTGAGGATCAAACTAATTGACATATTTAAAGTGCTTTGCAAACCTTAAAACACTACATATGTACTAACTATTATTAGTCTGGAAGTTAGATAACACCACTGATCAACACAGAGAAATGGTGCTAATTTATTCAGAGAATATTTTCATTCTTAGGTTTTCACATATTTTAAGTCGAATCGTATTTGGTACCTTTTAAAGCGGATCTTTAAAAAAATTACATAATAGATTTTAACATTTAAAGAATCTGTCAGTTCCTACCTTCAGCCCCGCTCATTTTTGTCACTTTTCCTGGTGAGATTATATCTGCCATTGGTGAGATTAGAGACAATCTGAAAAAAATGCATATAAGGTTGTCCCAGGAAAATGTGGACACAGAGGTAGTTCTTGCATTTCTTCCTGAAGGTGGCAACATGGTATGGAAGAAGGAATTTTTATTTTTAAATTCCTTATGAGTATTAAAAAAAAGAAATCCAGGCAACCAGCTGTGTCTTTACTCTTATATTTCATATGAATTTTTATCAGGATCTTGTTATGTTATTCGCAGTCTTAGTTCTGTCTCAAAACTTAAAAGAGGAAGAATGCTGTAGGGAATTAGGACATGGAGCAAGAGTTGGAACACCAGCAGAATTCGTGTACACCTTTGCTCTAGCCACCTGAAAACATCATCCACAGTTCAAGTGCGCTCAATGGCGTGTCTGATGAAAGGTTGAAAAATGTGGTTGGCAAGATGAAGAAAGGAACCCAGGTCCTACCTTCTCATATTGTCTTGCTTCTCTTCCATTTAAGTAATGAATGAAATAATTGATAGAGGTAGCCCTGAGTCTGCCTGAAAATTTACTTTTCTGACCAGCCTGGGGTACAATGCAGATGCATTGTAACATTATCAGTGGCCCAGCATGATTACGATAGACTCTTATTTTCTGCTGTATTTTATCCGCACTGCATCACCTCAGCATTATTGCCAGTTTAACTGGATAAGTTACTGCTTTTTCTTTGTGTGATTTAGGTAGGGGCAACTTAAATAAAATTTCATTTCAGGCAGAAATGTGTGGAGCTGGCTGCGAATTGAGATCTGGTCTTGATTTGCAGACTTATCCAGATTTAAAATGGTGTTCTGCCAGAAGCAAGCTTAATAACTGAACCTACACCAAAAAAGGAGCTTTTAAATTTAACATATTTTGTACCATCTTCAAAATGCGGATTGGAGCCAAGGACCTTTGCTTAAAAGGATATCGATTGGGTTACTTGTCATGGCATTATTTTAGTCATGATTGCACATCAAAAGTGTGGGCCTGGGCCTATATGTGTGCCCAGTAAAGTATAAGCTTCTTGAAGGTAGGGGCTTCTTCATTTTCTGTTCATTCCCCCCCCCCTTTCTCCCCCCCCCCATGTCTAGCACAGTCCCTTGCACATATTAAACTTTTAATAAATGCTCAGTGGATTGGACTGGATTTGGTCACCTCACCTCTGGGTACCTCTGTTTCCATTTTATTTCCCCCCATTTTTATAGCAAAGGTATTGAATTAGCTGGTTTCTCAGGTGCTTTAAAATTCTATGATTCTATGATCTTGGAATGAAAAGCTATCGGTGGCTAAAAGAGTAACCTATAGAATAGTGTTCACTGATCATTCAGTATTTTAAAATACAATTGCATTTTATTCTAGTTTAAAGGAGAAGTTCATGGCATGCCCCATGTCAGACATTGGGAGGTTTATTGTCTTGGGGTGCACATTCATGTTGAATGGGCAGGAGAGATGCAATGGACCAGAAAAGGAGATGGGAAAGGAGTGCTTGAAACCATGCCATGAAAACCAAGGGAAAAGGTGTATCTGGAAGGAGGGGGTTTCCAGCAGCATCCAAAGCCATAGAAAAGACCAAAGGAGAACCATTAACAAGAAAGTTAGATTTGGTCATTGGAAATAACTGATGACTTCAGGGACAAGGTTCAATAGAATGGTAGCACCGAAAGACAGATTCGAGGGGGAGCAGCGGCAGTGTGGTGTGGTGGGTGTTGTGCTAGCCCTGGAGTCAGAAGAATCTGGCTTTAAATCCTGCCTCTGAGTGTGTGCAGTGGGGAAGTAGAGGCAGGAAGCATTGACTGTGCTTTCTTGGAGTTGGTCAATGAAGGGATATTTATATATACATGTAGATATATGTTATCAGAAGATACGTGTATATGTATATACGTATGTGAGCTGTAGGAAGCTATATATGTGTATGTGTATGATTACGTGCAGATAGCCTGAGATGTCAAAGAAAGGCTGTGTGTGTGTGCGCGCGCGTGTGTATGTGTGTGTGTGTGTGTGTGTGTGTGTGTGTGTGTGTATGTAGCCTATATCTCTTCTGCACTTTGTTTCTAAACTCCTCAAAACGGCTGTCTACAATAGGTACCTCTGCTTTCTCTCTTCCTATTCTCTTTTCTTAACTCCATACAGTCAGACTTGCACCCTCATAATTTCACCAAAACTGGCCTCTTCAAAGTTACCAGTGATCTGTTAGTTACTAAATCCAGTGGCCTTTTTGAAAATCCTCATTCTGTTTGACTTCTGCAGGCTTTGACCCTGTTGATCACAGACAGTCTCTAGATTCGTTGTCCCTGATTTCCTCCCAACACGCAAACTGGTTGATCCAGCTTCCCCGACACAGATTCCTAGCTTGGGGGCATTAAAGGTTCATAAAAAGTCAGACTTGGGTGTTTGCCTAAGATCACATGAATCATCTTACCCCAGTGACCCACTGGACTTGACATCCCGTGTAGGGAAGCTAAGTACTATTAGATTCTTGTTATATATCCTTGCTGTGTTTGAACATAAGTGTTGAACCTGAGCCAAGAAGGCACTGGGGTTAGAGCCTTGTTCACAACACCATCTAACCCCTCCTCCATTTTCTTTGTTGGATTCTCTTTCAGATTGTGCTCTCTAATCAACGCCTAGAACCACAGGGTTCTGTCCAGGGTCCTCTTGTCTTCTTCCTCTATACTACTTCAAGGGGTGATCTCATCAGCTCCAAGGACTTAATTACTATTTCTTTGATGATGAGTCTCAAATTTACCTCTCTGTCCTAACCCACACAATATCATGTTTCCAACACTTTTTTGATATCTTGCACTTGCTGTCCCATAGCCATCTTAAACTCAGCATTTCCAAAATTGAGCTCATTATTTCTCCCCCCCCCCCAATCTCTTCTTGCCCCACTTTCTCCATTACTATTGAGGCCAGTACCATTGTTCCATCCCCCAGATTCATAACCTCAGTGTCATCCTCAAGTTTTTTCTATCTTTCACCCCCTCTGTCTAGTCTGTTGATGAGGCCTGTCAGTTTTCATCTTTTTTTGTAGAATCTCTCATGTATTTCACCCTTCTCTCCTCTGATTTTGCCACTACCCTAGTTTGCATTCTCATTATTTCACACCTGAATTAGTGCAGTAGTCTGCTGCTGGTCTGCTCCCTTCAAGTCTTTCCCCACTTCAATCCATCCTCCACTTAGCCACCAAAGTAATTTGACATAAGCACATGTCCAAGCAGGTCATCCCCTTGCTCAGTAAACTCCAGTGACTTCTTACCATTTCCAGGAACAAATGCAAAATGCTCTGTTTGGTATTCAAAGCCCTTTATAACACGGCCCTCTCCTACCTTTCTGATCTTACATCTTACTCCCCAACATGTATTCTTAGATCCAATAATACTGACCTCCTGGCTGTTCCACTAACAAGACACTCCATCTCTCAGCTCTGGCCTTTTTGTCTGGCTCTTCCTCATGCTCAGGAGATTCTCTGTCTTTAACTCTGCTTAGTTAACTAGATTCCCAGATTTCCTTTAAGTCCCAACTAAAACCTCATATTTTTTTTTACAGGAAGCCTTTCTCAACTGCTTAATTCTAGTGCCTTCCCTCTGTTAATTTTGTCCTATTTATCCTGTATATAGCTTGTTTGTACATATTTATTTGTTCATTGACTCCTCCATTAGACTAGGAGCTTCTTGAGGGCAGGGGGTGGTTTTTTAACTCCTTTTTGTGTCCCCTGAGCTTAGCACATTGCCCGACATAAAGACAGTAAATGTTTATTAACTGACAGAATGAACAGCTGTCTGTCTGGGATCACATGTGGAAGGGTTAGTTAGCTTTGGAAAAGAGAAGGGTGAACTCATTCTCTGAGATTGGAGGAAAAGAGGAGAGGATAAGAGAAATTCTGGAATGTGGGTTCATGAAGTCAGTATCCTTAGAGAAAATAGGAAGTGGAGTCCTCAATAGAATGTTTTTTGAAGGCAAGGACTCTTTCAGGTCTGTTCTGTCACCTAGCTCAGTGCCTTGTGTACAGTAGGTGCCTAATAAATGTTTGTCAAATTGAGTCTGCTGAGAACAAGGGGAGTGTAGATGCTGCTGTAAATATGAGGGGACATGGTTTGAAACAATTGGTACAGGGAGAATTGTGGGCAGGCAGAGATAAGAACCATGATTTCCACATAGTGACATGAAGTTGAAAGAGGTTTCAGATCATCTGGTCCGAATTCTTCATTGTTAAAAGGGAGAATATTGAGTTTCAGAGAGGGTGGGCAACTCCCAAGGCCATGCAGGCAGTAAGTGATAGATATTGGACTTAAATCTGTTCCTTGATTCCCCATCCAGTGGAGCTTCTTGCCACCCAATACTGGGGACTCTGCCAATTAAGTGAGGAGATCCCATTGATAGGAAGACATATGTAATATTTACAATGCTAGTTTCTGAAGTTTAGATGGGAAGAATAAGGTAGTAATTATATAGCTGACATTTACATAGCATTTTACAGTGTCAAAACACTTCACATACACTTGATTCTCACAAGAATCCTGTGATGTAGGTACCAGAGTTATCTTCTTTTTGCAGATTAGGATACTGAGGCTTCAAGAGAATCATTGCTCACTCAGCTAGGGCTTGTCAGAGACCAGATTCCTACCCAAATCTCTCAGGACTGGACCCAAATCTAGCATTTTCCCCACTAGAGTGTATATCATTTGTGATATGAAACCTTGAAAACAAATTGGTGGGGAGAGAGCTGTTACTTTTTTCAATTAGGAGAGGCAGCTTGGCATAAAAGAGAGCGAGCTTCAGAGAAAGGAAGACATGCACATGTATGTGCATAGGCATATGTGTCACTTACAAAGAGATGACAGTTGAATCGCTAGGACTTGGTAAGGTCACCACATGAGTAATTTTAGAGAGGAAAAAGAAGAGGGCTTAGGACAGAGCCTTGGGAAGATACCCACAAGTTAGTTCAAATCTAGCTTCTGACACATTGGCTATGAGAAAGCCTGGCACCTCTCAGTCTCTCAGGCAACTCCCTAAGAATGTAAATTGCAAAGAAGGTGCTGAACTGCATTGGAAGAGGGAGTTTCTCACCAGAACCTATACCGGTGAAGTCAAAGTTCAGGTCATCATCTCTATCTATTGGGGGAAAAATGGAAAATATTGAGGAAATCATGTTTCCTGCGTCTCTTTCTGTCTTCCATATTTTTTTGCCCCAAGACTTCACAGAAATTCATAGATTTAAAGTCAGAGAACTTGAGTTCTGATGCTATCTCTGCTACCTAGGAAGTATGTGATCATAAGCAAATTGCTTCTAGACCTCAGTTTCCTTTTTTGTTAAATGAAATAGATGGGCTATCTTATCTCCAAGAACTTTCCAACTAATTATCCTATTATTAACGACTACAAAAATCCATCTCCTCAGTAAAGCTTCCCTTAAGTCACCTTAGGCCACACCAGTATTCTGAATTATTATTTAATAATGATATTGTCAAAGAGTAATTATATTTTGTCCCCAACTTCTTTCTTTCCCTTCAGTGTTATTTGTAGTCCTGGATATTGCCTGAGATGGCAGGGCTGGAAAGATGAGGTGTTCGTTCCATGGGAGACTGGGCTAGAAATACCATTTAATAATTGCCAGACCCTTGGACAACTTAGTTAACTTCTCTGTGCCTCATTTTCTTCCTCTGTAAAATAAAACACTTGGACTAGACCATATGTAATGTTTCCTTTCAACTATTAACATTCTTTGATTCTATAAAACTCTTCTCAAGACAACACAAGATGGCAGAAACAACTGCTTGACAGCAAAGGTGAAAAAGAAATTGGAACTGTCATTGGTTTAAAGACATTGCTCGTAGATATTTTTGTCTCATTTTATTCCCTGACAAAACATTTATTTATTGGTAGGTAAACACAGACTAAATGTTTTTTAAAAAAAGAAAAGAGAAATGTCTTTCTTATTCCTGAATTAGATCCCATCTTTTTCCATGTAAACCTGTTTGCTCTTGTTCCATTCCCATCCAGTTACCATTGTCCTTGTAATAACTCTTCATATATTTTAAAACATTGTATATTTTAGAGATTTAGTTTTCATATTCGGAGATTTATGTCTTTTTTACTAGTTTATTCAAATCCCAGGAAAGGAAAACCTGGAGAAAAGGCAATAAAACAAATGAACAGTTGTGTTTGCCAAACGTCATTTTTGTGAAGAAAAACCATAGTGGCGATTTTATGGGGAGAGGGTCAGTCTCTTTATGGTTCCTTTAGGAGAAAAGAGACCACCAACAATAATTAATAGCTGGCATTTAAATGGTGCTTTAAGGCTTAAGGAAGTGATTTACCCACATTATCCTTACAATAGATCTATTGAAGGCAATATGAAAGATAAAATATAAGTTTCTTGCAAGTGGAGATTGTTTTGTGTCTGTGCCCAGTGCCTAGTTGAGTACCTGCTATGTCACAAATGCTTGTTGATTGAAACATCCCTATTTTGTGAGTTAGGAAAAGGAGACTCCGAGAGATTGGCTGTTTGTACCTGGCCATGTAACTAGTGAGTGTTGAGCCAAGATCTGATCCTAAGTCTCTTCCCTTTCCAAGTCCAGTGAGATAATATTTGTAAAGTACTTATAACTGTGCCTGGTTCTTACTAAATACTCATTTCCGTGTTCTCCTCCAGGTGCAACACACTTTCCACCTATAAACCTAATGGATAAATAACAGAATTATTATTTCTTTTTTCATCAATAAAAATGGGTAAAATTTTATTCTTATTTTATATAACCACTGTTTTTTTCCATGTCTTTATGCCTCAATTATTTTAAACGGCTGATAAATTCCAATAAACAAATATTTATCGTCTGTGTGGCGCCTCTCTACAGCAGCCCATGAAGTTGTTGATCTGCAGTGGGTAGAGCACTTTCCGTAGCCTAGAGGGAGTTAACCAGTAAGAACGAAATTATAAGCATGGTCAAAAGCCAAACTTTACTGTCTACCTTCAAAGAAAAATCTTTCTGCTGACCAAGGCTAGGTGTGGCTACTATCAAACAGAGAAAGGAATAAAATCCATAGATCCAAAATTCAAATGAACAGCAGAGGACATCTAGTCTAGCCTCTTTATTTCACAGATGAGGACCTTGAGGCTCAGAGAAGGTACACAGAGCAAGCCTAAGAAGCAGGATTTGAGCTAAGGTCTTCAGATCTCACAGCCAATGTTCTTTCCATTATACTATTCTGGCAGGTTTTCCTCTCTGTAGGTTTTGGAATTTTTATGTGTGAAATCCTGATATAGTTGTCCAGTTGTTTATTTGAAGTCCAGATTAGGGTATAAAGGACTCCAAAACAGCTTAATATTCCTGATACTCAAAATACCTAATTAATTTTTCTAGAGGACAATCAATGGATCATTTTGAGTTCAACACTTAAAACAATCGATAAAGTACTTTGTGTAGCAGGTAATATAACCCAGATGGAGTCATAGCATCTTAGATTTAGAATTAGAAGGAAACTTAGGGGTGGTCTGATCCAGTTCCTTCATTTTATAAAAGAGAAACTGAATTCCAGAGAAATTAAATTACTTACCCAAAGGCTGCTCAGGTAGTAGTAATAGAATAGTTAGAGTCAGAATTTGAATATAGGTCCTTTGATTCCAAATTTAACATTGTTCCACTGCAACATGCTTCTTCTGAGAAGCAGAATTTCTGGTGATTCACTGCCTTCCTCATTTGCAGGTGGTGAACCTGCCGATTTTCTCTTTATCTTTTTTTAGGAGGGGAAACAAAAAGAAGGTTATTGTTAGATTTTATTCTTATTTCTCTGTCTGTCAATCAATATGCATTTATTAAGTACTTATCACATACTAAGCACCGTGCTAAGGATGACATCAGAAGCACAAGAGGAGATCCCAAAGACATCAGTGTCACAAAAATTCAGAGAGGGGAGAACAACCAGCAGAAGAGGGTGGTCATTGGTGTTCAATGCTGAGCAAAAGTGAAGAGTGAGGATTCAAAAAAGGTCATTTGATTGGGCAATTAGGAGATCCGTGGTGACTTTGGAGAGTGTAGTTTAAGTAGCATCATGAGGCTGGAAGCCAGATTGAAGATGTTTAAAAGGGAGGGAGAGAAGTGGACTCATTCAATACAAATTGCTTTCTCAAGGACTTTAACTGAGAAAGAGAGAGTGCACAATTACTACAAGGCATGGTAGGATCAATTGAGGGTTTTTAAGGATGGAGGAATATGAGCTTGTTTGTCTGAAGCACGGAGAGATTGAAGACTAGAGAGAGAGGGGATAATATTGAAGGGAAGATGCTAGAAAACATGGGAAGAGATATGTTAAACGTTTACTTTGAGAAAAAGTAGAATTACCTCATCATCAGAGACTGGAGTGAAGAAGGAGATAGTGGGGGAAGATGGGTTATAGTGGTAAGGGGTAGAGGGATAGGAGAGGGACTTGTGGAGCATGTCAGCTGACTGGTATAGAGGGCTGAACTTGAAATCAGGAAGACCAAACCTTGGAACCTGCCTCAGACACGTAGTAGCTACGTTACCTTAGCCTCAATGTTCTCATCTGTGTCATAAGAATGACAAATTTTATATCACAGGCTTTACAGATAAAATGAAATAATACATTAAGCATATACATTATACACATACACACAGCTTTGTAGACCATAACATGCAATGTAAATAGTAACTAAGATGATGATGATGATGATGATAATGATGATGATGATGATGATGATGATGATGATGATGGTGAAGAAGATCTTAATCCTCAGGTGGGGGAAGGTGAAGAGGCAATGGATGGTATGGGGATTTTGAAGAAAGAAGAGGTTTGTAACAGGCATAGTGAAAAGTGAGATGGAACGTGAGTAGCAATTACGGTAGCTGGATAAATGTCGGACCTGGGGTTAGGAAGATCTGAGTTTGAATTTGACCTTACTTGCTAGCTGTATGACCCTGGGTGAGCCACTGAACACTGTTTGCCTAATTTCCTCACCTGTAAAGGAACTTGGGAAGGAAATGGCAAATCATTCCAGTCTCTTTGCCAAAAAAAAACCCTTAAAAATCAGTTGCAACAGAAAACTACTAAACAATAGGATCGCCTTGCTGCATTGAGGGCCCACTTGAGATTAGACAACATAAGTCGTAGTGGACACAGTCAGCACAGTTTTGTTTTCCTCTGGTTCTTATTATGTGTAATTTAAATGAGTTCAACATACATTTACCTCCCATGCATTAAACACTGGATACATAGATGAAATATGCCATGGTGCCTGACCTCAAAGAGCTTGCAATCTACTATGGTAATACATGACACGTATACAGATGAAGTTTTGGTTTGTGATGGGGCAGAGGAGAAATCCAGGCAGAATTCTTTAAGATTCCTTCTAGGGAATCAGGTAAGGAAGACAGCAGGAGCCCTGGGTTTTGAAGGAAGAGTAGAGTTTTAATAGGGGTGGGATAGAGAATGTGGGAAGGCACAGAGATGAGAGATAGGATACCACAGGGAAAATCTGATAATCCCATTTGACTGGGATGTGAAATGCCTGAAGTCATGTGAAATAAGGCTGACTGTGAAGGGCCTTAAATTCCAGACTAAGGATTTTTAAATTTATCCTCTAGGCAATGAGACATCATTGAAAGCTTGAGCAGTGGAGGCAAAGCCAGCCTTTAAATTAGTAAGCTTATTTTGGTAGCAGAGTAAAGGATCGATTAGATAGGAAGTCATCATCAAACAGTTAAATACTTATTATGTGGGAGGTGTGGTGAGCGGTGCTGGGAATACAGAAACAAACAGAAGGATAGTCCTGCTCTTTCTGGGCTTACATTCTAGTTAGTGAAGATACCATAGAAGGTGGAAGTTTTGGGGGTGTGGTGTGGTGGAGGGAAGGTACCTATGGGGAGGCATGGTGGTGAAGGGTGGAGATGGAGTTGGATCAAGAATGGCTGCCTTGGGACCTTCCTCAAAATGGAGGTCCTGGGTCAACTCAATGATGGCAGGAAGAGGCTGTAGGGGTGGGAGGATCTTCCAGGCTGTAGAATCTGGAGAAGTGAAAAGACTCTGAGACTGTGTCTTCCTGTGTATTTGTTTGATTTTGGAGCAATAAGATCTATCATAAATTTGAAGGAATTTTATTAGTTATGGTGTATGTAACGCTCTCTAAAAAAAGATGAAATGAATCTTTAAGCTTCTACCACTGAGTAATGCTGTGTAGCTGTAAACGTTGCTGACCGAGCAGGTACAGTTATCAATTGACAACTCACTTTGATAGTTTTTCTCTCTGAGAAAATAATCTCATCCCGGAGTCAGGATATCATGGAAAGATGCTTGACAGAAACTCTACAAATCTCTGTCTGTCTGTCTGATTGTCTCTCTCTCTCTCTGTCTCTGTCTCTGTCTCTCTCCCTCTCTCTCTGTCTCTCTTTCTCCCTCTCTCTTTCTTTTCCTGTCTCTCTCTTTCTCCTTCCCTCCCTCTCTCCCTCTCACTGTGTTGGACTCTTCTCTAAAGCTGGACCACACCCCATCACGTTTGGATGCCAGATTGCAGGGCACCAACTCCCTTGCTTAGGACAGATGTTGCATGCCCTGAAATGTGTATTTAGAGAATCTTTCTGATTTAATGGAGCGTTCTGCAGCATATTGTGTCATAGAACTGGCCATAGAAAATTCTTTAGGGATTTGAATATGCCCTATACACTGATGAGGCCAGTCCAGTGAAATTGTGTATTAACATCATGATGGGCTTGAAGAGATACCGTTTGCCATTTCAGCTCTGTTTCCTTTCCACTTGCAAATTTAAATCCTTTCCTTGTCAACCTGCAGATTTTAACACTTTTTTTTCTCTTAAAGTTCTATAAATCCTAGATAAAACTGGTTCTTTGCCATTGCTGTCTCTTTACAGGATTAAAGTTAAAGGAAAAAGTTAATATAACTTGAAAAGTGGCACCTGAACTATTTGATTATATAGCAGACTGCACAAGAACTAGCTTTTCTGCAAAAAAAAGTTTTTGGAATTTGTTTTGCTCAATCTTTATTTCATTTGTGTCTCTCACTCTTCCTTCTTTTTCTTTATTTTTTGATTCGTCACTTAGAAGTGGGTGCAGGGCAAGCAGCCCAGTTTCTGTAATTGTTCTTGCTCGGCTTTTGCCTAATCAACGCCGGAGTTCCTCCTGTTTTTGCATACTGTCATGCATTGTAAATTGCTCATGAGTATCAGAGGGAAAAACCTGGCTTCTTGGGTTTCAACAGTGGAAGATTATGAAATCAATCAATCAATCAATGCCAGAATATTCTAAGCTACATCAGCAGCCTTCCTCTCCCATCCATCTTCAGCTCCTTGCCAGGGTGGTAGTGTAGCACAGTTGGGATATGGTTTCACACTGATCTCCAATTGCAGCAAAATGTATGCACTGGAAGGATAAGTGAGGAGTGGAAGGGCAGCTAGGCACAAAGAAGCATGATCAAGTACTAGTCTAGTTTCGAATTTCTTGCAGAGTGGAAAGGTACTGGAGCAGTTTGCCATTTCCTTCTCCAGGTCATTTTACAGATGAGGAAACTGAGGGAAACTGGGTTAAGTGACTAGGCCAGAGTCACACAGCTAGTAAATATCTGAGACCAGATTTGAACTCAGGAAAAACAATCTTCCTGACTCTGGATCCAGGACTCTAGCCGCTGTGCCACCTGTTACAGAAATAAGGCCCATTTCCTATTAATTCTTTAAAATGCTTGTATATTAAAAAAAAGTTAAAAAGGGTTTAAAGAAGTATTGTCTCATCTGTTACTGATAATTGATGAATTAGCTCAGCAAAGACAACACAAGGGAAGCAAAATCCATTCATTCAGCAAATATTTGTTAAGTACATGTTATGTGCAAAACTAGGGATGCTGAGACACAAATGAAACACCCCCTGCCTTCAAGGAGCTTGCATTCTACTGGGATCCAATTGAATACCGAAAGACAACTATTTATTAAATATGTGCTGTGTATAAGGTGCTGTGCTAGGTTCTGTCCAGACTGGAAAGAACATGGATCTGAAGTAAAAAAAAAATAGATTCACATTCTACCTCTGATGCTTACTAAGTGACCTCAGACAAATCACTTAACCTCCCTGTGCCTCAGTTTCTTCATCTGTAAAATGAAGCGGTTGTACTAGATAGCCCCTCCAATTTGGTATGTGATCCTGTGACACAAGCCCTGCTTTCAGGAAGCTTACATTCTGCTGAGATTTACAACTTGCAAAAAAATGTAAGTAAATATTATAGTTTCTAGGCTAGAATAGTAATAATTGAGGGCCTCAGGAAAGGTCTCATGGAAAGGCTGTGCCCGAGTTGTGACTTAAAGGAAGCAAGGGATGAGCAAGGCAGTGGGGTGGTGCAGTAGATTGAGAAGCCCACTGAACTTGGAATCAAGAAGTCTTAGTGAGGTCAAATCCAACTGCAGACACTCGCTAGTTTTGTGACCCTGGGAAAGTCACTTAACCTGTTTTGCCTCAGTTTCCTCATCCATAAAATAAGTTGGAGAAGGAAATGGCAAACCGCTCCAATATCTTTGCTAAATTAAAAAACCCATAAAAAACCAAACAAAAAACCCCAAACCAAAATGACGTCACACAATTGGACATGACTGAAAAATGAAGAGCAAAAAGGGATTCACCAAGGTAGACTTAAGGCAAGTTCGGTGTGCGGTGGTGGTGGTGGTGGTGGTGGGGGCTGAAGAGCATTATAAAACCATGCTCTAAGTAGAACATAAATGTCATCACCTACTGTGTTGCATAACAGGACTTTTGGCAGTACAAAGGCATCTTAAGTGGGATAAAATGAATTAACCATGCCAGAAAGAAATGCAGGGCAACAGGTGTTACTGCGATATTTGCTTCCATAATTGGTAGACTTAATGTGACAGTGCAGGAAACGTTCCCAGGTTTCCAACTTTAAAGTTTTCCTTGTCACATTGTCAGTGTTAACTCGGTTGGCATTTAGGTGTTTTTATTGTCTGACACACTCCTCCCCATCAGCAAATTAAGCACTGGATGGCTTACTTTCCGCTGATATACTGTAATGTTGAATTTCTAATCACCCATTGACACTGGCAGGTCTTGAATAAGTATTTGTCCAGCGTTATAATGGTTTTTCTGAACTATGGCACAAAACAGCACGTCTGAATAAATAGAAAATATAGTCAGTTCTGCCATGAGATGACTTATGTATTCCTAAAAATCACATCACTGTGCAAAACTGCCTAATATAAACCAAAAGATTTATGGGGAAAATGGGATTAAGGGCTACAGTGGTGAAAAGCTTTTGTTGTTATTGTTTTTCAGTTGTGTCTGACTCTTGGTGACCCATTTCGGGTTTTCTTGGCAAAGATACTAGAGTGGTTTGCCATTTCCTTCTCCAGCTTATTTTACAGATGGGGAAATGGAGGCAAGCAGGGTTAAGTGACTTGGCCAAGGTCACTCAGCCAGTAAGTATTTGAGGCTGGATTTGGACTCGGGTCTTCCTGACTCTAAGCCTGGCGTACTATGCACTGTGCTACCCAGCTGCCCTCAAAAACTTTAGTAACATGTAAAAAGAAGGTAGGAGTCTATTAAAAATGGTAGCACAGTTTTATAAATAGTTAAGAAATATGTAAATAATACAATAAATGGTGATATTCATGGCCATGGGCTGTTGTTTGCTTTGCCTCCTGGTTCCTGTGGGGCTGTCCTGGCAAGGTTGGGTTGGCAGAGTTGGTGGCTATGGTGACAAGATGGCCTTGGTTGTCCACAACTTGTGGTCATGGGAGCTGCAGCCATGGTAGAAGCTGAGGGAGGATGGAGTATGAGAGTGTGTATTAGCCCTCCTCTGCCTACAACTCCTATTGTACCCGAAGATAGGCAATAAATCTGACTCTTTGCCTTGAAAAAGACCTGATCTTTGCTTGTAAAAATGGACATTAGATAGGATGCAGGCCATAAATTATCATGAAAGGGTGAAATTTTCTGATTCTTGCTATTTCTTGTGGACTGAATCATATATTACCAAATCATGTCGAAACAAACTCAGGCTTTCAAAACCAGCATCATAGCAGAACTGTCTGGAGTTTAAAACCTTTCTAAAAAGTTTTGATCAATACTGTATATCTTTTTTGGGGAACAACTTTAAAAATAAAATCATCAATGAATCAATAAACATTTAGTGAACACTTCCTATGTGCCAGGAACCATTTTAATCTCTGGGGCACAAAATAAAGTGATCCTTGCTCTTAAGGAGCTATATTATCTCTAATATATTGTACATATTCCCACTCACTGCAAGTCAACATTGTACCTTTTGAACAATTGTTTCTATTCTGGTCAGAAACTCTGAGGATCTTCTATCTCCAGACTGATTCTTTTATGAAGGCAAATTAGACCATCTTTTGTCTCAATTCTTACCTAGCCTTTAATTATTGAATGGGTGTTGCCTCAGACAAAAGGACCTTAGCTTAAAACAGCCAAGGTCTCCTACTGTATCTGGGGCCATCGTCAGTCATCTTGACCCATGTCTTGCCATTGGACTCTGATGACTGTGGAGGAGAGAGTGAGGCTGGTGACTTTGCACAGCTCTGCCTCACTTCAATCCAATTCACTTTTCAGGTCAAGACATCACCCTTCTGATGTCATTCATCCTCTTCAAGAGCTAAGGATGAACAGAATCAACATTGTACCTTTTAAACTCAAAGACATATTAACCAAAAACTGTTAATTTTTTACCATTGGGAATATTTTCTAGTTATTGTTTGGATACCAGTTTTGCTTCATTTTATTAGAGGAGACAATTAATGCGTATTAAGTAAAACAAATACATTTATAATCATGTCTTTTAAAATCAGAAAATGTAAGATGGGAACTTCCTCCCCCGCCCTCTGCCCGCCTTCCAGGTCATGAATTCTGTCTGCAGCATCCTTGTCAAATGGTTGTCTTTCTGGATCCCACTTAAACGCCTTCAGTGATGGCAAACTCATTTTCCTGGTTAGAAACCCATTGCTTTATTGGATGTTTCCAGACATTTCTTCCTTTTGTTTAGTTTAAGTCAGCCTCCTTCTAACTTCTACCCATTGGTCCTGTTTCTACCCGCCAGTGCTAAGTCTAGTTTTGTTTGCAGAAACAAGGGATTATCTTTCTTTCTTCTTGATGAGAGATTGCCTGCTTTAGGATAGAAAAAAAAAACAAAAGCAAAAAGACAAAAATGAAAACCACTGCTGGATATTTTTCTATCTTTTTTTGTGTATAGTTTAAAGATTGAAAGGAAAATTCTGTAGCAACTGCTGCATTTTATTCCAAATTATAATTTGTCCAGATTATGGAAAACCAGAGATGTAACAGAAACAGACATTGAAGCATATTTACCATCCTTGGTTTTAGTATGTGGTATCCATATTCCTGGTACATTTGATATATGTTATCTATACTCTTATTCAGCACAAGTCAGTATTGTACCTTTTTAACTAGAAAACATTTTTACTGAAGGTAATTAATTTCTTTTTCTATTAGGAGCTTTTTCTATTCATTGTTTTGTTTCATTTGTACACTTAATGCACTGATCATAAAATCATGTATTTCTGGGGGGAAGGAAGAGAAAGGATTTGGGAGGTGGGAAGAAAATATCATTTAATTATTGTTTGAAAATTCCATTTGGACAAGAGAGGAACAGGTTCCCCTACTTACTTGTATTATAAATATTGTATTATAAATAAATCTACCTGTTCAACCTTACTAGCCTCTCTCATAAAAGGTTAAGTACATGTGGGCACTCAGCCTCTGAATTTATTATTAACCCTTCATTGAATTAATTTTCTTCATGACAACATTCATAAATGTTGACATGGTGAAATGGAATGGGGACAAACGCTCACAAACACAAGAACAGATAAAAGGAAGCATCAAAGAGGTGGGGACTCTGTCATTGAACTTTGAACTTTGCATATATTGTCAAATCTTCCCTTGTCCCAATGTATTGATTTGTTCTGCTGTTTTTTTTAAACTTTCTTTTTAAAATTCCTTGTTACACATGATAGTTCTCTAGGAGGAGCAAGTAGAAGGATACAGGAGAAAAATTAGGCTACGTAAAAATAGAAATATGAATAAACTATATTTAAAAAGGAGAAAGAAGATAAATGATGTTGTTGTCAGTCTAGTGCAGTGAAAACAAAATCAATAGCAGGCAGTGCCTTGGTTTCCAGAATGGCAAATTCAACCACTGCTTTAAATTATATATACACACACCCACACATACCCACACCCAAACCCCCCACCCCCACATATACATATATATGTATATATACACACACGCATATGTATATATACATACAAATATACACACATACACACATCTATCATCCATCTATCATCTATCTATCCATCTATCATCTATTCATCTATCATCTATCCATCCATCCATCCATCATCTATCTGTCTATCTATCTATCTATCTATCTATCTATCTATTGATCATCTATCTATCTATTTTCTATTTGCTTTCTGGCTAACCTAAAGATAAGATCAAGTTGCAAATGCAATGAGAAGGAAATAAAGTTGGTGACAGGCAGTGAACAGTGTGGTGCTTAGTGATCAAGCCTTGAGGGTAATGTAACTTTTATAGAAAAGCAACATTCACAGAAATAAACACCCAAACCAAAATAATCCCCTCTATGTACCCTTCATCCCACCCAAACCCAAGTAATTCAAAGTCATGGAGAGCAATATTAGTCTCATCCTTCTTTCCAGTCCAGATCAGTTTTGTGTAGTGGCAGGTCCAGAATAGCACCTGATCATTGGGTTCCCCAGGTCCACATGGGTGGAGAATGGATTGAGCCAGAAAGCTAGCTGGGCCAGTGGATAGAAAACTGGGCTTGGAATTCTGCCTCACACCTGACTCTGCTGGTGTGAGCCTGGGCAAGTTTTGAAATTCAATTTCCTCGTTTGTCAAATGGAGGTTATAGTAGCACCACACTCGCAGGGTTGTTGTAAGGATCAGTTGAGATAATTTGTGTACAAGGCATGGTACATCTTAAAGTGGTATATAAATGTTAGCTGTTATTGTTGTCAAAGAATGAAATAATTTGGTAATTTTGGACAATTAAAGCGTGAACAGAGATCATTGCTGTTTGGTGGCTAAACTACTAGTGGGGTAACCAGACAGCAGAATGAAAGCTGTTTCAAAGCAAGGACAGGCCACTAAAAATGATTGAAATCTTTTATATTCACCTAAAGTTTTTACTATCTCCCTCTTCTTATCCCTCCTGGAGAGTCATCTCATATAATAAAGGATTTTAATAGAAAATATGAAAAAAGAAGAAGAGAAAAAAATCAGTAGAACCAATTAATGCACCAAAAATACTCTGTATTTATATATATACACATTATATTCTATAATACATGTATATAATTTATAATATGACATAATATAATTAATATAATAATTAAGTATAATTAATAGATTAATTTTATTAATTATTAATAAAGATAATATAATATACACTATATTCTATAATATATGTATGTGACATGACAATTTATAATATGACATAATATAATTAGTATAATATAATATGTTACTACACACCCATAGACCTACCTACCTACCCCTTACTTCCACCCTCTGCCCTCCCCTCCCTCCCCCCCGGCCAATGACAAAAGGCTGGAAGATGTCTTCTCATTTCTCTTCTTTACAGAGGATTTTTATCTTGTTTTACAAACAGTGTCTTTTTTTTTTTTTGCATTTTGGAGGGCAGTTGGGGTTAAGTGACTTGCCCAAGGTCACACGGCTAGTTTTTGTGTTAAGTGTCTGAGGCCAGATTTGAACTCAGGTCCTCCTGACTCCAGGGCCGGTGCTCTATCCACTGCACCACCTAGCTGCCCCCCAAACAGTGTCTTGAATTCTCTTGCCAGGCCTTCACAATGGCAACAAAACTGGAAAATTAAAAGCACAACATTTATTTAGCATTTTAAGGTTTGCATAATACTCTGTCTGCATCATCTTATTTGGTCCCTCACAATGATACTATGAAGAGAAAGGAATAAGCATTTATCATGTACCAAGTGCTGCACTAAAGATATTATCAATCTTGTTTGACTCTCAGAAAAACCCTATGAGGTAGTGACTCTTATTACCCCCTTCTTATAGATGAGATAACTGAGAGTCAGGTTAAATGAATTACCCAAAGGCACAGAGCTAGGAAAGATTTGAAGCAGGATTTAAACCCAAGTCTTTAAGACCATAAGAGTCTTATATCCTGGAGATGCTGTCTCTACTATTATGGAATCAGAAATAATGGAAGCAAACTGGGCTCCGCTTTTATTCAGTAGAAACAGTGTGATAAAAGTTTCTGCCGAGTGAGCCCTTGTCCCACTGTGCAGGTATTTCTACGCTCAATTAGTGACTATCATCAAAATGTCTCTTTCTGTTATTGAACTATTTAGTAGTCAGCTGTATTGCGGATGGGCAAATGAAGTTGAGTAGTAAGGACAGCCAGAAAAAAGGGAGATGAGGGATGGTTTCATTGTTGGGGATGGGCTTGGCTTTTGTGAAGGGGAACCTGTTTTTCTTATCCAGTCAGTTCCTTATCCAAATATACCTGTGCATCTAATGATCAGCTGCTCCTTTGGTCCTGTAACTACCCTAATCTGCTCTCTTCCATGACCTTGGAGAGAAGTATGAGTCCAAGCATTGTTTTGTATGGCTCCAAATGAAGTGTGTGTGTGTGTTTGTGAGAGAGAGAGAGAGAGAGAGAGAGAGAGAGAGAGAGAGAGAGAGAGAGAGATTGGGAGAGATTGGTTTGGTTTTGGTTTTACATAGGTTGAGGGAAGAGAGAAGTTGAATTTCATATGTGACGGACAATACGGATAAAACCAAGACAAAGAGGTGAGAAAACAGACCTGGTTGTGGTGAAAGGTGTGGTTTGGAAAGTTGGAGGGGCAAGAGAGGAGAGTGGAACAGGAGATCATGATAGAGGAATTTGGTATATGTTGGTGGAAAGGATACTAACTCTTGAGTCAGAGTACCTGGTTTATGTTCTGTATGTCACTCTACTACCTAGGTGACATAAGCAATTCATTAAACTTCTCTGGACCTCAGTTTACTCATCCTTAAAATGTGTGTGTGTGTGTGTGTGTGTGTGTATGTGTGTATGTATGTGTTAGATGGGCTCCCTTCTAATCTTACATCCATGGTCCTAATATCTTGGATCAAGAAAAGGGTCACAAAGCAACTAAAGTTTTTCCACCTTGATAATGATAGGTCAGATGAAAAGGGAGGCCTAACTGGCGATGAAGATTACAGGATTTGGACACATTAAATTTAAGGTGTTGACGAGGAAACTAACAGTTGGACAGATTGGAGTTTAAGTGAGAGAAGTTGGGATTGGGTTGATAGCTGCAGCTTAGAGAATTCTTAGAGTTCTTCCAGGAAGAAAGGCAGTATAATTAGCAGAAAGCTAAGAATTAAGCTTTGGTGAATGTCCACAGTCAGGGGATGATTAGGAATAAAAGGAGCCAAAGTGGTAGAAAATGTGGATACAATCATATCATGGAAGTCAAGGGGAAGAATGAGTTTCAAGAGTGAGGGAGCGCAGTGGTGTTAAACACTAGACAGTTGCAAAGGAAACTGAAATCTGAGAATATCTGGCTAGAAGGAGACCATTGTTGACCTTGGAGTTTCAGTAGAATGCTGGGAATTGATATCCAGTGACTAAAGAAGGAATAAGTATGGAGGAAAAGAAAGCAGTAGTTTAAATCACTTGTTTGATAAGTTTTGTGGTTAAAGGAGAGATGATGTAGTGAGCAGAGGTAGTGAAAGTATCATGTAGTTTTTCCCCAAAGGGCACCTATGGATATTTAAGGAGAGAAAGGAGGGAATTAGTGAAAATAGAGAGAATGAAGATGGTAGAGAGGAATGGTGTAAGTGTGAGACAAAATCCCCAAGGAATCAGTCAGTCAATGAGCATTTATTAAGCTTTATATAGCAAAGAAAGGCAAAAACATCATCCTTGCACTAAAAGAGTTTTCATTCTAATGGAGGTCAGAAAGTATTAGGATACAGACTTGAGATAGATAAATTAGCTTTAGAAATGCCCACTTGCCATAAAGCATCACATAAATGTTAGTTATTATAAGCTATTGTAATTGAGGACAAAAATATATAAGAGAATTTCTTTAACCAATTTCTTTGACTCCTTGAGTCAAAAACATCTACTGCTAAGGAAGGAGAACATTTCCTGAAGGGGAAGGAAGGAAGAAATAGGATATCAGAATTTTTAAAATGGGAATGATTTTAGGAAGGAAAATGATAAAAAGAGGGGGAGGAGACTGACTGTAAATCAAGTCATGCGGTTTTGAGATAGGTTAGAGGTAGGCCTAGATAATGCAATTAAGGGTAAAGTGAATAAATGTGCTATCATGGAGTAGACAGGAGAGAGATTTAGAGAATATAGTGATAGTAGAATGACTCTAGGAAAAGGATGTTTTGTTGAAATGGGGAGATGATCTTGATCCACAGTACAGTAGTATATTAATTAGCTGGGACCCAAAAATGTGTTTTGGTATAATGTACAGAGGACATGGAGTCAATGAACTTGGGTTAAATTCTTTTTTTTCAATTTATGTGACCTTTGGTAAGACCTGGACCTCACTTCCTCTTTTCTAAAATGGGAAGTTTAGACAAGGTGATTTCCAAGGTTCCTGTGATCCTACGGTTAGAACTTTATAAAAATAACCCATTTTTGACATTGGAAGTTGGAAATTGCAGACTTACTTCAGAATGAATTTAACTGTGCCTTCATGGTTTAGATAACTACCTGGACATTCCATCTGCACCTGTCTCCAAGTTTGTGCAGAAAAACCACAAACTTGAAAAGGAAACTAAATGCCTGAGCATAAGTCCTGTAGAAGGACTTGCGAAGCATAGATAACAGCCATCTGTTTTGCTGTGTTACATTAAGAAAGTCCATTTTATGCAAAGCACTCGTCTGTCTTAGAAATTCCTACCAGAAAAGTATGTTGCTTAATTGTTTTTAAGTCCTGTCCAACTCTTTGTGACCCCATTTGGAGTTTCTTAGCAAAGATACTGGAGCGGTTTGCCATTTCATTCTCCAGCTCATTTGACAGATGAGCAAACTGAGGCAAGCAGGGTTAAGTGACTTGGGGGGTATACTATATATGTATATGTATTTTATATGATGTACACATACATATACATACATATATGCATATATACACGCACACACATGTGAATATGCATACATGCATGTGTGTATATATGTATACCATAAAGGTACGCTATATTTAATATAAAAATATACCTGGTTTGTAAAGGTCTTGTGAAACAAAGGTCTAACCTTTCCTCTCCTCAAATAACCATCAGTACATTGCCTTCTTAATAGTAAACATGGACAATTGTCAGACTGTCATATAAAGTGCTGAAAGGGGTGTGTGTGTGTGTGTGTGTGTGTGTGTGTGTGTGTGTGTGTGTGTGTGTGTGTGTTTTGAAGTCGCAGATCTTAGACTGGACCAGCTCATCTAGGAAATAGCTAAGGGCGCCCCAGGGAGCCTGAGGGAAGGTCATTCATGTTTGGGAATTAGGAAGGGAGGAGGGTCATTCTGATTATTGACTTAATTATGTTTGTCCTGTTCCTTCTTGATAATACAAAGTGCTTTACACATTTATCCTTTGTTCTATGCAGCTCTGTGGAGAAGGAGCTTATTATTTTCATCCCCATTCTGTAGATCAGGAAACTGGCTGAGATTGAATGAATTTCCCAGGCTATTCAGAGCTAATAAATATCTTAGGAAGGAATCAAACTTAGGTTTTCTTAACTCTACCTTCAGTGCTCTTTCCACCGAGGCACCTAGCAGCTGATCTGTTGTATAGACATGGGAGTCGTCTGCATAGAGATAATAACTCCTTGAGAGTTGATTAGGTGTAGACAGAAGAGAGAACTAGGACAGAATTCATAATTAGGGGTTTGATAGGGATGATGATTCAGCAAAGGAGATTGAGAAGGAGTAATCAGAGACAGAGCAAGAGAATCCAGAGTGAGCAGTGTCACACACACACAAAAAGACAGAAGGAGATTAAATTCAGAAAACTTAGCTTTAATTTTATCTCAGCTAGAAGTTGGATTCATGACATAGAATCCGAAGGTGACAGTTACCTATACATAATAAGGTTAACACATCTATGCAAAAGTGGTTGAACTTTAACAATTGAATGAAACATCCCATTCAACAAATATTTATAAACTGCTTTATTACATACAAGACACTATACATGCCAGGTCGTACCAAGTTTAGGAAACTACTGTAATTCAGTTTAGTTAGGGTCTAGGGTATGTGAAAACTATGAACTAAGGCTTGAAAAGCAAAGCAGAGCCAAATTGCAGAGGTCCTTGGAGGCTTGGCTCAGGGTTCTGTATTATATCTTGTATGTAATGGAAAAGTTCAGAAGATTTTTGAGCCAGGGAGCAAGCAACATGGTCAGATCTACATTATAAGGACATTATGCACTTTCCATTCTGATGGATGCTTAGAAATAAATACATTGGGAACAGATTTTCATGGAAGGCATTCTGTAGGATAAAAACAAATGGACATTTGTGGAGTGAGGGGGAAATGGAACTTGCTTTTCTAGGTCAGGATTTCTTTTTTCATCATGAAGCCTTTGGCAGTTTGGTGAAGCCTGTGGACTCCTTGCAATAGTGCTTTTAAATGCATGAAATATAATACATAGGATTACAAAGAAAACTAATTATGTTGAAATGTTATTCTATATATGAATTTCTGCATATATTAATGTATCACTGTATGTATGCACTGCATATATGTACATGTATATAAATATGTATGTGTACATATAAACAGCATATTTATGTGTTTACCACACTTACATGTGTGTGCTTGTGGGTACACAATATACATAAATGTATACATACATGCACACATACATGCGTACACATAGGTTCACAGACCTCAGGTTCAGAACCCTGCTCTAGATTCAGTGGGTGCTATACTTTCAGCATTGTAAAATCATGGAATGTCAAAGGTCATCCATGCCTGCAGTCTGAATCTTGGTTAATCCCCATTTAACTAACACTGTCTAGAGTCTGAGTGAATTAGTTATGGTAACCTGAATATTTTTCCTGATTATCAATTCCATGGATTTTCTAAAATGTTTGTTATAAAACCCCAAGCCTAGATCTCTCCCTTAATTTTAATGGGAATGAAGTGTTAATTCTGTTCCACCCCCCCCCCCCCGAAAGTTTTCTTAGCTTCATAATTTTATGGTCCCACGTTTCCTATTCCCCTGTCTCTTTATTTTCATTATTAGCTTGGTCTAAACTTCTCTTCTGGCTTGAGAAGGGGAGGACGATGGCCGTTTTGTGGTGGAGGTCTGCATGATCCGAAGCAGAGCAAAACTGGTCCTGTTTCGGCAGTTGCTTCCTTCTTCACATAAGTATCTGTACAGATCATCTTTAGTGTCTTGTGAGGCTCATATTACTGTGAATCAAACCAGATGATGCTCTTGTACTGGTGCTACATGAAATATGGAGGAAGAAATGTAACGCTTTTTATTCTTAATTCACCTTCAAAGACTGTGATTCCTTTTTTAAAAAAGTATTTATGTCATTACCTTGGTGATATTTATAGATTATGATCAAGTTTCCCCTTCACCCCCCACTCCCTCCAGTTTTTCCCTCCCTGGGCTGTATAAATTTGGTTTCCCAGTGTACTTCTCATATATCTTTTTCTCTGAGCCAAACCTGATATTCATTCTATTCCCCTTTGCCTTTTCTGTGATTTAGCTGCATCATTCGTAAACTGTAGGAGTCAGATCTGTGTCCCTGCTCAAATACCAAGGCTGCAGCCCCAGGATTCACTATCATCTCCCTGCCTTTATATTCAGTTCCTAATTTATGCCTCTGAAAGTAGCCCTGGGATTTTGTCTTTTAATTTTGTTCCCAGGGCAAGCTCATCAGAGCTGTATGGTGTATATGTTTATTTCTCCCTTGTGTCCGGGTAGATGTGGCTTATTCCCCATATGATAAGCATGCTACTAACCATCTCTTTAGGCTGCAACTTGAGATCTGTGGAAATATCTTATCAAAACCAGACAGGTCCTGACTCAGCTCTAGGAAGAAAGCTACTTGTCGAAGTCTCAGATCTGGAGGAAGTTTCCACTAATTGGAACTGAAAATGTTTCAAATGGCTTTTGGAAGAGGTGATGCTGTGCCTGCTGATGTTTTCAGATGGGATTGGAAAGGATCTTTTTTTCTCTCCTCTTTGACTATACTTATTTATTAGATTGATGTCAGGCTTTTTTCCTTGGGAAATTTTTATTGCCAATTTAGGGTTTACCCTGCCTTCCTTCTTCAGGTAAACTTCCTCTTAACTTGTGAACTGAGGATGCACCAACATTCCTATGTTAGTTTGCAGTGGATATGCCAAAGATCAGGGCTGAATGCAGTTAGTTTCCTGCCCCTTCCAAAGGAAATAATGTCCTGTTTGAAACTCCAATCTAGTAATTTTCAAATAATGTCAGAAGAGTTGAAATAAAATACTCCCGGAATCTAATCTGGCCTTAAAATTTGGATTAAGTGGACAAAAAGGAAGAACACTTTTAGCCCCATTATGGAGTATAAGGGAAAGAACCTTGGTCCTCTATCAACAATGCATTAGTGCACTTACTTTTCCACATTTCTTCCCATCATTTATCATTTTCCTTTTCTGTCACTTGTCACGTTAGCCAATTCTGAGTGGTGTGAGGTTTTTGTTTTCATGTACATTTATATAATCAATAATGATTTAGAACTGTTTTATGTAAGTCTTGATAGATTTGAATTTTTTGAAAACTGCTTATTCATATCCTTTGACCATTTTTATAAATTATTTTTATAAATTTGGTGCAATTCCCTATATCTTTGAAAAATAATTCCTTTATCAAAGAAACTTGTAAATATTTTTCCCATTTTCTAGCTTTCCCTCTAATATTGGCTACACTGGTTTTGTTTGTGCAGAACCTTTTTACTTTCATGTAATTAAAATTATCCCTTTTATTCCCATAATAATCTCTGTCTCTTGTTTGGTCATATGCTCTTCCCTTATCCATAGATGTTATGAGTAAATTTTTCCATGTTCTTCTAATTTCCTTATGATATCACTCTACTGCAAAATCATTTACCCACTTGGATCTTATTCTGGTATATGGTGGGGAATGTCAGTCTAAGACAGTTCTAACTGTAAGACTTTTTCCTTATATCAACCCTGAGTTAACTCCTTTGAAACACCTACTCACTGTTCCTACTTCTGTTTTCTGGGACCAAGAAGAACAAGTCTGTTTCCTCTTCTGCAAGACTACTTTTTATATATTTGAAGATGGCTTAATCTTCTCTTGAAGTTGAAGAACTTGCCTCTTACTTTAATGAAAAAATTGAAGTCATTTGGTTATGTGCTTCCTCTTATTCCTAAAACCCACTGAAATTTTGTCTCATGCTCTCCTCCTTTCTCCCATATTGGCAAAATGGTGGCCCTTCTCCTTGTCAAGGCCAACTAATCTACATGTGCACTGGATTCCACTCCTTTACAGCTTCTCTGTCAGGTCACATTCTCATTCATTCTTTCCTCAATTCTTCAACTTTTCCTTAGCTATTGATTCCTTTCCTATTACCTTCCAGGTCTCTCTGATTCTTTACAAAACAAAAACCTTCACTGAACTCTACCTCGGGCTATTGTCCCATATCTATACTCTGTCTCCCAGCCAAACTCCTTGATAAAGTTGTCATGACTCACTGCATCTCCTTCCTCTCCTCTCACATACTCCTCTGTCTTTGTGTTCTGGTTTCTACCCTCATCACTCACCTAAAGCTGTCCTCTCCAAAGTCTTCAACAATCTCTTACTTGACAAATCTGGCAATCTTTTCTTAGGCTACATCCTTGCCAGATCTTATGGTTTATACCTACTTAACATCCTCCCCTCTGATACCTTCCTTGCACTCACAAGATGCTCTCTCAGCTCAGGCCTTCATCAGCTCTCTCCTAGATTGTTGCTCCAGCCTCCTAATTGGTCTTCTTGTCTCCAGTCTTTCACTATTCTATTTCATGCTATATACTGCTGCAAAAGTAATTTTCCTTAAGCACAGATCTGACAGTATCACTCCTCTATCCAGTAAATTCTAGTGGTTCCCTATTGCCTCTAGGAAAAAATGTCTCTGTTTAGCTTTTATAGCCCTTCATAATCTGAACCCAGCCTATTTCTCCAGCCTCATTACTTCCTCTCCTGCATTCCACAATCCTGCCAAACAGGTCTTTCTGTTTCTCAAATAAGACATTCTATTTCCTAACTCCATGTTTTTGCACTGGTTGTTCCTCTGCCTGGAATATACTCCCTCTTTTCTTAGGCTACATCCTTGCCAGATCTTATGGTTTATACCTACTTAACATCCTACCCTCTGATACCTTCCTTGCACTCACAAGATGCTCTCTCGGCTCTGGCCTTCATCACCTCTCACATAATTCTGCCTTATAGGGTCCCTCTGTTCTTTTAAGACACAATTCAAGTGCTTTTTTCTGCCTGAAACATCTCCTTGTCCCCTCAGTTGCTCCTTCTCTCCCTCCCAAACTATCTTGTATTTAACTACTTCATATATATATATATATGTATGTATATAGACATATTTTTTCATTTTTAATTTATGCTATGCATATTTATAACGTACTTCTTGTTTTCCTCACTGGAATATAAAGTTTTTGTAGGGATCATTTCATTCTTAGTAATTATATCCCTTGTGCCTAGTACAGGGCCTGGCATATAATAATTACTTAATAAATGCTTGTTAATTTGACATATTTTTCTCCATGATAAGCAATCCCAGTTCCTTCACTCAGTCCTCAGACAGCATGGTCTTGTCTGTCGTTTTTATTCTCTGCTGGATGTTTTCCAGTTTATCAGTGTCTTTACTTAAATTGAAATTAATTCCATTTAAAAATTTAAAAGTTTAAATTGAACTGAATACAATACTTCAGATTTTGCCTGATCAGGGAAGAGTATAGTGAGACTGTAACCTGGAGCTTGTATCCTTCATGATTCAGTTTACGATGATTGATTATTGATTATTTTTGTCTGCCTTATCATACTAATGATTCATTTCGAACTTGAGGTGCTCTATATACCCTCACATCTTTTTCAGATGAAATAATGTCTATCCATGTATTCCCACATTTTGCACTTATAGTGTTGATTTTTTAAAGCCTAAGAATAAAACTAATACTGACTTGATTTTAGACTGCATTAAGAGTAAAAGAATGAAAAAAAATATTTAAGTGCTGACCATGTGACATATATTGTACTAAGTATTGGGGGTAAAAAAGAGCAAAATTCTTAGGGAATTTGTGTTCCAATAAGGGTGATAACTCATATAGGAGACCAGTGGTCAGGAAGATATTGTTTTTTCTTTTTTGGCTATTTAAAATATTATTTTTAGACATTCTTTTATTTTTAAATTTTGAGTTCCAAATTTTCTCTCCCCCCATCACTCACCCACTCATTGAGAAAGCTGATAAAATGTATCAATTATACAAAAGATATCAATAATATAAAACATATTTTGATATTAACTTTATCACAAAAACCCTGGAAAAATTAGAAAAGTGAGAAAAATATACTTCAATTTACACTCAGAGTTCATCAGGTCTGTCTCTGGCAGTGAGCAGCAATTTCTCCATTATGAGTCCTTTGGAATTGGTATCGATCAGAGCAGTTAAGCCTTTCAGTGTTGTGATCATTGCAACATTGCTGTTACTGTTTACAGTGGTCTCCTGGTTCTTCTCATTTCACTTTGCTTCAGTTCATATAGGTTTTGCCATGTTTTTCTGGGATCACCCCCTCATTATTTTTTATAACTTAATACTTGTTACTGGTTTTTTATTCAGGTGAGGGTTAACTTTTTGGGTCAGGATATATAGGGCTTACCTATACCCACCTCAACAGGCCTCGGGCGTCCCCGGCTCCCGGTCCACTCCGGGAGAAACAGCTGCACAGAAAAACTCAGGACACAGGACTTGCTTCTAGCTTTTATTGAGAGTTCATCCTCTATCTTACTGTGGCTGGACTGGACTGGCCTGGCTGGACTGTCCTGGCTCCCCCTGCCCTGCCTCTGAGTAGCCTCTATTTAAGTCCTTTTCTCCAGGGCCCCTTAGGGCCCCTCCCCTGGTCATGCCCTGGCCACAGCGAGCCAATGTGTCTCACCCCAAAGGCAGAGAGATTATCCTGCTTATTGTAAGCAGGTGTAGCCTTTGCATTTTGCCCCCAAGTGATCATGTGCACTCATGTTAGCTGAGGATCTGCTCAACCCGTCCATCTCAGGTGGAGTATCAACGACTCTCTTTAGGAGTCTCCTCCCCACGTGAGGTATCAGAGACCTAACAAATACTACTCTTTCACAATCACAAAACAGAAAGGAAAAGGACCTATATGTACAAAAATATTTATAGCAGCTCTTTTCTGGTGGCAGAGAATTGGAAATTGAGGGGATGCCCATTGATTTGGAATGGCTAAATAAATTGTGGTATGTGATTATGATGGAATATTGTTTTGCTATAAGAAATGAGCAGGCTGCTCTCAAAGAAACCTGGGAAAACTTACATGAAAGTAATAGCAATATTGTAAGATGAACAGCTGTGAACGACTTAATTATTCTCAGCAATACAATGATCTAAAACAACTCTGAAGGACCTATGATGAAAAATGTTATCTATCCCCAGAGAAAGGACTTATGGTGTCTGAATATAGATTAAAACATATTTTTAAACTTTCATTTTCCTTGAAATATTTTTTTGGTCCTTGTTTTCCTTCACAACATTACTAATATGGAAATGGTTTGCATGACTATACATGTATAGACCTACTAGTGGTATTGCTGGATCAACTCTATGAACTTTATCTGAGCAGTACCACTAGTAGTCCTGTATCCCAAAGGATGAAAGAAAAAGGGAAATGACCTATATGTACAAAACTATTTATAACAGCTCTTTTGTGTTGACAAAGAATTGGAAATCAAGGGGATACTTCTCAACTGAAATATGGTTGAACTAGTTGTGGCATATTATTGTGAAAAAGTGGTGTTATGCTATAATAAATAATAAAGGAGTGATTTCAACTCATACCCATTCCCTCTATCTATATATACTCCTTCTAACTGCACTAATAATAAGGAAGTTCTCATGAGTTACAAATATCTTCCCATGTAGTAATGGAAACAGCTAACCTTACTAAATCTTGTATGATTTCCCTTTTCTGTTTACCTTTTCATGCTTCTCTTGAATCTTTGAAAGTTACATTTCCTATTTAGCTCTGGTCTTTTCATCAGGAATGCTTGAAAGTCCTCTACCTCATTGAATATCCACTTTTCCCCCTAAAGGATTATACTCAGTTTTGTTGAATAGGTGATTCTTGGTTGTCATCCTGATTCCTTTGCTCCCTGGAATATATTACAAGCCCCCCAGTCTTTTAATGTAAAAATTGCTAAATCTTGTGTTATCTTGACTATAGCTTCACAATACTTGACTTGTTTCTTTCTGGCTGCTTACAATATTTTCTCCTTGACCTGGGAGGTCTAAAGTTTGACTCTAATATTCCTAGGAGTTTTCATTTGGGGATCTATTTCAGGAGGTGATTGGTGGATACTTTCAATTTCTATTGTATTCTCTGCTTCTTAAATATTGGGACAGTTTTCCTTGATCATTTCTTGAAAGATTATGTCTAGGCCCTTTTTTTGGTCATGGCTCTCAGGTAGTCCAATAACTTTGAAATGATCTCTTCTGGATGTATTTTCCAGGTCAGTTGTTTTTCCAGTGCGATATTTCATATCATCTTCTATTTTTTTCATTCTTTTTTTGTGTTGTTTCATGATTTCTCATAAAGCTGTTAGCTTCTACTTGCTCAGTTCTAATTTTTAAGCAGGTATTTTCTTCAGTGAGCTTTTGAACCCCCTTTTCCATTTGACCAGTTTTACTTTTTAAGGAGTTTTTTTCTTCAGTGAATTTTTGTGCCTCTTTTCTCCATTTGGCCAATTCTGCTTTTCAATGCATTTTTCTCCTCATTGAATTAATTTTTGTATTTCTTTTGCCATTTGGTCTAGTCTGTTTTTAAGGTGTTACTTTCTTCAGTATTTTTTGTCTCTTTTGTCAAATTGTTGACTTGTTTTTCATTATTTTCTTGCATCATTTTCATTTCTCTTCCCAATTTTTGCTCAACCTCTCTTCCTTGACTTTCAAAATCCTTTCTGAACTCTTCTATGCCCTGAGACTAATTCATATTTTTTTTGGAACTTTTGGATATAGGAGCTTTGAATTTGTTATCTTCTTCTGAGTGTCTGTTTTTATTTTCCTTAACACCTTAGTAACTTTCTCTTGACTTTTAACTCTTTGTTAAAGTTGGGCACTGCTTCCAGTGTGGAGGGCATTCTGTCCTGAGCTTCAGGGGTTTTGTGCAGCTGTTTACAGGATTTTTCTAGGACCTGTGAGTTTTTTTCAGTTCTTCCAAGGTGGTATGGTCTAAGGAGAGGTGTTTATTACTCTTCTGGACTCTGCTTTTATCTGTGCATGATCAAGTCCCTGATCCTCTGTGACTACAAGCTCTGCTGTGCTACTGTTCCTTCTCCTGCTATCCAGGACTGTGACTCAGATCTGAGTATGGGCAAAGCAGCAGAGTCCTGCCTCAGTGCTAGCAAAAAGACCCCTGTAATCTCCTTTGACCAGTTGTTCAACTCCCTTACCATCTGTGGCCTGAGAACTCTGTAAGCAGCTGCTGCTGCTGCTGCTTCAGTGTCTCCCAAGGCCTGCTCCTGGTTTTCTGGGGCAGGGGCTAGGGCTGTGCTGGGATAGCCTGTGCTGGACTGTGTTTCACTCCCTCCCAGGTGCTACAAACCTTTCCTGATGACCTTCTAAGTTGTCTTTGTCAGTTATGGAATGAGAGGTCTGGAAATAGCCGCTGTTGCTACTGAATCAGTTGCCCTGAATCTTGCCTCTGGTTTGCTGGGACCCACTCTGCACTGGTGGGCCTGTGCTGAATTGCACTCCTTTCTCACCATGGTGCAACAGACCTTTCCTGTTGACCATCCAAGTTGTCTTGGGCTAGAAAATTGTTTCACTCTATCTTTTTGTTGGTTCTGTTGCTCTAGAATTTGTTTAGAGTCAACATTTAAAGGTATTTGTAGTGGTTTGTGGCAAATCTCATGAAAGTCCCTGCCTTTACTCTGCCTTCTTGGCTCTACCTTCTGGTATCACATTTTTCTTTTCCAGTGTTTGAAGTGGTATCCTGTGAAATAGGGATTATGCTTCTTCTGTTTGGTTCCAGGGGACAGAACTGGGAGAAATGGGTGGAAGTTCCTAAGAGGCAAAGTTTGGTTTGATGATAGTAAAATGCTTCTTAAAAACTAGAAGTTTCTAAAAAATGGAATGGGTTGCCTCAGAAAGTAGTGTTCCCCCTTTTTGGTGTTTTTCAAGAAAAGATTATATAACCTCTTGTTAGTTATATGATAGTAAGGATTTCTCTTGGGTATCAGTTGAATTAGACGGCTGTAGAAGTCACTTCCAGATGAAGGATTCCATGATTGTGTGCTTTCAAATTTATTCCCACAAAATTTTCATTTATTTCAATTTGGACCATCATTCTGCATATGAGAATCTTTTTGGATCCCAACTCTTATTTAATGTGTTAGCTAGTCTTTCCGTCATTTATGAATGTGGTAGACATGCTTCAATTGACAGACATGTTAAGTAGCACATATCCCTGAAGCTCTGTTGAGAAGTCTTTCCAAGGTGACATTGGACCTCTTTGAGTCTGGCAATTTGAGTGAAGTCTCCCAGCTATGTTACAACTTAGTCTCTTTATCTTCTTACTGACAACAAGGATAGCGCAACAGACTTCATCAAATATTTTACTGAAATTTAGGTTATTAAGACTATAACTCTGCCCCGTCAAAGAAGGAAATAGGGTTTTTAATGAATCCATGCCCTTTGTGAATTGTTTCTTTCTTAATATGCCTCATTCCTTTATGAATGTGTTTTTGATGATTTTTGTAAATTGAATTCACTGGCCTTAAGATTACAGATTCCATTCTTCTTTCCTTTTCCTGCTATTTAAGAAATAGACAAGTATTCCATTCTTCAAGATACACAGCTCATTCTCAATCATCTTCAAAGTTCATTGATGGTAGATCAGTTATTTCACTGGCAGGTCTTACAGTAACCCAAGATTTAGTTCATTTTGGTCTCTTTACAGCGAACTGGGCCAAGCTACTTTACTGTCTGTTAGGTACCTTTGGGTTTCTCAATGTCTGGTTTTTTTTTGATCTTGAAGGGAGTGAAAGTTCATAGGATTTACAGGAGAGACATTAGAGATCATCAGGTCCAAATCCCTCATTTGAAAAATGAGATGGATTGTAAGATACATCCGTGTTTATACTGACTAAGGTAGCAGCAACAAAAGGTCCTTAGAGGAACAAATATTTATTTAATTTTATTTTTTTATTATTGTAAGGATACAAAATGATAAAAATTTGCTGCTAAAGAGTATTGAAATTCACAGCTCAAAATAAGTATACAAGAGAACAGATTTCACATAGTCCAAAAGAAAGTTCTTTTACCATATAGAGAACAGTAATAGCACCTTCCAGATTCAAAAGATGATCTCTATCTTTTGAATTAAACTGGGAATGAATTTAAGAGTAGATTCTTACTTATTTGAGGAATAAACCTAGTCATCCTTTTCTTAAAAACCCAATAACTATTACTGTTGCAAATTGACCCAATCTTTTGTAAGAGTGGTGAAATCCACAGAAGAAAAGAAATAGGATAGCCATTTTAGACCTTAATTTTATAGACTAGGGAGATGGGTGGCTCTTCAAACTAGGCTCTTCCCCTCTGAATCACAGCAACAGTTACTGGGAACCTATCAGAGGATTTCTCTATGTCCTTCCGCCAGAGTGTTAGGGCTTACATGTCTACGTCTATGGGATGTACCCTGAAGATAAAGATTTAGGCCCTGCTATTTCATCAAGTCGATTGGGAGACCCTTCTACTTTATTCCTACGGGCAATTACTGTTTAAGAAGAATCATGAAAATTCATGATTTTTCAAGATTGGCTAGGGAACATTGGCATGGACTAAAAGGATTTAAAACTGCTTAATTTAGGAGGCGTTTCAGCTCTCAAATATTCTTTTCTGTGTAGTTTTATACTCACTAGCCCATTCTAGGTGTTCAGAATTCCCAGAGAGCTTAAAGGATTTTCAAGATGACAAAAGATGCCTATGGCATTGTAGGAATGAAAGGTCATCTCCCCAAAGTATATTTTTTTAAGGGAAAGAGCAGAGAATATACATTCTTCCCTGTTGCCTCCAGAAGACAACATTGAATAAAATGTCATTGCTGTAGGTGATTGAGATATACAGAGTAGGTAAACCAATCATTTTCATTTGAGTAAGGTATTAATAAAGAAGATGGACACAATTAAAGCAAAATTTATATTTGTTTTCAGCTAATTTCTTACTGATATCTCTTCCCTTCAGCATTAACAAAGGAGAAGGTCATTCGCATAAAACTTAAATCCTACTCTTTGATTTTCTTTGTTATGCTGGTTTATAAATCTGTAGGTTTGATTTTTTGATTGAGATTTGTATCTTTTAATGATAGTTCATTATTAGTGTTGCTTTTCATTTTGAGGGACTTTTATAATTTCCTTCTCATTATTTACACAGTAGTTTTGGTTTATAAGCATTTTTCTTCTTAGGACTCTGGTGTACAAGTTCACTAGATATGGAATCAAAAGACCTGAGCTTGAGTCTTTTCCTTCCCAAATTGGTGTGGTGTAGAAGAACCACTGGATTATGAGTCTGGGCTAAAATGGTGGCTCATAGTCTTATCCCATGTGTGGCCTTTGGAAAAATCAACTAACCCCTGCCTCAGTTTCTTCATCTGCAGAAACAAGGGAGTTGGATGAGAGAGGCTTTGGTCCCATGATCATCATGTGAATGCTAGAAATTTATCCTGTTTTGTCACGTTAGGTCAATAATTTCACTTTTGTGACTCTGTTTCCCTGTCCTAAAAATGAGGGAGTTTAGGTGACTTTGAAGATCCCTTCCAGCTTGAAATCCATAATTCTAAGTAAGATGAGGTTAACCAGAATGAGCAAACTTGAGGATGCTTCCTATCTCATTGATTCTGTGTAAATCTAATTGGAATTTTCTGCTGATTGGTTTGAGAATAAACACACAAACTCAAAACTCTCATGAATAGTTGGCTACAATTAACTTTCTTAATTAAAAAATAAAAAAAAACTATTTTGAGGCTCTAGGATTTTCTTTTCCCTTTTCTCCAAATAGCCAAAGATTTTGTTTGTGAGATTTATACCTCTGATAGAGCTGATCCTTAGGGAATATAACCTGCTTGAAGGAAATATTCATGAAATATGTTCTCCTGAAAAACATGAAGCATCAACATTTCATCGCCAGATGTTTGTAGATCCTGCCACCAATTAGGAAATTTTTGCTGAATATTTTATTGTTTACATGTGGAAAGATTTCTGATGCCTCCTTGTTTTGAGCGGTTGCTTTGCTTTATGAGGGCTTGTGTATGTTGGATTTCATTTTCTCTATGCTGTAACTGTTGCAGAAAACCTCTATTTGCCAGTTTAATTCCCAGGATGTACATAATCTGCCATCTCTCATCTGTATCATTCCATTTCTGGTTAGTCAGCTAATCACTTAGGTCCCGAGCTGGGGCCTTGATGTTTTGCATTTGGGAATCCTAGTAGATGAAAAACTATCTGTTTGATTTAGACCACCTCTTTCTTCTCTTTGCTTAGAATTTTTTTTTTAAAGAATATTCCTGAAGTTGGGGCAGCATGGTATGGTGGATAGAGGGTTAGGGTTACAGTCATGGACAGCTAGATTTAGATGCAGCCTTTATTGCATGTTAGATTTGCGATGCTGACCAATACACTTGACTTTTGTGTGTTTAAAACACATTCATAGGACTTATTAAGAAGTTATAGACAGGTTGAGATTTGCATCAGTGGAGGAAATTCTCACACTGGGAGTTTCCCACATTGACACTATCACAAATTCTTTGCAAGGTCATGTATTCTTAATCTTAGTATAGGACTAGGTATACAATTATATAAAATTACAAAATACAATATATTTATATAATATGCATATATATATAATTAGCAAAAGAAAAAATGTCTATTTGACCAGTTTTTTTTTTAATTTCAGGAGGGAACAGAATATATAGTAGAAATCATGGATTTTGAGTCAGAGGATCAGAGGATCTGGGTTCAAATTCTGGTTTTAATTACTACCTATATGGGCAATTTTCAGGTCAGCTAGTTAACTTCTGTTTAGCTATCCATAAAACGAGGGTCTTTGTGGTCTTTTCTCCGGATTAAGGATTTTTCTTTCAGTGTGGAAGTTGAGAACTGAAACAGAGAAACAGAGATTCCCAGGCTTAGAACTCTGCTCTCACCTAACAGAAACACTCAGGTCTGATCCATAGTTTCTTAAGCAAAAAGATGTCACTAGAGCTTTTAATGAGTGAACCAAGAAGTTTGCAGTGGGAACTACTATCGGTTTAATACTGGTTCCTATTTGCCTGTGACTCCAATGAGAATGTAGGAAAAGAACTTTGAACATTTTACAGAATTATTCTATTCACTCCAGTTTGGTCCATAACCAGTATCTCAATAAATTAAAGCTACATAATATAATGGAACCATTGTGTGTGTGTGTGTGTGTGTGTGTTTGTGTGTGTGTGTGCGCGCGCATATGGACATTGCATCATTTCCTACTTGGCTGCCCTCCTTACTTCATCCTGCCTCTACGTACCCCACATCTCTCCTTCTCCACTGATTGTTGACTTTTCTTATTGGACTCCTTGAGGGCATGGAATATCTTTGATTTTTCTTTACCATCTCAGAAGTTGGCATAGTATGAGGCACATAATAGGCACTTAAATGTTTATTGATTGAGTAACTCCATAGCATATGGAGTAAATATGTGATGTGGCCATAAACATGTACACATGCACACAACACACACATATGTGTATCTATCTGTGTATGTATTATATTATTTACATACATACATATATTTTACATACATGCATATATTTACATACACATATATTTGTATATATCTCTATATATGTATAAATAGTTTTTTAAAATATAAATCGGTAGTGTGATTTATCTGAAATTTTCCTTAACTTGAAATTTACTTGACATACTACTTGGTGTAGTGTTAGACTAACAAAGAGCTGTTCTCAAAGCCAAGAGGACCTGGATTCAAGTCCTTCTTTTTTTTTTTTTGACATATCCTCTGTGTGACCCTAAATGAGTCACTTGCTCAGTGTTCTAGGGCACTCTCTCGGACTATAATTTCCAAGAAGATGCTGCCTTGCATTGGTAGAGTCTCCTCACATGAAGTTCTCCATTTTAATGAAGCTAATACAGGTCCAGTACCTAACGGTATTTTTCAATTTACTCATCTTTCTGCTGCTTTTGAGTTAGAATCACTTCATTTTATATGACTTTTCCATTTAATAGATTTTTCCCCTTTTGCAGGAGGTTATGGTATATGGGAAGTTTGATTTCTTGTTTCCCTATTTCATGGTTAATGGATTTTTCTTTTTTAAGCTGAGTTGTGTGTCTTTCCTCTCTGACATGTTTCTAGCTTCAGGGAACTTAGTGCCCTCTGGTCTATTAATATTAGCGGTACTCAGTAAGATAATCCTGTTTAGTTTCTACTATGGATTTTATACCATAGTCATAACTTCTCATGTGCAGGATTGGGTCGAGCTAATCATGAAAGTCTGACACATCTCCAAGGAGTCTCTTTGCATTTTTAAGAATGCTGGCTACATGCCACAGAAATGTATTTTTTTTTAGAAAATAGATTTTCATTTCCAGTAGATTCTCTTAAATTCTTTTCCTTTCCTTTTTTTCTTTTCTTGTTTATTTTGCCCCAACAGATATTCTCTCCTTTTCTGATTTTTTTATTTTAAATCTACAGTAGGGAGAAAATGGAAGAAACATCACCAGTTATGGTAATAACTTTATTTGATGTTCTAAAGTGAAACTTTTAATGCTGATCATTGTGAGGATGTTTCTAGATAGACATTTTTTTTCACTTTCTCTACCTGTTGTGTGTTTTTCCTGTAGACTTTCATTGGACAATTTCTGCCACCTTCTTTACTCGTTTCAGTTATGTCTGACTTTTCATGACCCCATTTGGGATTTTCTTAGGAAAGACACTAGAGCAGTTTGCCACTCCCTTCTCCAGCTCATTGTACAAATGAGGAAGCAAAAGCAGAGTTAAAGGACTTGCCCAGGGTCACACAGATAGTAAGTGTCTGAGGCCACATTTGAACTTGGATCTTGCTGACTTTTGGCCCTCACTCCATCCCCTGGACTGCCTAGCTGCTCCTGCTACCTTAGGGCATTAATTTACATATTGATGGGGATTTTTGACTCGTTTTTTACTTTATTAAAAATCATAATCTTAAAAGAATGTTGAGTAATGGACCCTGTGTACCCAGAACATAAATGTTTGGTGGCCGTGAAGGCTGATAATTATAATGATTTAGGAGCCATTGGCCACTAACTGCATATATAACAAATATCTCTGTAGTTTTACTTGTGAAAGGAGAGGCACCTGTGGCTGGGCTGGTCTTTTAAAACTCCGAGAGTCTGTTTGGCTTCCTTGATGTCTGAAATGTAAAGGATCCAGCCTATGAGTGAGTTGAATTTGGATTCCTACTGCCCAGTGGGGAGGTACCTTTCTAATTTAGTGTGCATAGCTGCCCTGGTGAATGTGGTGACCAATAGGAGTAGCTGCTTTATCTGAATTACTATATTTTCAACCTTAAGATTTATATCCTTTGTCCTTTGTTATTAGTACAGTAGTTTTCATTGCATTTTATGCCCCACCAATTCCTTATGGTAGTCACACTCCAACCTGAATCACTGGGGACTGTCCCAAGTTAGTCCTGGTCTAGAATATCATTTCTCTGTTTCCTCATGTGTAAAAAGATCTGGAGAAAGAAATGGCAAACTACTCCAGTATCTTTGCCAATGAAACTCCAAATGGGACCACAAAGAGTTGGAAATAGCTGAAAAACCATTGAACAACAACAACAGAATGTAATTATAGGTGACCTGATACCTGGTGGCTTTGGAATCTGTTCATCACAAATACTTGTTTTTACTCCCAGTGCAGCTGCTCCATCATTTTACTCTCTAACCTTGCCCACTTTGAAATACCCCTTCTGTGGGTCCTACACCCCAAAAAGACACATTGGAAGGATCACTGTTTCACAAGGGCCTCCAGTTGTGCAAACTTTACTCTCAGTTAAGTTTACTCTCTGGAAACCTTGCTCCTGGATGTATCCCTCCCCTTGCAATGTCCATATTTCTTTAATGTTTGATATTTCTCTGTTAGAATATAAGTGCCTTTAGATTAGAGACTGTCTTGTTTTCTTCTCTTTGTATTTCTAGTCACATGCTTAGTGTGTAATAAATACTCTCTCTCTCATTCATTCATTCATTCATCTAAGCACCTATCTATCCATTCATCCATTTATGTATGTATGTATGTATGTATCTGTTTGTCTGTCTGTCCATCTATCTATCTATCTATCTATCTATCTATCTATCTATCTATCTATCTATCTATCTATCTATCTGTCTGTCTCTGTCTGTCTGTCCATCTATTTACTAGTCCATTCATCCATCCATCCATCTATCCTTAGAATCTGCAGCTGGGCAAGGTATGGGGCATATCCTGTGTATATGGTCTATTCCTTTTAAAGTCTTCCATTATATAGTACTATGTCTAGCTTCAATTTCTTGGATTATTTTACTGTTTATGACTCAGAACTTTCCCTGAACTTACCAAACCATATATTATTGGAATTAGCTAGGGGGATAGAGCACTAGACTTAGAATCAGGAAGACCTGAATTCAAATGTGACTAGAGGTGCTGTGTGACTCTGGACAAGTCACTTATCCTCTCTCTGCTTCAGTTTCCTCATCTCTATAAATGGGAGCAACAATAACACCTACTTTCCAATGTTGTTGTGAGGTTAAAATGATATATCATTTGTAAAGTGCTTTGCAAAACTTAAACCACTATATATTCCTGGCTCTACACACATATTTAGAGAAGTTTAGACAGTTGTACAAATACCATCTTTTCTGTTACATACACATAAGATAGTGAGATCAGAGTTAAAGCAGTAAGAACCCCTAAAAGTCATTCAATCCAACCTCTTATTTTCCTCTAAGTTTGCCAAACAAGGTGCTCTCTTCGTTTGCTCAGGTGTCTCTTGCACTCAACCATTCGAAGTTGTCTAAGCACCATGACTGGAGATGTTCAGAACATACTTTGTCAATTGCCTTCAGTTCTATGTTCCAGCCCTGTGCAATGTTCTTCTTTGATTGCCATAGAAGTGGGTAGAGGAAGGTAGAGTGTATCTTGATTGCTGAAGCTAGGGGTTTTAGAACAGTGTAGGGATGGCTGGTTGGGATATAATTGTCCCATGTGGTGGCCAGGGCTGTTCTCAGCTTGTGAGCTATTGGAGTTAAGAGGAAAATGGCCTGCACAAAATGAAGACTTGCTTTGTACCCAGATTATATGAACAGATGCAAACAAATAGATCTGGAATCTGAGAGAAAGGAATGTACACTGGCACACAAATTGAGTGTAAACTGGAAAGAAAACAAAGAAAAACCCTTGTAAGAAACTCTTTAAGCATAATGCATTGTGTTTATTCTTAGTATTTACATCAAAAACATTGAGAGAAAAGACTTCAAAAAGCTTTAGATGATGAATATTTTTAAAAAACTTGTTCTAATTGCTAGGAAAAAAAGTGCCCTGGAAAGTAAGCATTCTGTCTGGTAATAATATGACATGAAGTAAAGTAAAAGAGGTTAAGATCAGTGAAAATAGCTAATATTCTACTGAGTTAAATAAGATGAAATTTTGGTATGGGAAATTAATTCTGCCATATAATGAGAAGCTAGAATAGAGTATATCTATACCTAAAAGTAACTTTCAACAGAAATTAGTTTGAAAGAATAGTTTGAATGAATGCATGGAATATTCTGCCCATTTATACAAACCATGCAGTAGTCTAGAACATATTAATGTTTATTCACTGAATAGCCTTTGGAAACTTATAAGGATAAAAAGAAAAGGAATCTAGCTACCTACCAACTCCAGTCCTGCTGGTATTGGAAGCTCTAAGTTCTAAGATAGTGATTCTGCCTTTTGAGAGAAGCCTTAGAGGAGGCTCTTTCATTTGTGGCTGAGACCTTACTTTCCTGGGCAGGGGATTTGGGACTATCCTTAATGGTAGGGATTTTGACCTTTTAGGTTATTAACAATGTGACTGTGACTTTTGAATTCAATTCACAAATTCAAGAAAGAACATTAAAGAAATGACTGTGTGCAGAAAATGATTCTGAAGGCTAGATGTGATAACAAAGTTGAGAGCAGGAAAGTCTCTGCCCTCATGAGATTTACAATCTAGAGGGAGGTAGGGCATATTCACCAATAATCATAATGAAAACTAATACACAGAACATTCTTCAGAGGGTTACCCATGTCCCCTTTTGTACAAAATACTATAGGAAGTCCAAAGATAAAAAAATATGCTTTTTTAGCTAGAAAGAAATGTATAGAACAATTAAACCAACCCATTCATTTTATCAATGAGGGAGTAGGTTGCAGTGACAGTGAGTGACTTCCCAGGTCATACAGATAATAAGTAGGAAAGACAGGTTTTGAACCAAGATTCTCTGACTTTCAATCCAGTATTCTTTCCATTGTATGCTGACTTCTCTGTAATGGTAAGGGAATTTGAAGATCTTCCCTTCCCCTTAATGAACCTCACTTGAAGCCCAACAAGAGAAGCTTGCTTAGGGGAGGCTTGTTTTTCAGGATGGCCCACACGTTTTGTTACTTTGTAATTAGGCAGTGGGTCATGAAGGTTGTGATGTCCTCTGACCTTGAAGAAGGCTATATAGACTCTGAGGGGAGGTTTTGCTTTGGGGTTCACTTATAGGAAGAGTTATGTGATTTAGCCAGATGAGATTCTGGGTGACTGTTGAGCTCCCCCGGCTTTGAAAACCCAGATGTTGGTTCTTCTGTCTGTTCACTAACTATGTATGTATGTAATAGTCAGACGGCCAGAAGCCCTGTCTATTGGTCTGTTGAACTGTTATTTTCTCTGTCTGTATTTTTTGTAATTTCTGTTTGTATTTTCTGAAGTTCAGAAAATACAAAAAAAGTCGAGAGCAGGAAAGTCTCTACCCTCATGAAATTTACAGTCTAGAGGGAGGTATGGTATATTCATCAGTAATCACAATGAAAAATACTTTTCCCCTGAACTAAGTGAATTATATATATTTGATTAAAATAAGATTCTTAGCCCCTTTTGAGTTTCTTTCCTTTATAAAAGCAGATCAGAGAACCTGTGCTAGCAGCTGTCCTGGGTATGTGAGGGTGCTTGCTGCTATATTCGCTGGTGGGAAAGCAGTTTGTGGGAAGAAATAATGCTTGGAGGTCCTATAATTGTTCTCTCATGTATTACTCTGTGTCTTGAAAAGAAAGTCCACCAGGCAGCTTGTAAGCTATCATTTATTAAATACCTACTGTGTGTGAGACATTGTGCAAAGTGCTGCGGATAATAAGAAAGGAGAAAAAAAGCTCTCAATGAGGTCAGTCTAGTGGGAGAGAACCAGAGAACCTCCATAAAATGTACATAGTCTCTCTTGTCTCTGACCTACTTAGAAATCCTATCAGATATAATATTTTTTTAAAAAATAAAATGCTTTATGAAAATTAAAAGGTTTTTAGATGGCAAGTGGTGTTGGTGCAGGTCTGCACATTTCATAGAATTTCTGAGTTGGAAGGAAACCTATTTGTGCTGCCTCTTCATTTTACAGATGAGAAGGCTGAAGCCTAGAAAAGGAGACTTCCTTAAGATCACACAGCAAGTTAATGGTCCATGTCTCCTGACTTCCCAGCTGGCTGTTCTTCTGAAAACATCCACTCATGCTGTAATCTATGTGTGATTCCCTTTCCCTCACCCATCCCTACTTTTTATATGCTACTGCAGAGTAATATTAATTATCTCTTCTTTCTGATGCTTTTGATTCAGTGCTTTTAAAAATGACTAAAGCAATCGTGCTCTTCTTATGCAGAAACATGCTGGGCAGGTCTTTTTTATAAAAAAAAAACTAATATCTGTGTGGTTTGTGTGTGTCTGTGTGTCTATGTATGCATGCACGTGCACTTATTTGTGTTATGATAAGAAATGATCTGTGATATTCAGGTGAGTCCAGATGAGTTTTCTTTGAGCACTAATTCTTCTAAAATATTTGTTGTGGCACTATTACAAAGTCTCAAAAGACATTGTGTGCTATTATATATGATTATTAAGGAGTTTGTTGAAAGTAGCCTTTTTTTTTTTTTTTACAATGTTAGTTCCCTTGGTATTCACTAAGAACATTGTTCTCTGCTGACAGCCCATTTTAGGGATTGTCCCTATTGAATAATGAATTTGAAATTGAGATAAAGCATTTGTCTCTGGGTAGATTTGGCAGTGTTCAATGCCTATATTCTCTCTCTCGCTCTAGCTCTCCCTCTCTCTCCCTTTCCTCTCTCCCCCCCCCCGTCTCTCTCTCTCTCTGTCTCTGTCTCTGTCTGTCTGTCTGTCTCTTCTTCAAGAATATTCAACCCAACAAAAGCATAAACAACATATAAAATTGGGAGCTTTTCCAATCTAGGGCTATGTACGCTATGCAACCCCTGCGTAAGTATTCACTTTTATTTTGCCACTTTAAAAAGATTGAAAATAAATTACATTATCTTTCAAGTTTACTGACCTGAAAAGCAAAATATTGCACCTCAGTGAGTTAATGAAATGACCTGGCGAGGCCGTGAACAAAAAGCTAAGGCAAATAGACATGTCTCTTCTATAAAAATTGGTGTATTTAAATCATGGAGTAATTCACCTCTTCTTATGCTTTTAACAATTGTAGCAAGGAGGAATATTAATATTCTCATAGCCATAGAATCCTAAAGTTGGAGGGCAGACTCCAGATTCCTTGTATAGTATGAAGGCACTTAACATAGGAATCCCCTGTGCAATGCTTGGAAACGGTTTGAATACTGCCAAATGACCGAAAGCTCAGTATTTCATAAACTATCCTCTTTACAAGGTTGGATATCTCTAGTTTAATTTACAGCAGTAAGGACTTACTATTGGGAAAGTTACTGTGCTATTCTGTATTTTAAAAATTAAAGAAAAATAACTACATTGGCATTTAGCCTCAAAGTATTTGTACTCTCCATTTACAAACTGAGTCACTCTAAGCTTAGTTTGGAGAGGATAATTTTGAATACTTTTATTTTTTGGTTGACTTATAATTTTGTCAGATTGGGAAACTCCCAGGTGTGGAAGCTCCCTTCTCTGATGATGATCAATAGCTTCTTTATAAGAGTGGTCTAAAATTTGCCTTTGCCATTGGCAAGTAGTGACACGGTCACTAAAAGGCTGATGTTCTATATATCTTCTGCCATGCTGCATCGATCTCAGTCACAGAAATATATACTGTGAGAGGAGTGACACCTATAGTATGTAGGATGGTCTGGTTTCCCTCTAAGGGGACAGGGAGGCCATTCCTTCAATTATCCTTTGTTTATTTGATTCCTGAGGCATAAAAGGCTGAGCCTGTGGGAAGTTGGTACCTGAGGGCTTAGTGGAATTCTCACTGTGCTGAAGGGAGTCCTTTCTGTTGTCGGGGTTGCCTTGGTGAACGCGAGTCGAGTCCTTTTTGAAGATATCATTTTAAAACTTATTCTAATAAAAAAATGTTGCCTTGTAATCCTGAGCTTGAATCACTGGACTGGACTGAACAAGACTTAGCCTAGAATTTATAGCCTTGGTTGGCAGAAGGGGATTGCAGTGACTTGGTGGCTATAGCTTGTTGGTAGGTCTGCTGGCCTCAGCTTTCTACCTACTCCACACCGTCTTCCATTTGGCCACTACAGTGATTTTCCTAATGTGTAGGTCGTATTGTTATGGTTTCATGTGTTGTGGTGGTACCCTCTCAGAGAATTCAGAATCAGACTGCCTCTACTCCAAGTACAGGCATTTATTGAGGATTGATGGACTCAGAAGTGGGTTAGATTCCAGGAGGAAACAACAATTTCAGAGGAAGAAAGATGGATTTTTATAGGGTAAAGATGCAATTATTTAACAGTAATTATGAATATGAAAAAGGCAGGAGAGGTTTGTGAAGAGATTAGGTACTAGAGGAGGGGTCCCTTCTATGGTTCAGTGGTCAAACATCCTGCTCCTGCTGCCCTCTGATTGTCTAGCTGTTGTGGTCCTGTCTGGTCAAGATGTATTGTTAGGTATTGTGGTCCTGTCTTGGGCTAAATGGATGATGTGATCATGGTTGAGTACAAGAACACACCTGTTCCAATATGTGAATTGGATCTGGGGGCAGTGGCTAGCTATGGGGCAGTGGCTGTATTGAGGCTGGGGCCTGATGTGTGATTAAAGCCAGATTGTGTGGCTATCTCACACATGCCTGCTGTTAATAGGGCCCATAAGGAAGTTAGAATATTGGGATTAGGGGCAGCTTTAATTAGAATTACATTATTTCCCCCTCTTAGAGCTGGGACTCAAATTCATTTGGGAAAAGGGAAGAAGGTCTCTGCTTCTGTAGCTTCTTCAGGCTGACAAGGGGCATAGAGCTGTCCCTGCCTCAGTGGATCCCCAGGAGTAGCTTGATTGGAACCAACCATAGACTACATCCAGAGAATGATGGGTGAGTATAGGCTACCAACCGTGGATCAACGCCATATAGTCTGTAAGACACAAACCTGAAAGGCAAGTTTAATAGGCTTTTTTTGACATACTGGATTATCTGATATTATTACTTTCCCCAAAATTTCTACTCTGATCCCAATTCTTCTAGGAGCATCAGATGCTATCGAGGACCCAACCCTATGTATGTAAATATTAATAACAACACTTTTGCAGATGAGAGATTCCCCCCTTGCATTGAATAGTCATAGAGATGAATTTTCTTATAAAGAGCCTAGTTTTACTCCAATTATAATAAAAGACCTGGGAAGACACTTATATAATTTTGAAACATTTAAGGACCTTTTTCATATAGGCATATCTATCCATCCATCCATCCGTCTGTCTATCTATCTATCTATCTATCTATCTATCTATCTATCTATCTATCTATCTATCTATCTATCTATTGGAACAAGCAGATGACTAGGTCAAATACCCATTTACCAAGCTGTTTAGGATATAGAAAGGAATTTAGCTTTTATTATAGTAGCTCAGATGTATCCTGGCCTTAATCTATTGGATAATGACTCATATCTTTTACTAGCCACTTCCTTTAATCATGAAAATTTGCTATAAAAGGAAAAAAGCAGAGACATACCAAATATGATGGAATAAAACATCCTTAACTCTGTTTGAATTCAGATAAGAGTCACAGTTATTAGTTCCACCTCATAACCAGAGTCAGAAATAGCTAGGTGAGAAACATTCCTTTCCAAATGAAGACAATGGGGAAACTGAGCCAGGAGGGTCCCATATTAGATTGAGGTTACAATTGTCCTCTCAGCTTTTCCCAGAAGCAAACCTCCACCTATGACAAGATCACGTTCCCTCAAAGTAACTTGTGGCATTTCTTTCAGATACTGATATAATGCAGATGACTGTATTTAAATTCAAACCCCAAATAAAATTAGTTGTGTCCCAGGGGCTTTTACCTCAAATGGTAAGTCTCATCAATCACAGCTTAGGGCTAGATAGAATTGTTTTCACTTTTATGGAGTTTCAATAAGCAAAAAAATTTACCATCACTTATATACACAGAAAATTTCACTTAACATTATTCATTTGTTTTTCTTTTTGGCTTTTTAAATTTAAATTTATCCAGTGTAAAGATAAATTATTACAAATTATTTCCATATTATACATAAGCTTGCAATTTTTCAGTAAGCCATATTTGTTGTGTAGGAATTCCATAACCCAAACAAGCTTTTTTTTTTAAATTTTATTGACTTGTTTGTTTACTTTTAGGTTACAAGATTCAGTTCCAGAGTCACTTGAGTTTCAGATTTTTCTCCCCTTTCTCTCCTCCCCCCACCCCCGCCATGGTGGCATACAATCATGTATAGGATCTGCAAACTC
>CM053597.1:196995031-197071020 GCA_028646575.1 Pseudocheirus occidentalis | reverse complement strand
TCATTGGCTTTCTGGGCCTCTTTTGCCATTTGAGTTAATCTAATCTTTAAAGTGTTGTTTTCTTCAGTCAGGTTTTTGACTTTCTTTTCATGATTTTCTCGTATCATTCTCATTTCTCTTCCCAATTTTTCCTCCACTTCTCTTATTTGGTTTTCAAAGTCCTTTTTCAGTTGATGTATAGCTTCTAGGCATTCTTCAAGTGTCTTGGAAGCATTTGATGTGTTCTGACTGTGTTGTCTTCCTCCCATTCCATGCTTTGATCCTTTTTGTCCACAAAAAAGGATTGTAGAGTTTTATTGCTGTTCTTATTTTGCTTCCTTTTCCTCATGTTGGCCAGTCAATTAATTGGTTGGGTTTTTTTTTTAGCTCTGTGAAACTCTGCTTCCAGGAGAGAAAGTTCTGTTCCAAATCGCTGGGATTTTCCTAGCTTCCAGAGCTATTAGGGGGGTGTTGCAAGTCCCCCCAGCTTTGACTTGCTGAAAGTACACCCCAGGACCACCACCTAAGACCACAATCTGGATCCAGGCTGCTCAGCCCAAGAGCACTTGGCCCTGATCAATTGATTTAGCCCCCCTGTGGAGTCTACAGGCCAGGGGCTCTGAAGCAGCCCAGTGGTGACCACCACAGGTTCCAGCAGTTCCCTTCCACCACTGCTTCCTTGCCCTGGGGTCAGATTGGCCTAACTGCTTTTCCTCCCCCAAATTAAGTTTCAAAGTTTCACTTTCACCAATGGTCTCTGATCCTGGTTTGCTGGATTTGAAGATCCCCTCAGGTGCTTCAGATCTTCTCTGAAGTAGACTCACACTGTGGCTTGTGAGGCTTGGCTCCTCCTGGCCACCCTGGGACTGGCCTGCCAATGTTGTGGTTTTCGGGCTCAGGTGGTTGCGTCTCCCAGCCTGCCGGCCTGCTGGATGAGCCCCTCCTGCTGAGCTGCCCCTCTCCAATCCCTGTTTTTCAAACCTTGGTAAATGTGGAGGTGCAGGAGGCTGCAGATCTCTCCTGCAGACTGGCTGCTGCGCAGCTCAGCTTGGCTCAGCTTGCTTCCTTCCCCCTGCCCTGGGCCTGGCAGTGGTCTCGGCTTCAGGCTGGGCCAGCCTCAACTACTTGCCTGCTGCAATGAACCCCTGCTGCCGAGCTGCCTTCAGCAAGAGATATGTTTTCTGTATTTTTGTGAGTCTGAGAGTCCTAGACTTTGTCTGGGGTCATATTTTATGGGCGTTTAGGGTGCTTGTATGGGAGCTGTGAAGCCTTGCTGCTTCTACACCACCATTTTGGCTTTGCTTCCCCTCCCTTTTTAAAAGTCAGGTTGTTTAAAGAATTTTTTTAAATATAATTTTTTATTAAATCAGAAGTTTTCTGGACTAATCCCTAAAAACTTCTGGTTTTATCCATTTTATAATCTTTGATTTCCAATTTATGAATTTCTCCTTTAGTTTTCACAAAGTCCTCTATTAAAATTATTTTAGTTTTTTGAATTTATAATTTTTAAAATTGCATATTCACCTTGTTAAGCTTCTTTTTATTCATTTTGTTACTGTATATTGTTAGGGACATATTATTCATATCCTTCTCAGGATGGTTTTAGCAGCATCCTAGAAATTTTAGTGTATTGTCTTTATTTTTGCTTTGTTTGCAACTTCTGTTTTCTTGGATTCCCTTGATACATCCTAAGTTTTAGCCTAGTCTTTGATTTTAATTCTCTAAATATTTTTCCTTTTTACATGTGTTTCTTGCACAGAAGAAGTTGTGGGGATTTCTTCTCATCCATTTTGCTACTTTCATTTTATTGAATTCATCTTTAAAATTTTGGGGGTAGTAATTAGGTTTGTGTTTTCCTTTATTTAGTTTTCTAGTTGTGTGTGCGTGTATGTGTAGGTGTTTAAAAATCATTTATCTTCTTTTAAAAAGTCAATACTTTTCCTTATGACTAATTTTGTTTAAATTACTTCTGTAGAACTGTGTTTCCACTGTCTTCCTCCCCCTCTTCAATTTGTCTACCCTTTCTCTAGTTTTGGGGTTTTACTTAAATTGCTGATTTATTTAGTCATCTATTCCCCTTTCACTTAGGCAGTAAGTTCAAAATTCCCTCCCTGTTTATCTCCTCCAACTTCTTTTGTTCCTTAGGATTTTTCCTCTGCTTTTTTCCAAAGAATTTTTTAAAGATTTTCTTCATTAATTCTGTTCTTGCTTAATCTGAAATTTTATTATCCAAATTAAGGTCTTTATTCTTTAATCTCTGTCCTTCTCGTGGCATTAAAACTTCCAAATAACTGAGTTTGAGTTCTCTATTCCAACCTAATTTCTGTGATGTTTTCTTTATAGGTATTGCTTCGTTGTTACTTTTTTCTACAATTATTTTCTCTTAGAACTATCCAGTTGTGGGCAAAGTAATATAGACAGAAGCAGTACTCTATTGGTATAAATTACCCTGTGTCCTAAATTGTGAAGTCTGGGTTTGCCCCCTGCCTTCCTCATGATTATTCTTCCCATTGACAATTCCATCTCTTCTCAGAGTATGCCAACCCTTTTGGGTGCCAGTGGTTCCTTTTCCTTGGGAATGATGTTGTTTGGTGTAGCACCAAACTCCCCCAAAAGGTGATTTGCCAATGTATCAACTCCCCCCCTCCCAGATTGGACCATCATGAGATCAACATCTCCAGTGACAAGAATTCATCACTTCTCCCAATGGAGTACTCTTCAGTAGGACCCTTTTTCTCATTAGATTGAGACACCCTTTTTTAACCCCCTTTCATCCCCATTTACTACTTCTCAGAGTTATCATCTTCTTTTATTCTTGGACAGTATAGAAGTTTTCTATTACTTTGCTCTTTTCCCATTAACTTGATAAGAGTTTTCCCATTCATTCCACTCTGTTCTTTCCTTCTCCCCTCATTTATATACCCCTCTTACTGTTCAGTTTTGTTCCACAAGATATACAGATTTTGCTATAAGGGAACTGTGGGATTTAATTCACGGTGCTTCAATTTTGCTTCTCTCCCTTCACTTCTCCTATTTATTAAAACTTTATTTCTTTTGTACTTTAAAAAATCTCCTCATCCCTTCTTCCCCAATTAATGTTTTTTTGCACTGTGGGTCAATATATCTCTCTTATTAAAAAAACAAACCTCTAAATATAGTGTAATTTATTCCATTATTTATTCTTTCGTTATTAAATTGTTCTGATTCACTTTACTTGTGATTCTGTTGTTTGGAATATTTGCAAGTTGAATATTCTGATCATGTCTATTTTCATGAGAATGTCCCCCAAACCTCTCTTATTGAATATCCATATTTGTTCATTGATTGACCTTAGGTTTTCAGGGTATGTCGTTTTTCCTTGTAGCTTAAGCTTCTTTGGTCTGGAAGAAATTATTCAATCCCAGTGTCTAGTTGGTGTGCAACAATTTTATATCATTCAAATTTCCTTCCCATACAAGGGGGTCTTTCTTGTGACTATTTGCAAATTCTTTTTTTTTTTTTTTGGTGTTGGAACTGATAAAAATAACCACTGTGTGTATTGGAGTTTGAAGCATAGTGGTTTTTTTTTCTTCCTAAAAGTGATCCATGTCTTATTTTGATTGGTCCTTTGTTTTCTATACTCAGTTCTGCTTAGTTTTTTTTTTTCTTTTGCCATTACAGTGTTTTGATTTGCCATATTTTTACCCCTGGAAGATCGGGGATCCTTAGATTGTTCTCATTCACCTTTCTTTTTGGTTAATGACTGAACTGCCAGGTTGAAGGTGAGCTAAATAAATATTTTATCCAGTATTTACTAACAAAAACCAAAACAATCCAAAAGACTGTTATGCACTAGAGTTAGAGAAATTACAGTTGAATCCACAAGACAATAAAGCAAGAAACTTAACAGAGTAGTTAAGTAGCACTTGAGAACTCAAATATTTAGCTTAGAACTCTTCCTCTGCCTGTCTCCACATTATGGTAAGGTGCACAAGCTGATCAACGGGCTTGTGTTGTGGGACTAATGTCACATAGACTCTGAAGCAGTAACCATAACTGATTCTACCCAGTTATGCGAAGAGGAAAGGGGGACACTGGGCTTTCTTCTGTCTGGGAAAGCCCCTAGTTTAGTGAACCATATGGCTGCAATGATTGCCTAGATACAGGGGTGGGAAACCTGGGGCCTCAAGGCCACATGTGGCCTTTTAGGTCCTTGGGTGTGACCTTTTGACTGAGCCCCAAACAAATCCTTTTATTAAGGGGCTTTGTTTTGTGAAGTTTGGATTCAGAGGGCCACATTTGAGGACTTAAAGCACTTGAAGCCTCAGGTTTTGTGCCTCTGCCAAAATATTCCTATTATCCTTTTTCATAGTGTAGTAGCAGACATGAACTTTAATAGGATGGACAGTGGCCAGAAATGGGCTAGTCTTGGGGCCATTGGTGGCAACTCCCTCTTTGAAATGGTAACTGATCTCTCTGAGTGTAATATTCCCAGTGAGTCCCCTTTCTCTGCCACTGTCAGCTCTGGGCACCTGGACATGTTCTTGTAAACCTTTGGGCATGCTAAACTGCCTGGTGCTTGGTTTGTGGGTGGCTTCCCAAGCTGTGGGCTTGTTATCCCATGCTGGTTCCTGACTGAGTTTAACTGTCAGCGAGGAATCCTTGAGTAATGGTGCAGTAATCCCAGTGGACTCTTGTTGTCGATCTCAATGAGTGGTTGGTAGCTTGGAGATTCAATTGCTGATACTGTCAAGGGGCCCAGTAGAATCCATGGCAGAACTTTACTGATGTGTATGTCAATGGGCTGTTCAAGGTGCTTTGCAGTGGGAAAGGCAGGTGCGCATCTTCCATTTGCCCCAAAGTGACTTCCTCCATGCAAGGAGTCTACTACTTCCTGCTAGTGTCTGACCGGTGAGAAGAGGGACTTCTTACCTTGTATGTTCCATCTCCTGCTAAGAGAAGGTAGCAAACACCTGGGCTGAGCATCTTCCATTTGCCCCAAAGTGACAACTTTCATCTGTGCTAGCACAAAACAACTTCCATCTCCTGCTGACAGCTGATCTCTCGACTAAGATGCGGAGAATCTCTTGGTTAAAGAGGAACAATCTTCCCTTTGACCTCAGGTCCTGCATCTCATGCAACTGTTCTTCTGGCTGGGTCCATTTCATGTACATGTTATATAACCTCAAATGAGTCATCACTGCTGATGGACAATCCTACTGTACGTGCCTTATCAGTTCTCTATCCCACCCTTTACAGCAGCTCTTCCAAACCTTTTCAGCCCTCCTTAAACCTCCTATGGCTCCTCCCATTCCATGGCACTCCCCCCACCCAGCTGTGGAAAAATTGAGGCCGTTCACCATAGGCCCCCTCTTCTCCCCTCTTCTTCATTTCACATGATATCTTCTACTGCTATTTCTCCATCACCCTTGTCTCAGATGATGAGGTAGCTTCATTTCTTAGTAAGACTAACCTTCTTAAATGATCCCATTCCATTCCCTTCTGTTATCCCCATTCTCTTACTTTCAATCTCGGACTGTTTACTGGCTCATTTCCTACTGCCTAAAACATGTCCATGTCACCTTCATCCTGAAAAAATCCCCCACTTCCTCCTGTCAATGCTAACTATTGTCCTATATCTTTTCTACCTTTCATGGCTAAAGTGCTTGCAAAGGGTGTCTACCATAGGTGACTTACTCCCTCACAGTCTGACTTTTGGCCTTAGGGTTCCACCAAAACTGCCCTCTACAAAATTACCAGTGATCCCTTAGTAGCCAAATCCTGTGGCCTTTCCTCAATCCTCATTCTCCTTGACCTCCTTGAAGGCTTCATTCAACACTGTTGACACTCTATCTCCTGGTTCCCCTCTTACCTATCAGACTTTTCCTTCTCTGTCTCCTTTGCTGGGTCCTCATCCAGGTTACATCCTTCAACCATCCGTGTCCCTTAGGATTCTGTCCTGGGCCCTTTGTTCATCTCCCTCTTTACTACTTCAATTGGTAATCTCATCAACTCTCATGGATTTAATTACAATTCTCAGATCTATCTATCCTGCCACAATCTCTCTACTGACTCAAGTCTCACACCTTTACCTGCCTTTAAGACCTCTTAGAGTGCATGTCCAGTGGATAACTTCAACATGTTCAAAACTGAACTCATTGTCTTTGCTCCCAAACTCTCCCACTTCCCTATTATTGTAGAGGGTAATTCTGTCATTCCAGCCCTTTAGGTTCACAACCTAGATGCCAACTTGATTTCTGACACTGCCCCTTGCCCTTTCCAATTTGTCACCGAGACCTATCAGCTTCACTTTTGCAATATCTCTTGAATATGACCTCTTCTCTCCTCTGATTTTGCCCATACTCTGATGCAATGGGTTACCTGTCTCAAGTTCTCTGGACTGTAACCCTGCCTGTGTTCTCGGCCGCTGTCATACTTGCATTATTCTCTTTTGGCCTCTCTCTAGCTCAGTTGTAACTTTCTGACTGGCTTATCATTTGGAAGAACCATGACTATTCTAATTTTAGGCTGTGATGACTTTTTTCTCATTTTTTTTGCCTTGTTGGGATTTTGTCAGCATTGTGCTAGTAAAGGTTTAACAACTGGCTGTCTGGAGGAAAATTTTGTGCATGACACTATTTTAAGTTTAATATGTATCATTTACATTTTTCCACTTTCTTTGGTCTAAACAATTAAGAAAGTAATAAATCAAGCCCTGATGTTTAGCTTTTGCCAGTTTCTTAGCTGTAAATGCTCACACAGAAAATGTAAAAATGGGCTCTTGTAAGCTGAGTACAAGATATAGCTCCAGTGTACTCCTGGATTTTTCCTTATCTACTGTTCCACCTGGTGTCACCTCCCCTCCTCTCCCTCAATATTTGGAACTGGTCTTGTTATTTTCTGTTAGAAATTAAATATGATCCCAGTCCTTGGAGTGACTGCAACAGATCTGAGACCGAGGGGTAGAACATCTTTGGAGGGGGGCTGTTTGTTTTCCCCTGCCTTGCTGATTAGGCAGCCTGGCATTAATGGGCTGTTTTTAGCCCTTATTCACAGAGTCACAGAGTCTCTTTTGGGCCATTATCAAGAAAGGTTGGTAGATTTGACTCTATTTCCACCCCGTGTGTATACATTATTGACTTGAGTTCATCCTTCCAGGTGGGAATTTAGAGAGCCACACCTGTATATATTTGCCAAGTGTTTGTATTTAGTAAAAGTATTTTTAGGGGAAAAAAATCCCTTCCATTGATTTATTTTCTCTAGATTGTAAACTTGCATCTGGGGCCAACTTGTACCTCAGTTTCTCCTGTTCTGGAACTTTTGAACTACTGACCAAACCTTGCTGGGTGATGATAGGAAGATTAGGGAGTAGGGAAATGAGAAATAACTTTAACCCAAAGAGAGCTGTGTGTGTGTGTGTGTGTGTGTGTGTGTGTGTGTGTGTTGCTGTTTAAAGTTTTTTTTTTAATAAAAGAAGTAATTTGATTTGAATCCTTCTCTTCTTTCTCTCAATTGTTAACAGTTACTGTAGAGTTCTGTGTGACTTTCCTTAGGCCCTTTCTGGTGAGTGCTAGGTAAGATATAACACTTGATTTAAGATGAGTATTAAATAGCCAGGCTGTGTTAGAAATATAGATTACTTCACCTTATTTTTCCGTTTGGGTTTCCTAGGCCTGAAGCCTTTATGGATTGACTTCAGGAATGTTAATTGCTTAAGTCCGTGAAAGAATTTACAAATGGTTGCTACTCAACCTTAGCTTACCCACGGAGGATAATGACAGTTGGTGCTGAAGAAAAGTGGGAAATGCAAATTCTATTTTTCATTCAACGTAGTAATACTCCTGAAGCTCAATAAAATGTTTCTTTAACAAACCATGAACTCCCTCTCCTCCTGGGCCACAGTATCCTGCCTACATTCAAAGTAGGCAAAGAGAGCCATTATCCTAATCCATTGCACCATCATATCTCTAGCAAACACATGTGAGCGATTGCTTTTCAATATTGATTTTGATGCCAGGTGTATAAATCTTCCATTTGACAAGCAAGGAAAAGAAACAGGGAATCATGCTTTTCTCAACTTTGTTACCTTAATTGTTTAAGTTCTGTCTTTTCAACCACAGCATGCTTTGATATATGAACAGGAATCCTCTTCTGGCTTTTAGAACATAAAAAAGTGATTTGTGTTGGTTCATCTTTGCAATAAAGGCAGAAGGCTGATAGCCGGAGGCTGATGTAACCTTTTCTTTCTCTCTCTTTTTTCTTTTTCCTTCTTGTTTCTAATCAGGTGCGATTATATGCAAGACCTGATGCAGTCAGAAGAGGATCTGGGGATTACGCTCTCCATATAACAAAGAGATTGATAGAGTTTTATGAAGACTATTTCAAAGTGCCCTATTCTCTACCAAAACTAGGTAAGACTTGCCTCAGTTGTTCATTATAGCAAGAAGTGCTTACAAATTGAGTCTGTATTTTCTTGCTTGTTTTTTTAATTTTCTTTTTTCATTATGAAGTTCACAATCATAATCATCTCCATGTAAAAAGAAGTGAGGAAAATGAGGATTTCATAGGCAATCATAAATCAATGAACTACATGTGCAACCTGTTAAAATATGTCTGTCTATATGTGTGTGTATATGCATATAATGCACACCCCATTTCTTATGGCACAATACCTTTCATTATATTGAAACACCCTGATTTGCTCAGTGTATCCTTAATTAATGGATATGCAACCCCCCCACTCAGTTTCCAGAATTTTGCTGCTACAAAAATGCTGTTATAATTAATTATTTTTACATATAGATATTTTCCGTCTTTTAAAAAAACTTTTTGGGGATATAAACTTAGTGGGATATTTTATTGGTAGTTGATTTATTATATATTATTGGGCCACAGTTCATTGGCATTTTGGGTACAGTTCTAAATTACTTTGCAGAATGATTGCATCAATTCACAGTTCTACCAATTGTGGATTACTGTTCTTGTCTTCTCCCATCCCCTCTAACAATTTTTTTCCCTTGGAAATTTAGTTGGTATAAGGTAGAAGGGAATTCAGAATTAATTTTATTTGGACTTCTCATATTAATGATTTGGAACATTTATATGTGATTATCAACAGCTTGAATTTCTTCCTTTGAGAACTATCTCTTCAAATCCCTTGATTAGTATTCTGTTGGGAAATGACTCTTGTTTGTATATATTTGAGTTGGTTTCCTATGTATCTTGGGAATCTGAAATTTGTCAGAAAATTTGCTGCATATATTTATTTTATATATATATATATATATTTTTTATTTAAGGAATTATTCTCTTCAGAATGCTTTTGAGATTCTTTTTCCATGTGGGAAATTTGAGTTTTTTAAGGCATTCTTGTCCTCATTGGCTTTGTTGGCTTCTTTTGCTGTTTGAGTTAATCTATTTTTTAAAGTGTTGTTTTCTCTTCAGTCAGGTTGTTGACTCTCTTTTCATGATTTTCTTGCATCATTCTCATTTCTCTTCCCAATTTTTCCTTCACTTCTCTTATTTGTTTTTCAAAGTCCTTTTTCAGATGATCTATAGCTGCTAGGCATTCTTCAAGTGTCTTGGAAGCATTTGGTGTGGGAGTTCTGACTGTGTTGTTTTCCTCCCATTCCATGCTTTGATCCTTTTAGTCCACAAAAAGGATTCTAGAGTTTTATTGCTGTTCTTATTTTGCCTCCTTTTCCTCATGTTGACCAGTCAATTAATTTTTTTTTTAGCTTTGTGGAACTCTGTTTCTGGGGCAGAAAGCTCGTTCCAAATCGCTGGGGTTTTCCCAGGTGCTGGAGCTATTAGGGGGGTGTTGCAGCCCCCACCAGCTTTGGCTTGCTGAGAGTGCATCCCTAAGACCACCACCTAAGACCACAATTCTGATCTAGACTGCTTAATGCAAGAGCACTTGGCCCTGATCAGTCGACTCAGCCCCCCTGTGGCGTCCGCAGGCCTAGGGCTCTGAAGCAGCCCAGTGGGGGCAGCCACCGGTTACAGCAGTTCCTGCCCTTCCCTCACTGCTTCCTTGCCCTGGGGGAAGATTGGCCAAACTGCTTTTCTTCCCCCAAATTAAGTTTCAAAGTTTCACTTTCACTGACCCTCTCTAATCCTGGTTTGCTAGATGTGAAGATCCCTTCAGGTGCAGTAGATCTTCTCTGAATTAGACTCACGCTGTGTCTTGGTGGCCTCGGCCCTGAGGCCTGGCTGGTTTTGGTCTCCGGTTGGGCTGGTCTTGGCTCCTGGCCTGTCAGCCTGCTGGATGAGTCCCTCCTATTGAACTGCCTTCCTCTAATCCTTGTTTTTCATGCCTTATTCTATGTGGAGTCACTGGAGGTGCTGTAGATCTTCTCTCCTGTAGGCTGGCTGTGGCTTGGCTCTGCTCCTCCCGACCATCCTGGGGCCTGCGGCCAAGCTGCCTTCAGTGAGAGATGTGCTTTCTGTTTTTTTGGGAGTTTGAGTGTCCTAGAATTTGTCTGGGGTCATATTTTATGGGTATTTAGGGTGGCTGTGTGGAAGCTGCAGAACCTTGCTGTTTCTACGCCACCATCTTGGCTCCTCCTCTTAAACTTTTTCTTTCCTATTTTTGTCCTCTTACCATATATATATGTGTGTGTGTTTATCAGTTGAAGTTGTTTGCACATGTTCTTTTATATACCCTCTCTTCACATAGCCCAGACCTCAATCACTAGTTCTTCCTCCTTCTCTCTCTTCCTTCCATTTTTCTTTCTTCCTCCTTATGATATGTTCCCCAGAATTGAAGTTTATTTTACATGTTATCCAATCCCTCCCTGACTCTTCTTTCCTCCCAAACCCTCCTCTCTACCTGTCTTGTATTTTACCATTCGGTTAAGCGTATTGTCACACTAAATTCTTTTGCATAAATATGCATGAACATGGTTGGTGGTGGTGGTAGAGTGTGTTCTACCTTTTTTTCTAATTGAGATAAGAGTAAAGTCAAGAAGATACCCACTGTTTCTTTCCTCTCTCACCTTCCAGTTATGAGAAGTAGTCATTTTATCCCTTTGTTTCCCATTTTCCCACACATTATTACTTGTTCCCTATCTTTTTTTCTCCCTTAATCCTATTAAAACAAAACCCACGGGAGGTCTAATGACTTCCTGCACGTCCCTGCTCATATCCATTTCAGGCTTCTTTATCTGACCTCATGGTGACTTTCCTGGTAAGATACTTCTCATTTTCTATAGGATTCTGGTTTTCTTCTTGCACAGCTGAAAAAAGAACCCTGGGTTGAAGGAAGTAGCATATTTTTGTTTCTTTTTAAATTTCTCTATCGTTATTGAATGTGGAATACTTAAAAAAATTGCTACATTATATGTAAGAGAGCTCAGCTCCTCTGGGATCTCTCATGAGCCCATCTTAATGAGGAGTTCTGGATCTGTTTTGCAGAATAGATTAAGAATACATACATGCATGTATATATACAGATATGTATATATGTACATATATATTTGTTTATGTATGCACATATATACTTCTATACTTGTATATATTACAATATGTATACATATATTTGTTTATGTATACACATATATACTTATAAACTCATATATATTACAGTCTATATGTATACATATATTAGTTTACATATACACATATATATTTATAAACTCATATATATTACTGTATATGTGTATACATATATTTGTTTACACATACACATATATAGTTATAAACTTGTATATATTACAGCTCATATATACATATATATTTGTTTACATATGCACATATATACTCATAAACTTGTATATATTTCAGTATATATGTATACACATATTTGTTTACATATACACATATATACTTATAAACTTGTATATATTACAGCATATATGTACATATATTTGTTTACATATGCACATATATACTCATAAACTCATATATATTACAGTATACATGTATACACATTTGTTTACATATACACATATATACTTATAAACTTGTATATATTACAGCATATATGTACATATATATTCACTTACATATGCACATATATGCTCATAAACTAATATATATTATAGCATATATGTACATGTATATATACACACACACATATATATGTGTATGTGTATGTGTGTGTGTGTGTGTGTTATTATTGTTGTTTAGTCATTTTAGTTGTGTCTGACTCTTCATGACCCTATTTAGGGTTTTCCTGGCAAAGACACTGGAGTGTTTTGCCATTTATTTCTCTAGATCGTTTTACAGATGAGGAAACTGTGGCAAACAGGGTTAAGTCACTTTCTCAGGGTCACTCAGATAATAGCAAGTGTCTGAGGCCAGATTTGATTTCAGAGTGATGAGTCTTCCTGACTCCAGCTCTGGGACCCTATCCACTGTGCTACCTAGCTGCCTGTATAAGTTTGTGTAAACATACCTATACACAGATGTATGCGTATATACTTACACACATATATGGTATGTATATATATGTACTTATATATACACAGTGTGTGTGTGTGTGTGTGTGTGTGTGTGTGTGTGTGTGTGTGTGTACTGGATCTATGATTTTGTTGGTATGGAGACTCCCAATGAAGATATCTCTCTCCCACTGCCACTCCGAGGCTCTTCTGGAATTTGTTGCCTTAGAATTGCCTGGGGGCTGCTGAATTAGACAACTTGCCCAGGTTCCTCCAGGTTGTATGCTTCAGAGACAGATCTTGAATACGGAGCTTCCTCACTCCCCAGGCAGGTTGTTTATGTGCTATACCTCATTACTTCTCCATCTTCTTTAGTGAGTCAGTGTCAGAAAGACAGACAAAGAAGACAGTGCCATGCAGTGAAAAGGTGTCTGGATTGGGTGTTACAGGATTGGGGTACAAATCCCAGATTTTCTATTTATTTCCTGTGTGACATTGGGCTTCAGTTTTCCCATCTGTAAGATGAGGAGATTGTCCTAGAACACCTTTTCTGGCTAAATTGGTAATTCTGTAATCAGGAACTATTTTCAGACACCCAGAGCAGAAAATTTCATTTTGTCTGAAGTGATAAAGGGAATGATCTTGATTTGTTAGAGCCTTGCTTTCAAAGGTACTCCATAGAAATGAGAAAGGCATCCATCTATGTGGGTGTGGGATCCCCAAAGAGAAAAGTCTCCTTGATTAGTTTCTGCTTTCTTGCTGCTCAGCATGTTAGCCCCTCAATTTCCTTAACGATCCCAGGGGCTGTTTTTGTTCAGTCATGTATATTTTGATTGCTCAGCTACATATACAAAAGAGATCAGACTTTCTTAAAACAGGAGAAAATGGAAACTTTGCAATATTTAAGGAGATTATATCTGCTACCTTGACTCTTTGAGTTCCTTCATGGGACTTAATAAACCTAGTTATCCTAATGTTAACTGAATGTGCCTCTGATTTTTATGACCGTTATTCCTTTCTACCTCCAATACATGCTGAAGGTAATTTCCTCTTTTTCCCACCCCTATTCCACATTGGACTCTGGCAGCAATAGCTTTCCCTGCCCCTTCCCTATTAGTCTTCTAATTCCCCAAAGCGTGTTTGATCAAGGACCAGAAGAAGAAAGAAAGCATATTGCTCCCCAGAAAGAATAAAGTACTGACTTGATCAGAGGTTTTAGGGTTTTCAAACCCAGGTTTTTCTCCCTGGAGTATTGGATCTATTTCATTAAAGTACAGCCTGCTGGGTAACTTTAATAGTCTTACAATGAATAGTTCACAAACTAGATAAAGTAACAGATACAGTTATAACTCTGTGTTACATGCATTTTTTAATTAAATCGACAGATCAGGGTCTTTTGGAAAGATGTCATAGATGTTTATTGATAAAAGCTTAGCTCAAGTCAGGCATTTTTGTTTCTGACTTTTTAAATAATTCTGGTAGCTCAAATACACTTTACTATTAAAGTTTGTGTCATTGGCATCACCCTGCCCTGCAAACACCTGGGGCAGGAATACCTGACCTCAATTCTTTGCATGGGAAGTGAGACTGTTCTTTACCCCAGGTAAAACTGGCTGGGAATTTCCCAGCATGACCCACTAATCCATGACTCTTGAGTGCTTCTATTGCAAATTCACTGCTCACTAGTACCAAATGAGTAAAAAACAAGAACATGTTTCTGTCCCCTTCAGAACAGTCATTATTACTGAAATCCTGTTCCAAACTGAAGCCCCACTTCAGGGGATTCTATGAACTGCCCATTTGTAGCCAGGAAGCATTTCTCTTTTTTACTTGCTATTGAACCATACAGCATTTCATCTTAAAAGCATTCTTTTCTGTTACTATTACTTATTAAATTGCACTTTGCTGTAGTATCTTTCATCACTATGTGCATCTAAGGAAGCTAATGAATTTCTTTTGCTGTCCTACTTATTAACTATGTCTTGAGATATTTATGTCTATGTACTAATGTGTTATGGATGTATGGCCTTTAAACACCCCCTGAACCATAATCCCTAAATGAAGTAATTTTATATGGCATGATGTAAAAGTTTGGGCTTATTTTTTAATATTCACTATGAAGTATGTTTCCATAAAGTAATTGCTACAGATGCCAACCCAGTCTAATCTTAAGTATGTGCAGATTTTCATTAAGTTGTTAAATCAGCTTGGCTTGCTAGTATATGCTATAGGAATCTTTTAAAACATCTCTAAATTAGAGAAGTAATTTTTATTGGTATATGGCACATAGAATGTTTCTATTTCATTCAGCAACTAGCATAATGCCTTGAATAAAGTCAGCTTTTGATAAATGTTTGGATGGAAGAATATTCATGCCAGGAAGATGATTCCATTCATTCATTCATTCATTCATTCATAAAATTATAGAATCAGAAAACTGAACAGCTGGAAGAGATTTTTGAGTCCATTTAGGCCAATTCCTGACCAAGTCATGAATCTGAGCTGTAATGTTTATGACAAGTAGTCATTCAGACTTTGCTTGAAGAACTTTTGTGGCAGAGAATTCGTTGTACCTTGAGGGAGTTCATTTCATTTTTTGACAGTGTTAATTGTTTTTGGAGGGTGGGGCAGCTAGGTGGTGCAGGATAGAGCACCAGGCATGAAGTCAGAAAAACTGATCTTTGTGAGTTTAAATCTGGCCTCAGACACTTGGCTTGTTGGGGGATGCTGGGCAAGTCACTTAATTCTATTTGCCTCAATTTCCACATCTATAAAATGAGGTAGAGGAGGAAATGGCAAACTATTTCCAGTATCTTTGCCAAGAAGACTCCAAAAGGGTTGGCAAAGGGTCAGACATGACTGAAAAGACTAAACAACAATGAAAATTTGGATTTTTAAAATGTATTTCGACTTATTTCATTAAACATTTCCCAATTATATGTAAAAATTTTAAACAATCATTTCTTAAAATTTTTAGGTCCCAGTTTTTTCCTTTCCTTCCATTTCTCATCCCTCCTTGAGAAGACAAGCAACTTGATTTCAGTTATATATGTGAGGTGATGCAAAGCATTTCCATATTAGCCATGTTGCAAAAGAAAATACAAACAAAATAAAACAAAAACAAATAAAATTAAAAGAAAGTATGCTTCATTTTGTATTCAGTTTAGCAGTTTTCTCTCTGGAGGCAGATAGCATTTTTCATCATGGGTTCTTTGGAATCATCTTAGATCCTTGTCTCGATCAGAGTAGTTGAGTGTTTTACAGTTGATCATCTTTACATCATTGTTACTGTGTACAATGTTCTCCTGGTTCTTCTCACTTCACTTTGTATCAGTTCATAGAAGTCCTCTCAGGTTTTTCTGAAACCACCTTGCTGGTCACTTCTTATAATACAATAGCATTCCATCATAATGTTTAGGCATTCCTCAGTTAATAGGCATCCTCTCAACATCCAATTATTTGCCACTAGAGAAGGAACTGCTATAAATATTTTTGGAGAAATAAGTCATTTTCCCTTTTCTTTGATCTCTTTTTGGATATAGACCTAGTAATCGTATTACTGGGTAAATGGGAATGTAGTTTTATAGCCCTTTGGGCATAATTCCAAATTATTCTCCATGAGGATTGGACTCCACCAAAGGTACATTAGCATCCCAATTTTTCCACATCCCTTCCAGCGCTTGTCATTTGCTTTTTCTGTTGTGTTAACCAATCTGATGGGAGGTAGTATCTCAGAGTTATTTTAATTTGCATTTCCCTCATCAGGAGTGATTTAGAGCACTTTTAATGTGACTATTGCTAACTTTGATTCTTATGTCCTGAAAACTGCCTGTTCATATCCTTTGACCCATTTATCAACAGGGAATCTTTCTCCTTTTTAAAACAAATTTGACCCAGTTCTCTATATATTTGGTAAGTGAGGCCTTAAACAGAGAAGTGTGCTTTAAAACATTCCCCCAGTTTCTTATTTTCCTTCTCGTTTTGACTGCATTAGTTTTGTTTGTGCAAAAGCTTTTTAATATCATATAATTGAAATGATCTGTTTTACTGCCTATAGTGCTTTCTTTGTTTTGTTTGGTCACAAACTCTTCCCTAGATCTGACAGATATATTTTTAATGTTTCCCTAATTCACTCATTTCTTTCTTTTTTTGAGAGCTGTTGGCTTAAGTGACTTGCTTACCTTCATTTCTAAATAATTTATTCATTTGACCTTATATTGGCATACAGAATGAAATGCTGGTCTGTGCCTAATTTCTGCCAAACTACTTTTTAATTTTCCCAGCATTTTTTGTCAGATATTGAATTATTGCCCCAAAGGCTTGGATCTTTGGGTTTATCAAACATTAGTTTACTAAGATCTTTTACTACTGAGTAGCAATGTGTATCTAATTTATTCCACATATCCACTATACTTTTTTATAACCAGTACAATATTGTTTTCACAATTACCTTTTTTAATATAGTTTAAATTTAGAACTGCTAGGTCAGCTTCCTTAATATTTTTTCCATTCTTTTCCTTGATACTCTTGACCTTTTGTTCTTCTAGATGAATTTTGTTGCTACTTTATCTAGCTCTGTGTAACAATAATGCAATATTCACAACACTCATGTTGGTTGTGAATATGCTGGTATAGTTGTGAATCACAGAATGTAGCAAACTGGAGGGCAGAAACAAAGCCTTTATTCAAATGCCAGAAAACTGAGTCCCAGAACCAGAAAGCCAAAGTCATTACAGTAGTCACGAAGTTGATACACATGGTTAATGCAGTGAACATCCACATTCCCAAGCCTTCACAATAGAACAGGCTCCCTCAAGCAGGGATCCTTCTCTCACTCACAGTGATTCCTCAGCCTGGTTCTTGGAAGTTCTTGGCAAAAGTTGCAGAAGGAGGGTCTCAGCAAAAAGTTGCAGCTTCCAGGTGTTCACTGAGGGAAAACCTGAGGGTCCTGCTGGTTCTCTTCCTTATATACAGTATAGCTCCTCCCTGTTCTGCCCCTTCCTGTTACATTAGCAACTTCTTCAGAAGGTGTTAACTACTTCTGTGTTAATTAAATAGCTTAAACAGGTGTTAACTTGAAACAAGGTGCTAAGTGTCTGCTTATTTGCCAATACAAAGGGGCATGGAAGATCTTTAAATTCCATTAACATTATACTCTGTAAATAATTCTATGGTGGCACAGAATAAGTAAATTAACTTAGATACAGTTGTAATTTTTATTATAATAGCTTGGTCTACTCACAAACAATATTTTTCAGGTTGCTTACATCTATCTTTATTTGTGTGAAAAGTATTGTAATACAGTTCATATAGTTCCTGGGTTTGTTTTCACAGGTAGACTCCCATATATTTTATATTGACTGCAGTTATTTTAAATGGACTACCTCATGTGACCCTTTATGTCCTCAAGTGCAACCCTTTTGCTGAATGCACATTTTGATGAGCCCCACCTGCTGAGCTGCCTTCAGCGGGCGATGTCTTTTTCTGTATTTTTGTGAGTTTCAGAGCTCTAAAACTTGTTTAGAGTCATATTTTATGGGTATTTGAGGTGGCTATGTGGGAGCTGTGGAACCTTGTTGCTTCTATGCAGCCATCTTGGCTCTCCCCCCCACCCCCATACACATTTCACTGTGACATTTGGATTCAGTCAAAGGACAGCACACAAGGACCTAGAGGGCCACATGTCACCTTGAAGCTACTGATTCCTCTCCCCTAGCCTATCTCTTTCAGTCTCTTTCTGCTGGGTTTTATTGGTAGTCTATAGAAATGCTGATGATTATGTGGGTTTATATTACGTCCTGCAACTTTGCTGGAGTTGTTAATTGTTTCAGTCAGGTTTATAATTGATCCTCTTAGGTTCTCTAAATATGCCATTGCATCATCTGCAAAGAGAGATAGTTTTGTTTCCTCATTGCCTTTATTTATTCCTTCAGTTTATTTTCCATTTCTTATTGGTATAGTTGTCACTTTTAGTACAATATTAACTAATAGTGATGATAATGGACATGCTTGCTTCACTTCTTTAATGGGAAGGCTTCAGGTTTATTCCCATTACAGATAAAGCTTGTTTTGGTTTTAAATAGATACTACATATTTTAAGAAAGGCTCCACTGAATCCTATGCTTTCTAGTGTTTTTGAATAGGAATGGGTTTTGTACTTTGTTAGAGAGTTTTTCTGCATTTATTGATATAATCGTATGGCTTTTATTGTTATTGTTATGGTCAGTTATTGTATCAGCAAGCACCCTAGCACACATAGGGTGGCTGCTAGCACAGGTTCTTAAATCTGCTTTTCTAAAGGAAAGCAACTCAAAAGGGGTTAATAGTCCTACTTTAGTCAAACAAACATATCATTTACCTAGTTCAGGGGAAAAAAGTCAGCGTCCTGAACTGCAGAGAATACAAACAGAAGTTACAAGCAGACCAAGAAACAGATGAACAGATGGGCTTCCAACCATCTGACCATCACATCCATTACCTGTTCAAGTTACCAGAGAGGGAAGCATCAACATCTGGGTTTTAAAAGCTGGGGGCTCAACGGCTTCCCAGAGTCTCATCTGGCCAAATCACACAATTCTTCTCAAAGCAAGCCCCGGACCAAAACCTCACATCAGGGTGTATATATATATAGGCTTCTCCTGGATCAGAGAATGTCACAGCCCTCTTGACCCACTGTCCAATTATAAAGTAACAAGGTGTGGCCATTCCCAAAAAACAAGCCTCCTACTACAGGCTCCACGTGGCCACATTCAGCCTATTAGGGGGGCATGGTACACTTTCAAATCAGGGAACATTCTCAGAGCCACTTAAGCCTATCAAAGGGTCTAGGGAAAGGAAAGAGCTTCAGATTCTCATTACAGTTATGCTAATAATTTTCCTAATATTGAACCAGCCCTGCATTCTTAGTATAAATCCCACCAGCTCATAGTATATGATCTTTGTGATATGTTTCTATAATCTCTTTCATAGTATTGTATGTAAAATTTTTACATTGATATTCATTAAGAGAATTGATGCATTATTTTCTTTCTCTGTTTTTGCTCTCCCTGGTTTAGGTATCAGCTCCATATTTGTGTTACTAAAAAATTGGTAGGACTCTTTCTTTAACTATTCTTTTTCCAGAAAGTTCATATAGAATTGGGATTAATTGTTCCCTAAATGTTCCCTAGAATTCATTTGTGAATCCAGCTGGTCCTGGGGACTTTTTCTTAAGGAGTTCATTGATGACTTGTTCAATCTCTTTTTCTTTTGTTGTTCAGTCATTTCAGTTGTGTTGGACCCTTTGTATTCTATTTGGGATTTTCTTGGCAAAGGTACTGGAGTGGTTTGCCATTTACTTCTCCAGCTCATTTTACAGATGAGGAAACTGAGGCAAACAGGATTAGGTGAGTAGTTCAAGGTTACATGGCGAGTAAGTGTTTGAGGCCACATTTGAACTCAGGTCTTCCTGACTCCAGGACCTGCACATTATCTCCTGTGCTACTTAACTGCCCCCCCTTTTTATTTTTCTAAAATAGAATTGCTTACTCTATTTCTCCTTTTAATTTGGGCGATTTATATTTTTGTAAATCTCTCTAAGGCCATTGCTAGTGATTATTTGTGCTTCTGTGTTCTCCCAAGTCTTTTCCAGGCTAACCAATCTATTTCTTTCAATGATTCTCCCTATCTCATGATTTCTGTTTCATCATTCAGGTCACTTTCATTACAGGATAGTTTGTCACTGTTCATTCTAAAAGATGAGAAGTGCATTTAGTACTTTTGATGTGACTGATCAGGGCAGCCAATAGAGAGATCTTCGTTCTCTGGACAGTGCTTTCTCTTAATGCAGTCTAGGATAGCGTTTGTCTTTTTTGGCTTCCATATCACACTGTTAATTCGTATTGAGCTTGTAGTCCTTTAAAATTGAGGATTTTTTCCTCTCACATGAACTTCCTTTTGACCATGTCTCTCTTATTCTGTAATTTATCTTTTAAAATCCAATTAGAGGACAGGAAACATAATCTTAGCCTCTGTCACTTCTACCAAATCCTACTCCAGTCCCTCATTATGGCACGGAGGTGACATTGGGTCCTTGAAAGTTGTATCAGTGCCAAGTCTATTAGGCTCCACCATGCTGCAATGGCTTGTTAAGTAGACTTACAATAACAGATAACCTGTTTTCCCAGGAGCAGCCTCACTAAGTAGAAAGGGACGTATCACCAGTAGGCTGGCTATTTAGTGATGAATTCTTTGGCCATGGCAATCCATCAAGCAAATATAAATGCACATAGGCACTCAGTCCTGTTTGTTCCCATTCTATTTTTGTAGTGAAGATGGCAAAGTGGTGGAACAAATGGTGAAAGGGACTAAGAATGTTAGCAATTGTAGATGAAAATTTAAGAACTGTCAGTACTCTAAATGTGAAATTCTTGCCCAGTGAACATACTGCTGGAGGAGTAGAATTATATGTGTCTTGATATTCTTACTACAGATGCAACTAGAAGACAAATGGAAATTGAAGCTAAAGGGAGCATTAGTTCACAGATTCTCCTCATAGAAGAAAATATAAGACTGGGAGAAGTTGTTTTGTTATGTGTACAAATAAGCAAGAAATATTTCACAATCCATTTGTAAGAATTTGCAAGAAGGCCACCATGAAGATAATTGCATCTTATGACAGCCCAAGGCAATGCTGGTTTTGAGTATAAAGTCATTTGTCATATATTATAGAGGAGATTATAATAATATCATCCCCTCATCTGGTGAGAAATACTTGCAAGAAAAACAAATTTGCAAAAAACCCAAAATTATTCCTGACTTATTTGAGGATGAAACTGGAAGTAGAACAAAGAGATGAAAAATAGAATAGCTACATAACAATTTTTTTGCGGCAAACTCTTTTTCCAATGAATTAAGTGAAGCTATTACATTGAGACTCAAAATATTACAACTTTTCATATATTATACAAGGAAGAAGAAATAATACTTTTAAAAAGAGGAGAAAAGCAACCAGACAAGATAAAGTACACACAGAGGAAGTTAATGCTGAAGAAGACAACATTTTGAGGGTTTTAAGCATTAGAGTATCTTAAAACAAAGGTAGGATATTAACAACTTGTAAAAAATGACCCAAAGTTTTCCACCAAATACAAACACACAGACACACACACACACACACACACACACTGTATCACACCATTCCCTACCACTAGCACCAGCAACAATAACCAAGTAATTATTAATAATTAGTTCCAAATGCCTAATTTGCCATCTTTTTCTTAATTATATTTTTCCCCAATTACATTAAAGTTAGTTTTCAGCATTCATTTTTGTAGAATTTTGAGTTTCACTTTTTTCCCTTCCCAAGACAGCAAGTGATCTGATAAAAGTTTTCCATGTACGATCATATTAAACATATTTCCACATTAGTCATGTTGTGAAAGAAGAAATAGAAAAAAGAGAAAAACCACAAGAAAGAAAAAAAAACAAAAGAAAGTGACAATAATATGCCTCTATCTACATTGAGACTCTGTAATTCTTTCTCTGGATGTAGATAACATTTTCCATCATGAGTCTTCCGGAATTTTCTTGGATCATTGTACTGCTGGGAAGAGCTAAGTCTATCATAGTTAACCATTAAACATTGTTGCTGTTGCTATGTACAAGGTTCTCCTGGTTCTCCTTACTTTACTCAACATCAGTTCATACAAGTCTTTTCAGGTTTTTCTGAAATCTGCCTGCTCATCATGTCTTATAGCACAATGGTATTCCATTGCATTCACATACCACACTGATTTCCCATCTTTAAAAGATATTTGAGACTAATATACACATACATTGAAGGTTCCTTGGTGAAGATATAAGAATGACATAAGCAGTCTTTTATAAATTACTTTCTTTGGCAGACCATATTTTTACAGTCATAAAATTTACTGAAAGGTATAAAGAAGTTTTTAACTTGAGTCCATGGATTTCTGAAGGTATCCATGGGTAGATTTCATGGTGTATATGAACTTGTTTTGGGAAAAATAGATCTTGATTTTCATTATTTCATAGGTATTATTTCATTCATTCATGGGTATTTAAAAGTCTAAGGAGGAATCAGTAATTTTCTTTAGTATCAAAAGGGGCCATAACATAAAACACTGAAGAGTCCCTTTAGAGCTTTGCTTTAGAGCATAGTCTCATAATGGTTGTTTGTTGACTTAAGAAAAAAAAAGTCATTATATTTGATAAAACAAAGCACCACTTTAATATATATTTTTTTACAACAGAGTGTCTCCAAGCTGTTTCAAAGCCATACAAGATTTTTGGTGTGACAGTAGAGATCTCTTTGTTCTGGAATTCTCTAGAGTTTAAAACAGACGTGTTTACAAAAGATATTTGCCACTGTTGTGGAAGATGATGTCATGCAAAGCTTTCAAATGGAAGAGGACTTCTTGACAGTTAGTTGGTAAAGCTTTCAAGTGTTCCTATCTGTAGATGACATTGTTCTGATTGCATTAAAGTCCTAGAAGCTGTTTGTCTGCTAAATGAGATCTGCAGTCTTTCAAAGGTCCTGGTCAAACTATCCCCAAAGGTAAAACCAAGTGGAGGAAGAATATTTTCCAGACTATGACAGGAAGTTAGACGAAAAGTTCATATAGTTAGTCTGTCAGTACCCATGTCTTTGAATGACTCTATGCATGAATAGTCTATTGGGCTAAGAAATGAGCAGGAAGAAGAGAAGAAGCTATCTTGTATTTTGAAAATTGTGCCTAATTTGGTTCACAGCAAATTTTTTTCTTGAAACAAAGATTGTTTTTTTTTAACCAACTGTGTTCTTCCAACCTCAGACAACTCCTGAGGCTCACAGAAACCTGAATTTTTTGTGTTTATTCTTTTGTGACTTCTCAATGGCTATGAATCATGGCATATTAAGGTCTTCAAAGGATTGAATTTCAGCATCATCCAATTGCCAATGGAAAGGCATATCAATGGCCTGAGGAAACTGAAAACATATCACTAATCAAGAATTGGGCAAAAGAAATGACATTAATGGTGGCTGGTTGGCACAGTGAATAGAGCACCGGCCCTGGAGCCAGGAGGACCTGAGTTCAAATCCAGCCTCAGACACTTAACATTTACTAGCTGTGTGACCTTGGGCAAGTCACTTAACCCCAATTGCCCTGTCCTTTCCCTTCCAAAGAAAAGCAAAAAAAGAAACAGAAGAAAAGAAGTGACTTTTAGAGTGTTATCAGAGACATCTATGATTGGAAAAGATGTAGGAGAAAGTAGGAGTTCCCTCCTGTATGGCAAGACAATTACGAGATTGATGGCTGAGAAAAAAGCTCTGCAAGTCTTGTGTACTACTTCAGGTAAAACCAGGTCCCATGCTCAATTTTGTGTCTTCATTTAAGTCCTTTTTCTAGGCAGTGATATAACACCTGTTTACACTGGAAGTCTGGTCAGCAGAGGTAAATAATTTTGGACTGAGGGGAGCCTGGCATCTCCACCTTCTTCTTCCCACTAAGTGAATAAAGACATAATTCTTTCTGTTGGGACCTTAGCATTACATCAAGAGAGTCTTGCCCCCCCTTCTGTGTTTAAAAACTACCTTTTAATTTTGTGATCCATGGGATATTTCTGTAGTGGCAAAAGCTAGATGAAGCAGATTTAGGTTCTTCTGCTACCTTACTCCTCAAACAACCAGAATGTGTCAACTATTTATGATGATATGGTGAGAGATATTGGGGTGTTAACAGCTATAGATATCAGCTGTTAACTCTTAATACTATCAGGAACAATGCAGGAACTGGAGACAACTCATAACACATTCTTCTTTAGAATAGAAGGGCTCATATGGTGAACTTGATTCATTGCCCATTATTCTCTTAGCATCTATTCAACATCAAAATAACTGGAGGGAAGTTTGCAGTACATTAGGTGGACTCCCCATTGAGGTTTTTACTTTAGGTCATAGATGGAACTTGGGTAAAATGATCAGACATGGTTTGGTTGTGATCTTCTTTCTCAGAAGGAATGCCTCTTTCATTGAGATCACAGATCTATGCAATATCAGACTTCAATCTCTAACTCCACTGTATTGATATCTTTTTGGAGCTGGGGTCTATTATCTGATGTTTCTGCTAATCTTCTTAGTCTCATGGCATCTCTAGTATAAATGATAATCTATTCTTTCATTCAGGGGCAGCTGGGTGGCACAGTGGATAGAGTTCCTAGTCTGGAGTCAAGAAGACTCATCTTCCTGAGTTCACACTTACTAGCTGTGTGACCCTGGAAAGTACTTAACCCTGTTTGCTTCAATTCCTTCCTCTGTACACTAAGCTGGAGAAAGAAATGGAAAACCACTCCAGTATCTTTGACAAGAACATCCCAAATGGGGTCATGAAGAGTCTGACCCAAGTGAAAAATGCCTACATAACAACAACATATTTTCATTCAAATAATGGGTAAAATATTGACCATGACCAAGGACAAGTTTTATTCTATTAAGTTAAACTAGTCCCTACCTAGTGACATCAAAACATCACTCCAGAACATCACTCTTTAGGTCTAGTTGCTTCACCAGTTGGAGACCCATCTGCCTATATTACTGTACAACTGAAGATCAAGGACCAACTTTATTATGTCCCACTATATATGACCCTGACCACTGGTACCAATGTATTACTCTTTGGGTCCAGTCACTTAACTAGTTGAAGAACCACCTGACTATATTATCATGTCTTTATATTGTACTTAAAGTTATAGTTAGAAATTTTGTTTAATGCCCAGCTTAAATTCACTTGTACTCTGTCCACTTCATTTCCCAGTCTAGTAACCCTGTCAGAAAAGCAAATGAGGTTAATCTGGTATGACTTGTTCTTTAATTAATCCATGTTGGCTCTTAGTAAAAACGCCTTGCCTTTCTAAATAAGCAAGCTACTTTCTATGTGCATACAATGTTAACTTCGCTAAATTTATTTACTTATATATTAGAATTTAGAACAAAAACCATAGAGGTGCCTCCTCCCTGACAAAATAATCCTTTTCTTTTGTATGGAGCAAATTTTCACTATGGCAACATATGAAATATATGCTCTTTGAAAAAAAAGGTGCGTTAATGAGCCATTGTACTGGGAGGCTGAAGTAGGAGAGCTGTCAATTTGTACCAGCTTTTCAATCTATGCTCCCCTAAATATGTCAGGGTACCAGGATTCCTAGGATCTTTTGGCTTTGATCCTAGCATGCCTGCAAAGCTAATGCTACAAAACAACAACATATATAGTTTTGTTCTAGAGAAGGAGGAGTATTTAATGGGAATCATCAGAAAGTAGATTGTAGAGGAATTCTTAGCTCAGTAATGAATGTACCAATGAACTATCAAGCATGTAGACCAGCAAGGGAATACTTAGATCAACAGAATACAAATATATCACTAATTATTCTATATAGTAATATAATCCTTAATAACTCTAAACATGTGAAGTTCACAATTATTTGTATAAAAAAGATTACAATGTATGACTATTGATAATCATCTAAGACAAATTTGGCTTCATTGATTTGAGATGGACTTCTTTTCAAAGCCTAGTACAAGGAGAATAAGAGAAAGAGAGAGACAAGTTGTAACATTTTCATCTTTGGGTTGATTACACACATTGTCATGCCTAACAGTTTACCAGAAATAGCAGGAGCTGTGGACAGTTTATAAAAATGTTATTAAAAATGACTCTCTTCTTCCCAGTCCTGAAATTCTGAAATTGTTTCAAACTGAACAGGCTTTCAAAGATGCAAAAATTTATTTTTATAGTTTGGGATCATATTAATAAAGAAGATCCTGAACTTTGTGCTGCTAAGCATATTATTCTCAGGAAGCTATATGTGAACATTAGATCCCTATTGTCTTCACACCATTTTCAAAAATTGTGAGTGACAAGTAAAATGGTCTCACATAATATTAGAATTCTAGTGCTAGTCATCCTATTTAGATTTTGATTGATTGGGAAGATTTTTTTTAATAGTTTTGCAGATTTATGTTACAATTTCTATGAAGCTTTAAAACTAGGAACTTCAGCAAAGCCAAGTGTCCACATTCTTTCCAGCTTTCCTGGAACAACTTCTATGTCTAGAACCACATAAGGGATTCCAGGGATATAAAATAAACTACAATATGGCCATTGTACACAAGAAGCTTAGCATCCTAAATGGCCAAATAAGATTTGTACATATTGAGGAAATGTGTACATATATGTGTGAGAATTATTTGTGTATGTGTAAGAATATCTGTACATAAATTTTTAAGAATAATGTGTAACATAACTCCTTATAGAATGCAATTACTTGGGAAGGTGCAAAGAAGACCAATCCTGGGAGGTTAGGAATGGGATGCATCAATGTGAATTATAGTAATTTGGAAAATATTCAGAGAAGAGGCAATGCTTCAATATGAAAGTAGTTAATAGCATAGGAAGTTTGTAGACTTTCTGGTTATTCCTTGGGTTCCATGTACCATGTCAGTAATTAATTACATGTTTAATAGTCAGATAAATGTGTATGTTATAATCCGAATTACACTTGGGGAATTCATGTGTAGAAATAATTTATTTTATTTAATCATAACAAATTAATAAGGGGCATAATAATTTTTTATTGTCACTTTCTTATTAGTTACATGTAAGAGATGTATGCAGCTACATATTTTCTGAGATCTTGTGATTTGGTGTTTTGATGTCTACTAAATACTATGTTCAAAGGAACTGGGTTCCATCTAGATTGAAGGAACTGGGAAAAGTTTAGCCTGGAGAAAAGAAGTCATAAGTGGGGATAAAAGTTGCTTAAAATATTTTAAGGACTCTAGTATAAAACACTGATTGCTTCAGCTAGTTCTGTTTGTTTCACAGGGCAGAATCAGGAGAAATGGAATTAAAGTTATAAAGAGGTCAATTTAGGCTTGATGTCAGGGGAGCAAAACAAAATACAACTTCCTGTTACTGAGAGGTGTCTAAAAGTGGAAAGGGCTGCCACAGGAGACAGTGGATTCCTCATCGTTGGAGTCTTCCAGAAGAGGAGGGATGACCACAGGTTAGGTATATTGGAGTGAGGATTCCTTTTGTGAATGTGAGTTGAGCTATGTGACTTCTGAGATCTCTTCCAGTTCTCCGAATCTGTGATTTAGTGTGATAAATTTTATGACATGACATGCTTGTTTCTTGTATCATATGTCACATCAGTCAGTTACTTTTTGATTTATAGATATGAGAATATAACAGAACTCTCTTGTTCACCAACCATCTGATTAGTTGGGTCATTTGCCAGTTGGCTTCTTTAAACCCTTTCCTGCCTTTTCATAGAGGAGGATCTGATATCATACACTTAAAAATTATAATTCTTTGCTCTCTTTGCGCCTAATTTGTGCATGTCAAATTAGGGTGACAGCAGCTTTAGAACTCTTCAAAGTGCTTAAATCTCTGTAAGGAGACAGACACAATAAGTAACAGAGAGACTTAGACTAAATCCTATAGTTTCTTAGCAGAAATTAACTAAAGGATATTTCTGAGGGGATTAATATTACTTAGTAACTCCTTTAATTATGGATCCCTTTGAGTTCATTAGGCTCCATGGAAAATGATCATTTCTTCATGTGTTATATGATCCTTTTTAGATATTGAGTCAAATCCAGCATGTGGCGATGTTTGTGTTGTATTGGTGTGGGGGAAAGAAGTCACATAGTGCTTGCTCTTAAAAGACCAACTACTAATAGCCTGCTAATCCTGTAATTGATATTCTTACTACAATCCCTGTAGTGACAAAAATGTTCAATAATCTGCATAACTTTTTAAAAAGCACTTTATATTTAATTAGCATTTATATTTTTATGCTTTATAAATTTATTGACTTAAATATTTATATTTATATGTTAATAGCATTTTTTATTCTAATTCTGTCTGGGTCTTTTGTCTTCTTGTTTCTCATGAAGAAAATGAAAGTGTTTTCAATGAGTGCTTGAATTAATTAGCACACATCTCTGATAAAGGGGCCTCGCTGGCTAATATATTTTACTTAATGGAGTCTGACCTCTACTTCCCTGTTGTATTAGAAATCTCACCTGTTTAGTTACTGTGATAAATCCAATGTCCCTGCTTCTTCAACTACTGGCCATAGTAGGCAAGAGAAAATCTTGAATTACTTTTGCCAAGCAACATAAACTTGCTTATATTAATCATATTAACATTAAATACTTCATTTATTTTATTGAATATTTTTATTATGAACTAGACAGACATTGACAAATATTATTTCCTGATACAAAGAACAGAAAAAGAGGAAAAAAAGAGCAGTGACTCTAGATTGTACAGCTGTCTTTTTCTTTATTTGAAATTTTAGATGGCGGTTCATCCATCTACTTCTGTGTATCTTCTTCTGAACTTATTTATGCTTATTGCTTAATTTTTTTTAACATTTTACTGATTGTTTTCATTTAAAAATATTCCTACTACTACCCATCCCTTCCATCCTGATTCTCTCCCTTATTTCCTAAGAAATAAGTATAGTCACACAAAACAAATTTATGAATTCCTTATGTCTGATAGCCTATGCCTTGTTCTGTACTTGTCCAAATCAAATCAGCATGCATTAACCTCCATCTGTGTTCCAGGAACTATGTCAGGAAGTGAAAAGCATGATTCATCACTGGCATTTTGGAATCATGGATAGACGTGACAGTGATAAGAATTCATTAATTGTTTTCCTTTTTTAATGCTATGGTGGTTATATTAATTGTTCTGGTTCTGTTCACTTCCCTTTGAATCATGTCATACAAGTTGTCTCAATTTTCTCTGAATTCAATTTACTTTTTTTATGGTTCAATAATACTCCATTATTTACCATGTATTTATAATACCATAATTTATTCAGGTTTTCCCCCAGCAGATGTGAACCTACTTTATTTTCAGTTCCTTGCTACTACAAAAATACTACAAGAAATATTATTGCATATATGGTTGCTTTCTCTCTTTTTAAAGTTTCTCTTAGGTAGGCCAAGAATAGTATTAATAGGTCAAAGGGTGTGCATAGTGACATTTTTTTTTGCATAGTTCCAGATCACTTTTTGGAATGGGCCATTTCATAGCTCTGTCTCTTCCAGCAACTGACATTTTCCTTTTTTAGGGGGTTGTCTTTGGCAGTCTGGTTGCAAAGTGGAAGGAAAGTCAGTTTTTTTTAAATTTGCATTTTCTTATTAGGAATTTGTGGTAAATTTTCATGTGGTTATTGATAACTTGGATTGCTTCCCTTGGCAATGAGGTCCAGGATGGATATAACACTGGATCTGGAGTCAGGAAGGCCTAATTTCAAATCTGACCTTAGATACTTGCTGTGTGACTCTGGACAAATCACTTAACCTGTATTTGTCTCAGTTTCCACATCTATAAAATGGGAATGATAATAGCATCTGCCTCCTGGGGTTGTTGTGAGGATCAGAGGAAATAATAATTATAAAGTCCTTAACATAGTGCCTGGCATATAATAAACACCATATAAATGTCAGCCACTTTATTTGCTCATTTATTTTGAATAATATGCCCCTATATTTTCTTGATTTTGTAGCTTGCATACCCAGTTTGTTCCATTGGTCAGTTTTCTGTTTTCCCCTGTTCTGATAATTGTTGTTCTGATTGTTCTGATGATGGTTCTGATGATTGTTGCTTTATGGTATAGATGGAGCCCTAGTACTGTTGAGCCTCCTTCCTTCTCGTTATTTTACTTAAAATTCTTGACCTTTTGGTCCTCTGGATGAATTTTTAAATTATTTTTTGCAAGTTATGCAAAGTAAATCTTTGGTAATCTGACCAGTATGGCACTGGTAATGTGTCAATTGAAGTACTATTTTTATTATATTGTCACTCCCAAACATCACCAGTTAATATTTCAGGAATTATTTAGATGCTCTTATTTCTGTAAAGAGATTTTTATGATTATGTTTACATCAATTCTGTGTGTGCTTTCGTAGGTAGGTTTCTAGATGCTTTATATATCCTTTAGTTATTTTAATGAGAATTTCTCTTCCTGAATCTTTTTGATAGGTTTTATTAGTAATATTCAGAAAAGCTAAAGACTTTTATAAGTTTATTTTATATCCAGCTACTTTACTGACATTTTTGATACTTCAGTTCTTTTTTAGTTCACTCTTTAGGGTTCTATAAGTTAATCATCACTGTCTGAAAAAAATCCAGAAATTTTATTTCCTTTTTGTCCTTCCCCCCCCCCCTTAGTGTCATTTTCTTTTCTTATTGCTATAGCTAATATTTCTAGTGGTAACTACATGGTGTGGTGGATAGAACACTGGACCTGGAGTCAGGAAGACATGAGTTCAAATCAGCCCCAGATAATTGCTAGCGGTGTGACCCTTGGATGAATCACTTAATCCTGTTTGCCTCAGTTTCCTCATTTGAAAAATGATCCAGAGAAGGAAATGACAAACCACTCCATTATCTCTGCTAAGAAAACCCCAAATGGGGTCATGGAGAGTCGGACAGAATTGAAATGACTCAACACCAAATTATTTCTAGAACTTTATCACATAGTGGTGATGATGGACATCCAAACTTTCCCTCTGATCTTATTTGAAAGGCCTCTGTGATTTCCTCTTATCATGTATTCCTCTCTCTTCTGAATTCTCTCTTTCTGATCCATCCTCTCAAGTTAAAGTTTGGTCTTTGTGTGACTTTTCCTTCCCTGACTGTATTCTCCTTCCTATTTTCCTATGCCTCATCCCCTTTTAACCTGTCTCTTTGCATCTTCTTTAATGTTTTCATAGGTCAAACATGTGTGTATGTATGCATGCACACATGTGCATGCATGTGCATTTGTCCAACCTTTCTTCTCCGGTGGGTAGTGTAGTGGCATGTGTAGTGAGGCTCCACATGTGGCAAGGGCTTTTGTTGTATGACTTGAAGGAATGCATAACACAGCAGCCTCTTCTTCTTCTACCTTTCTCCAAGGGAGACTTTCATTCTTGCCTAGAGGGGAAGCAGAGCTGGGGACAGAGGGCATCATCACTCTGCCCTCTTCAAAGAGAGGGGGGACTGGGTTAAAAGTATACCCAAACTCCCTTAAATATTATTCATCCAGAAGATGTAAGTGGGTTCCATCTAACTTCTGATTGCTTAGTCAAATTTGAGGGGGAAGGAGGAGCCTAAGCTCTATACCCCAAACTTGATCCCTTGCCCACCAAATACCAGAATCATAGTGAAACATAGACTAGAGAAGGTATACATAGGAAAACACACACCAGATGATGCAGAGTGAAGAAGGTCTCCAACTGGGAGCAAGGTGACTCAGCTCAACCAAGAGAGAGGGTCGTGCATCTCAGTCACGGGGAAAACTCCCCACAGTCTCTAGCAAACTGGGAATAGGAACATAATGGAGACTGCCCACTCCTCCCCTATTTTCCCAAAGTACTTTCCTTCAGCAGCCACAAGTGGGGTCGACCTCTTCTATCTTCTTTCTCAGACTTGGAAGCCAGAAGTTCCTGAAGCCCTTCAAAAGCTTGAAGAGTCCTGAAGGGTGAGTGGCAAAGGCTGGAGCTCTCTCAGCTCTCACTGCCCCGTTCCTCATGCAGGGCAGGGCATTCATCTCTACCAGTAAGGAAAGAGTCCTGTAGCAATGGACCCTGGGGCATGGGTTACATGCTCACAGCTTCTATGTTTATTATTCGGACTCAAATTCTGTTTTTATATGAAATAATGCATTGTTTAGCCTTTTTTTCCTTCTCCATTTCTTTGTTAATATATTCCTTTTGCTCCATTTTCTTTCCATTCTTAAAGCCATACAAACAGAATAAAACTATTATAGCATAGTCCTGGGTTTCTTTTACTTACAACTCCCTCTATGACCTTGGATAACATCAGGATTCTGAGATTACTCATCTCTTTCCCTTCTATTGAGATGTAAGCACTTAATCGTCATCTAACTCCTCCCTCCCATTTGTTCTGATATATTTTGATTACTTTTTTAGATATTTTATTAATTTTTTTCCAATTATGTGTGAAAATTTTTAGCATTTGCTTTTTTTCAAACTTTGAATTCTAAATTCTCACTCTCCTCTTCTCCTTCATTGAGAAGTCAAGCAGTTTGATATATGTTATGCATGTGCAGTCATGGGATTACCATATTATTTATGTTGTGAAAGAAAGCACAGACCAAAAAACACTCACCAAGAAAAAAACAAAGTTAAAAAACTCTGCTTCCATCTACATTCAGACTCCAGTTCTTTCTCTGAAGGTGGATAGCATTTTTATGTATTTACTTGTGAAGGTTTCTTTCTCTCTTTAAAAAATTTTTTATTCCATAAATTAACCCATTTATTGTTGGACTACAGATATTTGATAAGATTTTATTGGTCTTTCAATTCCTTCAGTCTTCTGATGGCAGATTTGACTGTTACTGGTATTGTAGGTCTATGCACCACCAGCTACTGTTTTCATACAGGATCCACCATACCAGATACCCACAGCCCAACTCTTCAGTTTGGTCTTACCACAGAAGGAGCAGGTATATTTGTCATGCTGGCTAATTTCAATTTTCTTCACCATTTTTCTGTGGGATGCACCATAACATATTCCATATTTACCAACAGTTCCAACCTTCTTGATATGTTTAGCCATGTTACTGTTTGCAGGGCTGGAAGTTGGAGAGGAAAAACTTGTCAAGGTTTCTTGAAACACCTGTTTTGTGTTTTCAGAGTTTTTACTCAGCTTTGGTGTTTTCATCAGAAATGTTTATAAGTCTGCTGTTCTATTAAACTTTTTCCCACTTCCCCCTGAGAGATGAGAAATAAACACTGCCAGTTGTACCCTACCATAATCCATTATTATCAATTACTAACATGAAAATGATTATTGAGATTGCTGTCTTTATCCCTTGGAGAAAGTTGAGGTCTCCTTATTTTCTTGTTAAGTCTGGGTTAGTTGTACTAAGTGCTGAGGCACTTAGGTCACACAGTGTATAGAATGCAGTGCTTGGAGTGGGACCTGGCCTCAAACATTTATTAGCTGTGTGACCCTGGGCCAGTCACTTAACCCTGTTATTTCAGTTTCTCACAGCTATAAAATTAGCTAGAGAAGGAAATATCAAATCATTCCAGTATCTTTGCCAAGAAAACTCCAAATGGAGTTATAAGAAGTTGGACACAACTGCAACAAAAACCCAAAAGCAGTATTGTTAAAATTCTGTTTTGCTTATGGAGTAGAACTCTGGTGTTGGAATCTGAAAAACTATTCAGATACTTGTTCTGCTGAGAAAGAGTGGCAATGTGATCTGGGCAAGTTACACCAACTTTATTAATCCATGAAAATATGGATAATTCATTTGAGGAGAATATCATAGATTTAGAGCTGAAAAAGAGATTAGAAACCATTGAATCCAGCCTTTTCATTTTATAGATAAAGGGGCTGAGGCCCAGAGAGGTTAAATGCCTTACCCAAAGTCACTCATGTAGTATTTGAAAATAACCGGGATATGAACTCATGTCCTCTAGAGCACTTTCTACTACAATGTGATTTAGCCAACATTGTTCAGTGCCTACTCTGTTTAAGGTGCTAAGGACACACACATGAAGACAACATAGTACTGGCTACTAAAAGGCTTGCATCATTTAATTTTTAAAATTTTATTGATGTAAGTTTTCAGTTACTTTCATTTCCAAATGTATTGCTCTCCTGACATTGTTTACCAGTGAACCTTCCTTTGTAACAATTTAAAAAAGAGTAATAAGAACAGTTCAGTAAAACTTAATCAAATGAATTAGATAGAAAATGTGCTATTCTCTATGCACGTCCTTCTACTTCTAGAAAGAAGGAGTTAGGGGAGATGTTTTTTTTGTCTATTTTTCAGGGCCAAGCTTGATCATTTTAATTCCATAGTGCTTAGTTTCTTTTACTTTTGTTCTTTCTATTTACATCAAGAACTTTCATTCTATAGGATTGAAGTTGGTTAAGTGTGGTTACTTGTCGGGTCAGGATCTGGACATTAGGAATGGTGCTCCCATTATCTAACAGTCACTGTGGTTTTGGAGCTCTCATTGCCCAGGGACCCTTCCATCACTGAGCATTGTTCTGTGTGTGTGTGTGTGTGTGTGTGTGTGTGTGTGTGTGTGTGTGTACACATACCATTGACACTGTAGCTCAATGGACTTACATGAATTTGGGCTTTAACCTTGGCCTTTTTAAATTCTTTAAATTAGAAGCCTGCTCATCCCAGAATCCATTGCTGAATCTTTTGAACAAAAACAGTTTCTCAGACCTTACTGTATAAGTACACCTAGGACCAGAGCCTCAGATGCAAAATCTCTTGGCACTGAAACCTCATCTAGGACACCAAAGTCTCAATTACAAGCCCCTACTGTATGTGCTCCATCTAATGGGTATTTTCATCTTGATATAGAGCAAAATATCTACCATAGCATGACACAAATTTATTCATTCCACTGGGTACTTTCACTTGAGATTTACAGACACTTATGCTTAACCCAACAACCCTATTGGCTTGACTTCTTCCCTGGTGCTTGAGAGAGTTGTCAACTACCCCTTGTGTCATAGGACACTGGATGTTGTACTCTCAATCTTTTAATACATCCCCCATTCTATAGTTAGTAAGTTCTTGCCTTCTCTGTTACTGATTAGGATTCAACAACTGCTGAGGTGAAAATCTCCTTCTTCTGCTACCACTCCCTGTAGTCTCATTCCCATCTATCCCAGTCTTCCTTTTCCCCAACCTCTCTCTTCATCTACTTTCCACTGCATGCTCTAGAACTCTGTCTCATCATTAAGGATCATTCATTCTGCCTAAATCTCTTCCATTCACACTCTTTCTATCTTCTTGTAATCATGGAAAATTTGTGTTTCCCTTGAGGATCTGTAATGGCAAGAGAATCTGAAGATCTTCCCTGCACCATAAGGGACCTCAAGTAGAACTTATCAAGCAGGAAGGGCTTGATTCAGGGGAGGCTTGTTTTTCAGGAAGACTCACACCTTTTGTTACTTTGTAATTAGGCAGTAGATAATGCAGGTTGTGATGTCCTCTGACCCTGAAGAAGGGTATATATACCCTGAGGTGAGGTTTTACTTTGAGGTTCACTTATAGTAAGAGTTTTGTGATTTAGCCAGATAAGACTCTAGGTAGCCTTTGAGTCTCACCCTCTGGCTTTGAAAACCCAGATGTTAGTGCTTCTCTCCCTGGTAACTAACTAGTTAACTAACTAATTAACTAACTAACTAACTAACTAACTAACTAACTAACTAACTAACTAACTATATATATGTAATGGTCAGACAGCTAAAAGCCCTGTCTGTTGGTCTGTTTAATTGTTATTTTATCTGACTGTATTTTTTTTTCTATTTGTAATTCGTATTCGTATTGTCTGAAGTTCAGGGTACTGACTTTCCTCCCTGCACTAAGTCTCTCTCTGTCTCTGTCTGTCTCTGTCTCTCTGTCTCTCTCTGTCTCTGTCTCTCTCTCTCTGTCTCTCTGTCTCTCTTTCCCTCTCTCTCTCATATAAAGATATATATGTATATATGTATGTATGTATGTATGCATGTATGTATGTATGTATGTATAATTAAAGATTATTGACCCCTTTAAAGTTGTTTTCCTTTAGTAAAGCAGATCAAAGAACCTGTGCTAGCAGCCATCCCAGGTATGCTAGGGCACTTGCTGTTACAGGATCCTGCATCTCTGGCCATTCTCTCATGGAATATGTGCTCCTTTCCTCATGGTCTCTGATAGATAATTAGAATCAGTTAGAGTCTAATGTTTGGTTGTAATCATAGAATCAAAGCTGTCATCTTTGCTCCTCCTGACCACTCCCAATTTATCTCTGCTACTATCTCAGCAACCTCTCTTTTGAGATTCACTACATTTATTTCTGTTTCCCAGGTCAGATTCCTTGTTGTAGTTATTTACAACATCAAGGTAGTTATTCCTGTTTTCTCAAGGGATTCTGATTCAAAGTCCTCTTGTCTCCCTCAACTCCTGCACTCATACTTGGAACCTCAGTATATACCTCAATGTCCCTTCACATACATCTCCTAGTGTATTAGCTTATTCAGCTCCCATGACCTGAGTTTTTATTTCATCTCAGCCACCCAGAGGAATCATAGAATCAAAGATTTGGAGCTGGGAGGTACCTAGGAGGAGCTATTATCCAAAACTTCATTTAACATATAGGGAAACTGAGGCACAGATAGGTAATTTAGGACATTGCTTAGCATGATGCCTGACAGTTTGTACTCGATAGATGTTTAGGGATTGATTAATTAACTTACTCATTGCAACTCAGTTACTATGTGGCAGAAGCAGGAATCAAACCAAAGTTGAATCCAGTGGTCTTTCTTCTATGTCATATTACCTCCCTAAGATGATATCTTCAATTTCTTTGACTTCACTATGACTTAAAACTCTGCTGCTTCTTTGGTTTTGAATTCTGAAATTCTGTTCTCAGTTTATAACAACGTATCCTTTTTTCCTTTTCCCCTTCCTCTTCTTAAACCATCAGCTGTTTTTCCATAAGATGATTTCCTTTTAGTTTTTGGCCTTTGTAACATAAAATAAAATGATCACGGCTGAGTCATAGAGGGGTTCCAGTTTGTTTTGTTGGGTGGAGTATCCATACTAAAATTATCAGGGATCTTCTAATATGAATTATTAATCCATCTAGTTAACCCATGTCACCCAAAGAATCCTTATGATGTCATAACAAGTGATGGTTATCTAGACTTTGCTTAATGAGAAGATCATAGACAGAGGCCTGGGGGGGAGGGGGATTCCAAGGGGCATTGACTCCATTCTCCTATATTCCAGTTGCAGAAAGTGAAGCCCATACTCATTAAGAGACTTGCCTGAGATCTCATAGTTAAAAAGCTTCAGAGGATGGGAATTTGAACACGCTACTTCCAAAGTTGGCATAGTCCACTTTGGGATGGTTGTAACTATCAAGAAGTTTTTTACTTCGGTTATTAATATACCTTCTTGTAACTTGTTCCCATTGCCCCTGGATCTGCCTTCTGGGGCGAAATAGAATTCTAATTTCTCTTTCACATGACGGCCCTTCAAAAACTTGAAGACAGCTGTCATGGCTTCCCACTGAACCATGACTAAATACCCATAATTCCTTCAGCTGATCCTCATGTGACATGAGACTTAAGTCTTTTCCCCTGCTGGTTCTCTTCTTTTGAATGCTTCTTACTTTATCAATGTCTTTCCTCAAATGATTCCCAGAATAGTTCTAATTGTTTTCTAGGATTAATTTTGGTAAACTGTAAGATGACCATTAAGAAGATAAACTTATGTTTAAAAAATGCAATGAAATTTCAAATGAACACTTGACAGGAACATCTGTGTACTACCGTTTAGCATAATAACCCTCTGTAGACCCCTCCCCTTTCACCTCCCTGTCAATCTGCCAATAACTATGAGACTTTCCATGGCTTTCATCCACTTGGCAGTTGTGGTCAGTTTTGCTGGAGTGGCAAAGACTCTTTTCTGCCCTCTCTACCCCCCATGCCATCACATCTCTCTTTCTTTGGTATTTATAGCCAAAATAACAAGATAAATAATTCTGAAAGGTCTTATAAATTACATAGCATTGACTCAGAGAAACTGAAATTTTTGGCCAGTGCAGGCAGGAAAGATAAACAGATTGAATGTATTCAGAACAAAATAATAGCAGGAATAATCCTCTTTTGAGTTGGTTTTGTTTTCTTAACTGGCTGATGGTCAGTCCCTAGTCAATTATAGCTGTACAATAGCCCTGAGCTTCGGAAGAAGAGAGTATCATATTATTGCATTTTAGACAGTAGGATTAGAGGCTGCTGGAGCTCAGTCAATCAGTCAATAAAAGAAAGGTGACCAAATCTGAGCAGTGTTCCCATAAACCTTAGCATTTAAATAGCTTATGAGATCAGTGGGGTTTTTAAATAGCTTAATTTAAAAAGAAAACTGAAACTCAAGAATATTTATGCTTATGAGGGTTAAGTCCCTAAAAGCAAATTAAGCTGAAATACTCTGTAAGAGAGACATAATAATTTTTTTTTGCTTTTGTTTCTGAGTCTAATTGCCAATTAGTACCAATGCATTTTGTCTTTTTTCAAAAGTTTTCTGTATTGGCTACATAGTAAGTGTTCAGTAAATCTGTGACTGATTTATTTGTTTTGAGGTTTAGAACACTTCAATGATTACTTTCACCAGGGTTTCCTTTTACCATAAATTATGATCTTATCAGATAATTAAAGATTGCATAGCATTGTAAATGGAGTGATCACCTTTCTCCCTACTACTTAAGTCATTACCATATTGATTCTCATCATCATAAGACCTAGCTAAATCCATGAATATGTTAAGATACTTCCTTGTTTGTCATTTAAATTGCAACATCTTAATAATGACATAAATATATAAAAATTATTTGCAGTATTTTAGTTGTGAAAAAGATCACAGAGTATTTCAACGGAGAAGTTTTCAACTTGAGTATTTTAAGTAATTGACCTCAAATTGTCATTATTTAAACTTTTATAGCTTCCTTTAGATTCTAACGTAGAAGTTACCAAACTTTGTTTCCTAAGAACGTATTTTTTTTTCAAAAGACAAAACTTCAGAGCAGATAACTTCTGAAATTACAGTTCCTCCATTTAATTCATTCAAGGTACTGAGCAAAACAACAACAACAACAACAACAACAACAACAACAACAACAACAACAACAAAACCCCCAACTCTCTTCTCAAGAATTTTCTTCATTCTCTTTGAAAGGTTAAAATAATATCATCAAGAAAGGTCTCTCTTTTTCCTTTCTTTGTCTTCTCTAGTATCTCTCAAACTATCCATTAATTCTTTTCTCAGTCCCCAGAATTTCCTCATAGATTGACAGTTAAAACTACTCATCTGTGAGTTTCTCCTTCTCCCAAAGAGACAGCAACAGTAGCTATATTCTATGTAGGGTTTTAATACGTGAGTTAAAATAATAAGTATTTGAGATAAAAATTAATGGTGTATCTAGGTTATCAGCCTAGTTTTAGGGTGAGAGCTATGCAGGCATTTAGTATCTGATAGAGATGCAAATCCTTTAGGTGACAATTACCAGGGAAATAGTTTTGTGTTCCTTGAGGCCCATTAAATCAGATGAGTTTTTAGACTGCAGGTTATGAGGAAAGACATTGATTTTTAAATTTTTTTAAAATTTTTTTTATGGAGTAGTTATAGATGACTCTGATTTTGTCATGATGATAACTTTTAAATTTTGTGAAAACAAAGTAAAAAATGCATACTATACAACAGGATTGTGCAGTCTGAGAAATTAAGAAAAGAATTTGAAATTCCCGGGAAAAATATCAATTTTGCCTGACTGCATTCCTAGACGTGGTTTCTAGAAACTCATCCATTGACAAAGTCACATCAGCTTGGAATTTCATCCCTGCTTAGTAGCTCCTCCCTAGTGGACCCCTCCCTCTCTTTGTTTGGAGAGAGTGGGGGATGGATAGAAAGAGATCTCCTCTGAGCTCTTCCATTTAGGGAAGCCCAGAAGGACGATGTCATAATTTTCGACCCCAACTTGCTGTCCTCCATCTTGTCTCTGCTTCTGGGTACTGCTTCCCCTCCCCCCATTCCTAGCTTCCTTCTCCTCCTCCTCTTCTTCCTCTTCTTCTTCTTTCTCCTCTTCCTCATTCTCTTCCTCTTCTTCCTCCTCTTCTTTCTCCTTCCTCTCCTTTCCCTTCCCCTTCCTCTTTTCTTCTCCCTTTTCTCATTCTATTTATCCCAGTTACTAACAAATTTGAAATCAGAGAAAGTATACACAGAAAAATATATTACAGGCAGTAAGGAGTGAAGGAGCTCTTGCGTTTGGACAAAGGAAACTCAGCTCCATCAACAGAGAGTCTCAGATCTCACCCTAAAGGGGAAATTTCCTTAAGTCTCTAGTATAGCCAGCTGGAGACAGGGATATGATGGAGACTGCCAGTTCCTCCCTGTTGGCTTCTTCCCAGAATCTTATTCTCCCTTCAGGAACCTGAAGTGGAGTTGGCATCATCTATCTTTCTTTCCAGATGCTAATAGACAAAAGCTCCCCTAAGAACCATGGATCCTGAAGAAAACTCAAGAGACTTGGAGAGAGTCAAGAGACTGAAGAGACTCCAAAATACTAGAGTCTCTTCTTTTCAGTTCTCTCCAATTCCACCCTGCCCCACATGTAGACATGGGGGATTAATCTTCACCAATGAGACAGACTCATACCTAGTGGACTTTGAGACTTGAATGACATTCCTCCCCTGGGCCAAAACTCTTTGTAGTCCCTTGCAGAGACCAGCAAGTCCAAGACCTGTAACTACTCAAGATAAAAACAAACATTGATACTTTAAAATGACAAAGGTAATTTGTCCCAACATTTGGTACTGTTGAAACTAAAATAAAACAAATGCACATTAACAGTTCATGCAGTAGACATGGCAGTATATGGAGCATCTCCTGAGACGATGGTACAGTGACAACATGCCTAGCTATATACAGGACATAATACATGTGAATTTAGAAAGTAAAAGCATATCCATAGGACAGAGCAATCAATACAAAGCAATAAGCATGACTAACAAAATAAAGCTGGCTAGCTGCAACAATAACACTATCAACAGGTCTACCTATAAAATACAGTTTGACTGAAAGCAGTAGTATATACACAAAACAATTAACATGCGTTGGTAAAGCATGAACATACTACAAAGCCCAGTCAAATGAACATACCATCATATTAATAAACAAACATACTCAAACATGCAACAATTCACAATATAGTAGCAAACATATGCAGCTATGTGCAAATTATTTTTCACACGAGCTCTGTTTAGTTCTGTCACCTAGGTACACGTGTAACGGTATTTTCAGGTTTGCTTCTAACATCATAGCTTAATCAAGTGACTTGTTCTTCTGTCTTCTGTCACTGACAGCTCTCTCTGCTCCTGTGCCAGAGCTGGAGGTTGGTATGAGCTGACCATTAGGATCATTGTGGACTTCTTTGTCTACCCCTGGGCTGGCAGCCATATCAGGTTGACTATCATTATGTTTATGCTGTCTGAGTTTGACCTTTACCCTTGCAGTCGCTGTAGCAGTTTTGGTAAGGCAAGGAGTCACCTCTGGGTTCAGTTCTATATGCATGGTTTCGTTTTAGTTCTCATATCTGAGTTAGAGAGCCTTTTTATAGCTGGTGGACCATCTCTTTTCCTGAGTCTTTGCCTAGATAAGAGTCCATTAGTTCACTCCACCTGCTCATTATGAAGTTCAACTGACTCTCCTGTGAGCAATAGATAGTCCTGGTAAGTTGTTCTAATATGGCCCCTTTCATTCTCTGGGGTGTTCTGTAAAGAAGCAAGTTGCCCGTTCTCTTTCTATGAGTTTGCTTTCCATTGATCTGTTAATTTCTGAGTCATTAGAATGCCAAGGTTTTTCATTAGAACTGTATGTCTCCTTGTTGAAAGTCTTAATGCTATATTCTAGCATCAAGAGTAGTCATCAGTAGTCATCATTGACTGACAGAGAATTTGGAAGCTGTAGGTACAACAGATCAGAAGAGAATGTAGGCAAAGTGCTCATGATAATTCTCATAATGCTTGGCAATATATAACATTTGTTTATTATGTGTTTAACTCATGTCACCACCCTAGTTTCTTGTAACTGTTATGGTGAATGAAGAACACTGGTCTGCATGGATATTACATTTGTTAGTGGTGAAATGCACTTGTCCACTGACATGTATAAGCTGGTGCAAATCCCTCCACATTGAAGCCTTGAGATTCTTCTGACAGAACATTCTATACTAATGTTGAATGTTCCACATCACAGTAGATTAAAAACAAATACAAGTCACTAAATTACTGATGAACTTGAGTAGTAAGGAGGGGGAAATTCCTTTCATGCTAGGCAATCATTAGCCAGAATTCCAGGAATAGGACCTTTAACCTTTACACAGAAATATTGAAAAAAAAATGCAGTTGCCATGCAAATTATTGACACAAATTATTTGTGTCCAACTTCCCTTTTGAATACTATGGGTTTGGACATATTACCTTTTTTGTTTCTTTTATTTTCTTTATGATTGCCCTCTGTCTATATTTATGTACTGTGATATGGTAGTATTTATTTTAATACGTATATCAAAAAAATTGCAAGATTGAAATGAAGAGTCATTTACTAATCTTAAAATTTCTTTGGGATAGAAAGTTCTGTACTTGATCACTATGTGATCACTATACACTATACACTATATATAAATCGTCATTGTGATTGACAAAGTCCATGTATGGGGAAAAAATGACTGCCATAGGTAGCACTTGACAGGTTTAGTGAGAACACCTGAAACTAATCTTAAATTGTTTTTTAAGGGAAAAGGATTCTCTCTAATAAGTTTCCCCCCTCTTTTAATACATCAGTTTTAGGCTTCTCTACTAAAGAAAAATAAACCACCCACCATAACTGCTCCTTACTTTCCAATTCATCTTCTATGGATCTAGATTTTTCAGAATTTAGATTAATAAACTATTGAAGGAGACATAGTTGAGTAGAAGGAATAAGAAGAGCTCATATTTAATTTCCCACTTCACTACTAACTCACTGTTTAATTTTGGGCAGAATTCTCTCTGGACCTCAGTTTCTTATTCTATTAAATGGGAATTTTAGTATTTGCTATATTCCCTTTGACTAGAGTGTAGGCACATAGGTACTAAATCCTTTGAGTGAGAAACTTACTTTTTCTCTGAGCTTAGATTAGATGTCTTTGGGAGGCACATGAATGATTTTAGATCAATAAGGTACCATTTAGTCTATGTCAAAACTCAGAAGAGAATTATTATCGACTTTCATTTTAAAATGAAAACATGCTTATAGGATGCAATCTAATCAAAAGATATTGGGCATGGGATTCGAGTCCATTAGTAGTTTAGTTTAGTATTTGTTTTTAATCTATGGTGTTGTGGAAAATTCAACATTAGCACAGATTGTTTTGCTGGAAGAATCCCAAGGCTTAAATGTGAGGTAGGGGGATTTGTACCAGCTTATATATGATAGTAACTCAGTGGAGAAGTATTAGCTAACCTGAATTTCACCTACTAACAAATGCCAGATCCATGCAGACCAGTGCTCTTCACTCTAACAGTTACAAGAAATCTGGATGGTGACATGAGTTAAACACTTAGTAAGCAAATGTCACATACTGTCTATCTTGAACCCTTTGCCTATGTTCTCTTCCAGTCTGTTGTACCTACGGTGTCCAAATTCTCTGTCAGTCAATAATGACTACTGATGACTAGTCTTGGAAAGCATTTCCTTCCTAGTCAGTGATTGTTGGGGGAAAGCAAAAGCAAAACAAAATTCAGAATTAAAACTTTGGATGTCTTGTTTTTCATACGCTGACTGTCCAACTATTTCTCTTAATCTAGGCGTTTTTCATCCTTTATTTTTTTCATCTCATGGGTAGATTATTTAACTGATTTCATTTAAGTAACTCTGAACTCCTATAACATTAGGGGGCCTTATAATATTCAGAGGACTGATGTAATTTGGCATATTGTCATCTATACAGTAAATCTCTTTTCCATTTGTTCTCTGCTTGGGACATCTTTCATGTCCAAGGCTCATGCATTTGGTGAGCACATGTTTTTCTATTTTTTTGTCTCTCTCAATATTGATAAAAAGAATATTTTTAGATAAATTATGTTGAATATAAGCTTGATTTATGTATGGAAGTCATATTGTTAAAGAAGAGTTTAAATCTGTATTTTGTTTTACTGAGCTTTTTTTTAACGGTCAGCAGAAAAACAGTTGGATCTTGGGTTTTCTGTAGATTACTTGCGTGACAGCTGTGATGATTTGATCTGCTATGGAAAATTGTCTAAGAGTGCCAACTTCATCTCTTATCATTCTTTTATCTAGAATAAATATGTATATAGATTTTCTTGCAAATAAATATGTATATTGATTATTCTTGCAGAGATTTTATAAAGTTGAGAAAATATGGGTTGGTAGTTGCTGATAGCTCTTTGATGACCTTTTCCTGATAATGTTTGACATCTTCCCCTCTAGAAAATAGTTAAAATTGCTCATACTATTTTCACTGTATTTTTTTCATGTTTTTTTTTCCTTTTGACCTGTTTCTTTTTTTCACAACGTGACAAGTATGGACTTATCTTAAATGACTGCACATGTTTAACATTTATCCAATTGTTTACTGTTTTAGGAAGGGGAAAGGGGAGGGAAGGAGGGAGAAAATTTGGAACTAAGAATTCTTAAAAAAGAGAATGTGAAAAATTGTCTTTACATGTAGTTGGAAAAATAAAATACTATTAAAAAAGAAAATTTCTCTGTTGGTGCTTTAAAAATGATCACCTTCAGCACAAATTTCTTAAAGGTATATTTCTGATTCAGGCTTTCTTTTCTACTTCTGGGTTTTGCTTCTTCATATAGAATACCAGCAACTGAGGTATTGGCCTAAATGTGTTCTTGTCATAGAGGCTGAGATTAGATCACTATTGCTGGCAACCTTCTTCTAATTTCTACATATTCGTGTTGTTTATCCAAGTACATTTTCATTTGTACTGTTCAGTCTTCAGATATTCTGGCTTAGTTGGGCCTCATGTCAAACTTTTCACTTATTCAATTTCTCTTCCACTGTAGTTCAACTAAGAAATTCATTAAAACTTTTGGACTTATTCTTGATAAATTAATTTGAGTCATAGGTTACTGGAGTTGGGATGGTACCTCTGAGATGATCTAATTAAAAACTTTCCTTTCACAGATAAGGAAATTGCATGCCAGAAGCTTAAGTGACTCAGTCATTATAGCTAGATCATGGCAAAGCTATGACGAGAGCTTGTGTATCTGTATCTTTTATAAGTCCAATATTTTTCAAATAAATCATCATTATATTTCTTTTATATCAACTTGTTATGCACCCATATTTTACAAAATACCCGTGGGCTGTATATTTCCTTATTCTTAAATTCATCGTATATATAAAATTCAATAAATATTTCAGGTGCTTCTGAAAGGTTCTTGTGCTAGGCATTAAGTGACTAGTATGAGTCCTCACATTTCTGTTGCAATTTAGAATTGACAAAGCATTTCTTTTTCAAAAACTTGGTAAGTTGGGTAACTGAAGAATTATTTACCTCCAATTTAATAAATGAAGACCATAACATGAACCATACCAATGTATGTTGGTTTTGCTGAGTATTTTAAATGCCAAAAAAGGTTGAGAATAACAATGTCTAGACAAGAAGAGAAGGAAAAGTAGCTGTGAGGAAAGAAGTGGTCAAGAAAAGATTCATGCAGGTGATTAAATTAGATGTAAGGTGTTTATGAGAATAATTATGTGAGCAAAGACAGGTGGGAATTTGGAAAATGTGTTGGGTTCCCATAGGTGAATACTTGGGGGTTTGGTTATCAAGAAGATTTGGACTAGATTTAGAAAAATCTCAGATACCAGGTTAAGGAGTTGGTTTCTCAGACTAAGCTGACTTAGGAATATGTTTAGGCTTGAAACACATTGACATAATTCATAAATACTGGTCTAGGAGACCTTTGGATAAAAGTAGATCACAAAATGTTTACAGCAAAATAAAGAAAATTAGGCCTAGTTTCTTACCAAAAATTTTCAACATAGAAAAAGTATTTTAAAAAATTATGCACTTTAATTAACATTGGATTACTACAACAATAATTAATTAAATGCCTGCTTACTATATACCAGGCATGGAACTAGGTGCTGGGTATAAAAAGACAAATATGAACATTTCTTACTCGCAAGTAGCATATTTTTTTGGAAAATAAAATGTATACAGATAATTTAAATGAAACATGTATGAAATGAAGATAAAAGTAATTGGTAGAAAGAGAGAATTAGAAAGGGTCAGGAGAAGGCTGTGGGTAGGCCTCATGGTGGCAATTGAATTGAAATTTGAATGAAGTTTAGGAGTCTAAGAATCCAGAGATAGAGAAGGGTGACATTCCAGGTAGGGGAACAGGATGTGCAAAATTATAGATTTAGGGGCTGGAAGGTCTTATATAAGGAACAGCAAGTAGGTCAGTCGAACTACATTATATGGTATAGGAGAGGGAATAACATGTAATAAGTATGGGAATGTAGGCTTTAGGTAGACTGTGAAAGGCTTAATTGCTGAACAGGAGTTTGTATTTGCCAATGGGGAACCACTGGAGCTTCTCGAGTAGGAGTGAAATGTTCAGATCTGTGCCTTAGGGATATTTCTTTGGAAGTTGTGTGGAGAATGGATTAGCAAGGAGAGATGCTAGGGACAGAGTGACAGATTGGGAGACTTCTGCAATACTCCTAGTGAGAAGAGATTTCTGAGTTTCTGAGTGACTCTTCCTGGCTTGTTGGGCAGTACTCTTTGGTACTTTCTCAATCCTCCCACCCCCCCGAATATCATGGGGACAATGAAGGAATTTCTTCATCATCTAAATGTTTAATAAGTCTTTCAATGATGAGCTACATGTTTCTCTGAAAGTGGCCAGGTGAGCTCGTTCCAAGTGCTCTGTGGGATAGCCCATACCCACATGTGCTCTCCAAGGGGTGTGCAGCAAGCTCCTGTTACATATTCAAAATAATTATGTATTGGTTGTGAATGGAGAGAAAGAGATTGTTGCAAGAAATATTATGGGTATAAAATCAACAAGACTTGGCAATTAATGGGATATAGGCAGGAAAGGGAGCGTGAAGAGCTGAAAATGGTTCTAGGGTTATGAAACTGGTATGTGGCACAGTGAATTTGAAAGTTTTCCATAGGGACTTGACTTAGACTAAACTGGAAGACATGATAGCTACTTAAACTAGAAGAATTTCACAATGAACATTCATCTTGTGATTTTCAGACCTGGTTTCTTTTTTTTTTTTTTTGGAGGATCTCCCATATGATTTGGTGTCTCTGTAATTTGTTGTTGTTATTCATTCATTTCAGTCATGTTGGACTCTTCGTTACTCCATTTGAGGTTTTCTTGGTGATAAGACTAGAGGGATTTGCCATTTCCTTCTCTAACTCATTTTATAAATGAGATAGAATTAAATGACTTTACCTGGGTCACTCAGCCAGTAAGTGTCTGAGGCCAGATTTGAACTCATGAAAAGAATCTTACTGACTAAAGGCTTTCTATCCACTCTATCCACTGTACCATATAGATACCCAAGTTTGACCAATGCCACTTGTTTGATTCTAGTGGTTCCCTATTTTCTTTTACTTCTCAACTTGGCCTTTTCAGCTCTCTTGTTCCCTTCAGAGCTCAGTTCAGTTATTTCTTAGCTATGACCTTTCCTCCATCCATCAATGATCTTATAATAATTTTGAATATGTGAGAGGAGTTTGATGCACACTTCTTGGAGAGTATGTGTGGGCATGAGCCTGCAGGGGCCATTCCATGGAGCACATGGAATGATCTCCCCTGGACCCTTCCACAGAAACATGCAGCTCAGCACTGAAAGACTTACTTAAACTTTTTGATGATGAAAAAATTTCCCTTGTTGGTCTCATGACCTTCATGATATTGGGTCCAGGGGTGTGCCAGAGAATATTGGCCAATGATCCAGGAAGAGTTACTCACTTAGTGAAAATCAGTCCATAAAAGGAGTTATTTTGTTCTCTGGTGCCTTTTCTTTACGTGTCAAGTGTGTTGGATCTCTGCAGATTTCTTTTTTAGATTCCCACAAGGAGAGAACTATTAGAGTGACAGTAAACCCATGTCCTCTCTAGGTAAGTCTAAGTCTTCTTGCTTTGTTGTTGTTTAAAAAATTATTTATGTATTTCAGTTTTCAGCATGGATTTCCACAAGATTTTGAGTTACAATTTTTTCTCCCCATCTTTCCCCTACCTCTCACCCCAAAATAGCAAGCCTACTGAATATCCCTTCCCCGAATCTGTTCTCTCTTGTATCCTTCCACATCACCCCCCTAACTTTCTAGTAGGGCAAGATGTATTTCTATACCCCAGTGACTATATATCTTATTTTAAAGTTGCATGTAAAAGACAATTTTTTTAACATTTGCTTTTAAAACTTTGAGTTCCAGATTTTATCTCCTTCTGCTCTTCTCACCTACCCTTACTGGGAAGATAAGCACTTCAAGATAGGTTGTAGATGTGTAGTTACCCAAATCATTTCCATAGTAGTTATATTGTGAAAGACTAACTGTATTTCCCTCTATCCTATCCTTTCCCCCAGTTATTCTGTTTTCTCCTTTGACCCTATCCCTTTTCAAAAATGTTTACTTCTAACTACCCTCTCCCCCAATCTACCTTCCCTTCTATCTTCCTCCCTCTTATCCCCTACCCCCCTACTTTCCTGTAGTGTAAGATACCCAATTGAGTGTGTATGTTATTCCCTCCTTAAGTCAAATTCAATGAGAATAAGGTTGACCCATTCCCTTTCACCTTTCTGCTGTTTTCCTCCATTTTAAGTTTTCTCTTATCTCTTTTATATGAGATAATTTACCCTACTTTATCTCTCCCTTTCTCCTTCCCCCAATAAATTCCTCCCTCACTTCTTGATTTTAATTTTTTAGATATCATCCCTTCATATTCAACTCATTCTGTGCCCTCTGTCTATATATACATGAACATACATATACCCACACTCACACATATATTTATATACGCATAGACCCTCCTATACATACATATATATGTATGTACACACACACAGTAATTTTTAAATTATTTCTCTTGGATCTATTTTCCAGATCAGTGTTTTTTTCCAATGAGAAATTTCACATTGCCTTCTATTTTTTTCATTTGTTTGGATTTGTTTTATAGTACCTTGATTTCTTATAACATCATTAGCTTCCAATTGCTCCAATCTAATTTTGAAGGAGTTATTCTCCTCAGTGAGTTTTTGAAATTCCTTTTCCATCTGGCAAATTTAGCTTTTTAAGGCATTCTTCTCCTCATTGGCTTTTTGGGCCTCTTTTGCCATTTGAGTTATTCTATTTTTTAGAGTGTTATTTTCTTCAGTGTATTTTGGGTCTCCTTTAGCGGGCTGTTGACTTGCTTTTCACAATTTTCTTGTGTTATTCTCATTTCTCTTCCCAATTTTTCCTCTACTTCTCTTACTTGATTTTAAAAGTCTTTCTTGAGCTCCTCCATGGCCTGTAAGTAGTTCATATTTTTCTTGGACACTTTTGATGTTGGAGTTCTGACTTTTCTGTCTTCTTCCCACTCCATGCCTTGATGCTTTTTGTCCCCCCAAAAGGATTCTGTGGTCTGTTTGTGCTTCCTGTGCTTGCTCATATAGCCAGTCAATTACTTGACTTTTGAACTCTTTGCCATGGTAGAACTCTGATTCCAGAATGGAGAGAGCTTAGCCCAAACTGCTGGGGTTTTTGCAGCTGCCAGAGTTTTTAGGAGAGTGCCCTCTCTATAGCCCACATAAGCTCTGGCTCACTGGTCACACACTCCAGGACCACTACCCAAGTCCGTGATCCATATCCAAGTAGGTTAAAGCAAGAGTGATTACCATCTGAATGGTTGCTTGGTCCCCCTACAATCTGAAGGCCAGGAGCTCTTGAGATAGCCATGTGGGGGGCGGGGGCTGGACTGAACTCTTCTGTCCACCTCTGTTCCAACAGAGTTCCACACTGATCTTTTAATTTGTCTTGGGCGTTTATGGGTTGAGAAGTCTGGAAACTGCCACAGTTGCTTCTGATTCACTCTCCTGAAGTCTGCTTCAGTCTAATCGAGGCCACCCTGGGGCTGGAACCTCATGGCTCACACAGGACTCTACTCAGCAACCAGTGCACTGTGATAGACCTTTCCTGTTGGCCTGCCAGGCTGCCTTTAGCAGGAGATTTGTTTTTCTCTGTCATTTTGTCGGTTCCGTATCTCTAACATTTGTTTAGAGACATTTTTACATGTATTTGGAAGTGATTGGAGTTGGAGCCCATGCCAAGTTTGTGCTTCAACTCTACCATCTTGTCTCCACCTCCCTGAGTCAGCTTTCTTTCTTTGAACACAGGTAACTTGCACCAATCACATATGACAAACTTTTCAGTAATGGCTAGCTTGGGGGCCTTAGGGTACTGGATTTTCTCAGTGTTTACTGACAGCAGGAGGAGTTTTCTACAAGTATACCCTTCAGAAAACCCAGCAACAGTGGATTGAGCTCAAGCTGTGTCCTGGCTTGCAGGAAATACTGACTTTGAGGGAAGTTTTTGGACAATGAAAAGCTCAAATTTACCTTAAATTGTTATTAAGCAGTTCCACAAATAATTTCATGCTTTGATATTTTAAGTATCAGTCTTCCAGAAGAGTTGAATAGGATTTATGGGTTACTACTTCATGTTTTCAGTCTTTGTGTACATTTTGTGTTTTAAGCATTTTTTTATCTGTGTGGAGAAAATAAATAGCTGTCCTATACCTGATCTACATTGGCATCTACCTTCCTAATTTCTTTTGGAGAGATCCTAGACCTGGGATGGGGAACCTGTGGCCTTGAGGTCACATGTGGCCTTCTAGGTCCTCAAGTGTGGCCTATTGAATGAATCCACGTTTTACAGAACTAATCATTTTATTAAGGGGATTTGTTCTGTGAAGTTTGGATTCAGTCAGAGGGCCACACTTGAGGACCTACAGGGCCACAGGTGGCCTCAAGGTTGCAAATTCCCCACCCCTGTCTAGACATAAATTATACCTAAACTTTGCTTTTAGTGAATTTTTCTAGGATTCTGGAGTAGGGATTAAAGAGCTACAGATGAGAATCTGAATCTGCTCTTTCATGTGCAGGGTTCTTCAGTTACTGAACTTGAAAAAGTCAATAAGAGTTGCTGCTAGGAATCCATAGCACTGAGAGTTGTTTGGAACTTTGTCCTGGATGTTTTGAAAATGGATGCAGAGTGAGGGCCAGGGCAGTGAATGAGAGGCTATGAAAGAATGGTGGTCTGGGGTAGTGCCATCCAGACCTGCTTACTGATATTCTGTAGATCAGGGAAGATGATGGAGAGACAGAGACTATGGGATGACTGATTGGATCACGGCATTGATCAGTGCTTGGGGAGGCCTTTCTTCCAACCCTTTTGTACCCTTCTCCATCCAGGGGTAGAACAATCCCTTTGCTTACCTTGCCACCACTCACTTTCTGCTTCTTCTCTACCCCTACTTGATTGATATTTAAAGTGAAAAATAAGTTAGTATCAAGTCCCATCTCATATCTTCTCTTTAAGACCTTCCCTCTAGCTTTAGTCAAAACTAATTGTTTGACTTATGCTGAGATCTTTGCCATACTTGAAGTCATTATCCTGTTTTCTGGATGCAGTTCGACTATTGTCAGAGATTTCATAAGTCTCAGAGGATGTTAATTAATGTATCTCCCAACACTTCTTGTTCTTGCTGCCATAACAAGAAGTCCGAGATTTGGGTCAGTTCATTGATTTTTGAATGCAGGTGACACTGCTAGGTAGTGCCTTTGAGAGAGTGCCAGACCTGGAGTCAAGAAGACTGGAATTCAAGCCTGGCTTCAGACACTCATTAGCTGTGATCCTGACAAGTCACTTAACTGCTCTTAGCCTCAGTTCTCACTCCTGTAAAATGAGGGTAATAATATCATCTATCACCCAGGGTAGTTGTGAGAATCAAATGAAATGATAAATGTGAAGCACTTAGCACAATTTCTGGCACATAGTAAGGGCTGTGTAAATGTTAGTTTTCATAATTACCAACTGGATCCATTTTCTATCTCTTTCAGTAGTTCTTTAGACTGGGAAAAGAGAGCTTTTCTGACCCCTCCTGTACCTTGAAAAGTATCTGTTACCAGAATGTTCTCCCTCAACCTCAGTTTGAATGATGTGAAATACCAGATCTCTAGTGAGCGTATTGTAGTAGGCAGTATTGTGTGTGTGTGTGTAATAAAAGTTTTTAAACAGGAAAAAATGAAAATAAAATGAAAGTGATCAGTATGGTGATATCTAATCGATTATTATTATTATTTTTTAGCTATTTGGTCACATTATGGTTTGATGAAATTTGGGGAACTATGTTCCCAAATTGTGCGGTTTAGATTTCTAATTAAAAAGTCTGAATTTGAAATAAGAATAAAAGGGTCTATACACTTCTACCTTCTTGTCACTGAATTTAGCTAACGGGGTTGCTGTTTCATGGACCATTGATATGTCTCAAACATAGCAATTTCCCCACAATGTATTAATAAACCTATCCTTCATAACAGAGCATCGTACTGACACACCATTTGTAAGGGCATACTGTTTGAATAGTGTTTCTAGAGAAAGTGATAGATTTATACTTATTCATCCACATCCCTCTCTTGGGATACGCCCTTTGAATTGTGTTTCCAGTGGTACTGATGAATGTATCCTGGGTTATCCACTTCCCTCTGGGACATAATGGAGACATTATGGAGACATCTGGTCAGAGTTAGTCTGTGCCTTTGTATCTAATCAATAACATTTACATTTATTACCTAACTGACTTCACCAGCCAATTGTTACCCTGTCCTCTCAGTAGGACAAGCTGGTAAAAGCAAGTATTTTGAACATTCCTAGAATAATTTATCCTTTGATATCACCCCCCCCTCCAATGAGCTTATCCTTTTTTACTGTTGAGATTGACAGCAGTGACTCTGCCTAGGAACACTACAGAGATATTTTGATAATTCAAATGATCCATGGCTTCATCAGTATTAATACCCCCTTCTGCCAGTAGAGACTGTAATCCTTCTACCTCATAGATTGTTTCATGAATTGCTCTGGACATGAACAGTATATACTTGGTGTCTTCCATCTTTGTAGAGATTCTCCTGACTTAGCCTGTGTCTCCCAATGATTCCAGCTAGTTAGAGCTGCAATCTTCTTATGTTCCACCAGATTAGGCTTTGGAAATCGGTCACCTTCATATCATTCTAAGACATTCTAGGTAGACTTGAGTTGATGATAGATATAATAAATAAAAATTCAGTAGCAACTGAAAGTTAAAATAGTGGTTTTCATATATTTTCTCACATAATCCCAAGCACAGCCATGTGAAGTAGGCATGACAAGTAAAGTGAGGTTCATGGTAATGAAATAACTTGCCCAAGGTCATAGTAAACTGAGGATTAGAGAGATGAAACATGCAAGCGTCACATATGGGACTCAAGCCCAGGTCTCATGACACCAAGTTGAGAACTCTTCCTCCTCCACCATGCTGCCTGAAGTTATTCTATTCCTCTGTTTTCTTGCTTAATTCCCCAATATATCTCTTCTGAGCTGTAGATTGAAAATTATGACTTCTTACCTCTTGTTCATTCCTAATTAGCCTTATGTCTGATGATTTTAGTGTATACTTTTGGTCTCTTTTTGATTAAAGCCTCCAGTTATTTCATTGAAATCCCTCTGTGTTCTTATTTCTCTTGTGTCTGTCTGATACCTAGCCACCATCCCTTTAAATGTCTATTGAAAGGGTAAGAGGTAGGTGGTTGGTAGGGAGGAACAGAACAGGTGGCTAATGCAATTGGGACAGAGACTGAATTTCCAGAGAGGTTTTATTTGGATTGCTTTTGAAGCTTCACAACTAAAATCTGTAGTAATGTTTCTAAAAGGGTGAATGCTTGGCCAGTACAAAAGAAAGTATGGTATAATTTGCAAGCAAAGTGCCATCCACACATATATGGAGCAGTTCCTGAGTTTGGCATGCAGAGGTATAAATATCCAAAGAGATGGTCGGTCAGTGTTCATCCCTTCCATTCATTTCACCATTGCTATTGCACAAACCCTTGGTTTGCTGGGCTTGCAAACTGAGACAGCTCCTTCTCTTTTTCTCTATCTCATTAAGTCCCCATCAATATTCAAGCATTTCTTTGCTCAGTGGCCCATACTGCGTTTCCCTTCTCTCCTGTGCTTATTTTAAAAAATCTTTAAGTTAGTAACTGTGTTATTTAACTGGAAAGCATTCAAAGAGGCAGTGACTCTGAAGGCTGCTCTATAAAATAATGTGTTATATTGTTTGAAATACTGTGTTTACCGAACTCATACTGCTAAGGATTAAAGGAATGTGCCGTGACAAATCTGATTCTGAGCAGGACTGCCTTACTCAAAATAGATCTGTTGCTTTCAACGACAGATTTTGATTTATTACAATTAGGACTACCCAGGGTAGAGTGTAAGGCACTTTCTAATTCCACTGGCTTTCTTCCATCTTTGGAGGCTTCCATGCCACAGAGCCCAGTAAGCATCTCCATCTCAATGTCACAACGTTCCTTCTAATTCAGGGTGGGGATTTATATTATTCAGACTTTGCTCTTACAGCATTTAGAGGAGATGGGTTCCCTGCAGATAGGAGGGAGTTGACTAAAGGGGAAATAAAATGAACTGGATTTCTTTGGTATTGGTGGGTTCTTTTTCCTCCTTTTGCTACTGAAGCATGCTTTAAAAATTGTCTTGCCTAAGTGCTGTTGAAGCCTCCTTTGATTTCTTTGAGAATAGTCTTTTTTCTTTTCAAAATACTCTAAAAAGTCTTCATTTGAACCTTTACAGTTTGGATGTGTTTTTGTAAGCATATGGAGTTATTAAATTCATAGTATATAATGGAAGAAGACATTGGAATATCTCACTTGATATCACTTTTTAATTGAAAAAAATATGTCCTACTCTGAGTCTTCATTGGGGTGCAGAAGTGACACTGGGCTCCCAAAGGTTATGCCAGTGGAGCATAGTTTCTGACAAGCTCCACCCTTCTGGAAAAAGGTTTGAGTATGGCCGGGTAGCATACTGAGCCTACTCTCTGAGGACCGGCCTAGCTATGTGTAGACAGGCTCATACCCAGTTGATGGGCCATTGGAAGATGAGTTCTTTGTGACAATCCAGGCAAGAAATAATATATATATAATATATATTATATATTTTTATTTATGTTACAAATATATATTTATAAATTATTATATATTAATATATTATAAATATATACATATATATATATATACACATAAAACATTCCTCTCTTCTGTGTAGCCCTCTTCTGCTTTCCAGTGACCATAGTAGAGAGGTGGAAAAGGGGAAAGAGGGTATTCAGACTCACAGAGCTTTTAGATTTTCTATAAAAGCTTCACTTTAGTTATTTGTAGTCCAAATGTGCAGTCATCGTCTAGTGACCAACAAATGAACATGATGTTAAAGGAACTGAATTATATCAGTCTTGATGAACTAAATGAAAATGGTAGCTAAATGAAAAGATGGCTTAAAGACTCTCCATTGAGAGGCAAAAAGGGAATTGGTAGAGTTAGTTTTATATGTACAAAGGCAATAAGAAACATAATTTCATGGGACATTTGATCATCCTATATTGTGGTGCTCATAAGCATTTGCAAAAGACAACTATGAAAATAATTTCATTTTATGCACCACAGTATCTCTGGCAGAAGATGGAGAGACAGAGAAATTCTATCAAGAATACATAAAACCCTCCAAATTAAGTCAACATATACTTGCTACTTGTTGATTGCAATATAAAGGTAGGAATAAGTGAGGATGGTGAAAAATTGTTGGAAAAGATAAGGTTTGTTTGTAGATTACACAGAATCCTCTTGATTATATATCATGATACTTTCAGAAAAAAATCAGAAGGCATTAAATATTTCAAGACATTTTTCAAGAAAGAATCAGTAATAGATATATCACTTTAAAAAACATCACTTTTGAATGAATTATATCTCCACAGATAGCAAATGACTCATTACAGATATGGGAGTCATTTTTGAATCAACTGTCTGTGCAGAATGGCTTACTAAAACAAAGATCAAGGTTAGTATAAACCTAGAAGAAATAATGAGAATAAGGAAAAGATGTGATGTTCAGTGAGAACAACTTCAACCTGACCTATTTAACCAAATCGTTGATGGAAAAAATTGGATATGGATTCAAGAAAGGACATAGATACTGAGTATGCCAATTTCCATATAAAAGTTTGACCCATTTGCAAATATGGTCATAACAGGAAAGAGAAGAGACAAATGTCATTGAAAAGAACAAAGTGAGAAAAGGAGCAGGCATCTATACATCAAGTATGTAAAAGAGAGCTCCAATGGAAGTAAAAGCTGTTTGGGTAGTAGCAGGGAGTAGTCAGTCAACTGTTAGTCAACCTGTCATGTGGCAGGCTGTGTTAAGCACTGTGAATACAGATATAAGCAAAAAGAGTCTCTGCCCTTAAGGATCTTAAGTTCTAATGGAGGCAGATAATACATAAAAGGTAGCTGAAAAACTGGGTGGAGGAAAGGCAGGTATTTTCTTCCTTAAGTGTGGGTTCTGAAAGATCCCACAATCAAACAAAGTAGGGTGGCAAGGGCTGAGACTACTTCTGAGGAGTGAATACTAGGGCTGAAGTGATCTTCAAAGATGAAGAGTGTTCTGGGACATGATGGAAAGAATCTGGATTGCAATCTGGAGAAATGAAGGCATGAATCACAAGGCATTGGAAGGAAGGGAAGATAATAAAGGCATGAAAAAATCCTCAGATCTTATTACCCAAAAATCATCATTAAAATCTCATGGGAAAAGTACCAAATTATATACCTACTTTCCAAACTATAGAAAAATTTTGGATTTGCATAAATATTGACAGCATGTTTGGTGATAGTAAAAGTAATGGATTAGGCAAGTTTTCATGGTAGATGGCATCATATAATAAATGGAAAGATGTTGATGACATGCTGCTCTTATTGTTTGTTGATTGTAAAAAATGATTTGATGGAGAAAAATGCAAGGCTGTCTTCCGTCAAGGTCTTATACACCTATAAAACTGTGCGGATCTTTGAAAGATAAAACAACAGGGATAACTTTATTTAATAGTCCTTCATTGATTATCAGGCAAACAGAACACAAGGAAATGTACTCAGACTCACCAAAATTACTGTCCTGGAAAAGATGCAGCTTGGAATCATTCCTTATAAATAGTGAGGTCCTCCAAGTGCTCCTTCTTGCTGATAACAATGTGCTGATTGCAGAACCTCCTGAATAAAATCCATAACCGCTCTGAAGTGTTTGGCCTAAGTGTCTTCACTGGGAAAAGAAAAAAAAAATCCACCGAAAACAGTTGAAGTGGCTGGAGAGAATGTCTTGCCCTGATTATTGCAAGGAGTAAGCAGATGAGAAACCTATAGAACTTTTCCATTAGTCCATTACAAATATATGTATAATGTATGCATATATGTATGTTTATGCATACAATGCACATATGCATGTCCAATACATACATACAAGCATGACACAATGCTATTTATGTATATATTCATAAGACATACATATAATAAGAACATATTTATACACATATCTTTTTGAATATATGTATAAGTACACATATGCACATTCTAATATGTATGCCCATAAATATGATATATAGACATATAGACATATAGATACACTAGGCATAAGCATATGTATGTATCTATAGACATATACATATATACATACATTAGACCCTGCAAATGGATAATGAATTATAGTTTTAATTGTACATGAGTAAGACAGGCTGAATTGCCTTTGGGAAATTGTTACACTTGTCTGATGACCTCAAATCTTTCCCAGAAACAAAGAGCCTATGTATTACATACTAATAGTCTCCTGACTTTTATGCATGTTAACCATAGGATACAAGTCTCTGAAGAACTGAAAATTAGTACACCCTGAAGAGGAAGTAGAGAGTGAAGTAAAAATTCTGACACATAACAAATCAAGAGCTATGGACTAGATTAAGCAATATTAACCAAGAAGTGTTTAAGGTCTGCTGTGGCTCGCTGGAGGGCCCCACTGATATATCGGATTATTAGGAGAAAGGGATGAAGGTCTCAGCTTTCATTGTGAACACTCAGCTTCAGTTTTTAGGAGAACATGGATGTGTTGACAGAGCTGGTACTGACTGATTATGGTTTACATTATTGGAGGGAACATTCAAATCAATGAAATCATTAATCCATTTTGGTAACCTGTGGCAAATGTGGGAAGTGGAAAAGATTTGGATTCTTTCAGGATTATTGTCAAATAACAAGACAGAATGGCATGGTGGATGGAGGCTAGCTTTGGAGTCAGAAAGGCAATGGTTCAAGCCCTACCTCTGAAATATAATTGCTGTATGACCATGAGTCAGTCACTTTACTTCTTAGCATGCCAGTAGACTTTTAAAGACTAAGTTGAAAGTGATTAACCATTCTGCAACAATGGAGAAAGCTTCCACACTGGGAGATCACCCCCACTGATGAACTCATGCCTGGATCAAAGAGAAACCAAAGCAACTATGGAATACTTTTGTACAAAGGGAAAATTAACCATAAGTAGCCCACATGTAGTTGTAAAATTGCCACTATGGGATCTTTATAACAATCCCAAATGTTGTAAAAATGCCTTCACACCATTGTGCCAAATTGTGTACTTTCTCTGTGCACTTCCTCAGGTGCTTAATTTAATATTTCTTTCAATGTCTTTCACAGGGCATTGCACATGCCTAATAAATGATTGTTAAATTGAATTCAATTTGCTTATTTTGTGGAGCACAGAAGTGTAGATTTATGAAATTTTTGAGGACATCTATTCAAATTCGCCTCACTTTATAGGAACCTGAATCTGACAGATAAGAGACTGGTTTGTTTAGTTAAAGATCTTGGGATCATTATTTTCAAGCTGGAAGGGAACTAAGAGGTCATCTAGTCCAACCTTCTCATTTAAAATTTTTTTTGGGGGTTTTTGGAGGACAGTTGGGGTTAAGTGATTTGCCCAAAATCACATGGCTAGTGTGTGTGTGTGTGTGTGTGTGTGTGTGTGTGTGTGTGTGTTTTAGTGTCTGAGGTCAGATTTGAACTCAGGTCCTCCTGAGTCCAGGGCTGGTGCTCTATTTACTGCGCCACCTTGCCACCCCAAACCTCATTTTTACAGCAGAGAAAACTCAGGCTAAGGGCAGGTAGCCGTTAGGTCCTCCAGGTAGTAAGTGGCAGAGTCAGAATGTTAACCACCAATTCTTTGATTCTAACTCCAGTGCTCTTCATGTAATTAGGGTTTAGGTAACAAAAACTAGATATAGGACTGAGACTGTAAGAAAGATGTGGGAGATTGTCTTGACATGTTGATGCTGACTGGCAGAAAGGAAGAAAAGGAAGAGAGAAAGAAGGAGAGAAAGAAAAAGCTTTGAAAGTGTGCATATCCAGCTCTTCTACTTTTTAGGTCCTTTTTTCAGTTTCTGGAGTACAGGAAAATCTATTTCTGTCTCTTAGTAATCCAGTTTTCCTAGCAGTGATGCCTGAATGTCATTCTACCCTTACTTACTGTAGCTATATGAAGAGTCACTATGCCTTAAATTTTTGCCAACATAAGAAACCTTTCCTTTTTGAATGCGTGATCCTGGGCAAAAGTCATTGAACCTCTCTTTGCTTCAGCTTTCTCATCTGTGAAATAGGTGTAATAATAGCACTTGTGTCCCAGGGTTGTTGTGAGGATCCAATGAGATCATGTTTTCAAAGCAGTTTGCAAACATTAAAGTGCTACATAAATGCTGGTTATTATTACACAACATCTGGAGGAGGGTTGCTGTTTGTAACCCTGATTGTGCTAAAACTTAAAAGGTGAATCAAAAATGCTTTAGCTTGCATCGAGTTGTGGGGTCAGGCAGTTTTCATTTTCTAGTTGATTTAAACATGACTTCAAAAACTTTTGTTATTAGTTTTTAGTCTTTTTTTCAGCCATCCAACTCTTCATGACCCCTTTTGGGGTTTTATTGGCACAGATGCTGAAATGGTTTGATATTTCCTTCTCCAGCTCATTTGACAGATGAGAAGACTGAGGCAAGAAGGGTAAAGTGATTTACTCAGGGAATAAGTGAATAAGTATTGGATTTGAACTCAGGTCTTCTTGGCTCCAGGCCTGGTACTCTATCCACTACCCCCAAAAAGCTTTGAACCTAATCATCTCACAAGCATTTATTAATGCCTGTTATATACCGGGAAGGCACTGAGAATACAAAGCCAGAAGTGAAGGCGTCCTGCTCTTGAGGAACTTGCATTCTCACAGAGGCAACATGTACCATAGAGATAGATTCAAAACAGATAGAAGGTAACTTCGGTGATGGGAGGAGACAGCTCCCTCAGGAGCATATGCTAGAGCTGAGTCTTGAAGGAAACCAGAAATTCTGAGAAGCACAAGCAAGGGAGAGAGTGCTTTTCAGACATGGGGGATCTCTAGGACATAGCGGTCTAAGTTTAAGCAAGATAACTCACGAATGAAAAGAGACAACTTCTGTTTAAATATAATTAAGAAATATCTGACATTTATAGATCCTTTACATACTTATCTCATATGATCCTAATGCCAATGATATGAAGTAGACACTATTTTTTTTTCCATTTTACAGTTGAGAAAACTGAGGTTTAGGGGGATTAAATGACCCCCTTCAGGGTTATGCAGCTTGTAAATGTCTGAGACAGATTTTGAACCTGTGTCCCTGATTCAAAATACAGAGTTCTCTTGCCTGTGCCATGTTTTCCCTTTAAAGAACTATAAATTTAAAGCCCTTGACTCATTAATGTCTCAGCGCACTATATTTGGTTGAAATTTTTCATTAGCCACATAGTCATGTTCAATATATTGTTTTAGCAGTCTCTTACTTGGGGCTTACATTTATCTTGTGTTATTTGCTTATTTTACAGAGGACTGAATCATAAATTTACAGAATTTTAAACCTGAGAGACCTTAGAAATCAGTTGTAATCCCAGTATCTCATAGAGTGGACCCCTGGAGACCAGATAGGTTGTAAGCCTTGTATTAGTTCATCGGGTAATAAAAGGATGGGATTTAGGGACAGAATGAACTTTAGAGATCATCTAATTCAGTTTCCCTTCCCACCACCTTTATTTTTCAAGTGAAGGAAGTGAGCACATGGTTCACTTTAATTATGGCATCCTAAGCCTCTATTTTTACATCCAAATGCTGAAGATTTCTGAGGGATTTCTGGACCTGGAAAGAAAGAATTCATGATCTGAATACATATTGTCCTCCCCATGGTTAGGCAGCTAGGTGGTGCATTGTATGAGTCTCTAGACCTGGAGTCAGGAAGACCAGGGTTCAGATCTAGCCTTAGACACTTATTAGTTGTGTGACCCTGGGCCAGTCACTTAACCCTGTTTACCTTATTTATAAAGTGAGGTAGAGAAGGAAATGGCAAACTACTCTACTATTTTTGCCAAGAAAACCCCAAATGGGGTCATGAAGAGTCAGAGACTACTGAAACAACTCAACGACAAATATTAATATTTGCCCTCTTCCCCATAAATAAATGTAGGGCACATTCGCCCACAAATATATAAATACCAGTGGTGGGATAATAAACATGTGTAGGATCTAATATGAATGACACACATGTGGGAAGTGTATGTGTTGGGAGGCTTGGTAACTCAAACCTTAACCTACTTTATAGCATTGGTTACACTGAGACTCTCTCTCATACCGTGCAAAATTATTCTTTGTTAAATAATTGAGATGTCTGTGTTGCATTATAGCAAATAACTTGTGTTGTCAGGGCCAAGTAAGATGCTGATGTTTTCTGATTTAAGATGTTTTCCAGAGAAACAGTTATTATTTTTTAAATTTTAGGCACAGACATAAGGATAACTGTTTTCAACTGTCGCTTGTAATTTTCCACATTTATTTAGACATGAAAGGTCTTCAGACATGAATGGTTTTCAGACATGGAAGTCTTGATCCAATTAGGGTTCCAATTTTACAGGTGAGGAAGCACAGAGCCTGAGAATTTTAGTGATTTGCCTAAGGTTACATAGGGCAAACTCAAATCTAGGTATTCTGACTACAAATCAAACATTCTTTCCACTCACATCATCACATTTCTTAAACACTTCCCTTTGCTTATTTATACTCCATGACAGAAGATTTTTCAAAGACTGCTGTGAAAAAAAAGCTCCCTCCAATTTATCTTTTAGAAAGCTGCCACAATACTTTGCTAATGTGTTTTGTCATTAGATAAGACCTTCAGAAGCTCCCCATTGTTGATGGAAGGAAGCCCTCCACCATCGTTTTAAACACCTCCTCAGATCGATTTCACATTGCTCCCCTAAATGCACTCTTATAGTCAAGCAAAATGGAAGCATTTTGTGCTCTCCTGCCCTCTGCTTTTGTCCAGACTATCCACTGGGACAGAATTCACTTCCTCTGCTTCTTTGCCTCTTGAAATCCTTTTCTTCCATTGAAGACTAGCTTGGATGCCATCTCTTCCCTGATATCTTCCCCTGTTTTTCCAGATGAAAACTTACTGCTCCTCAAATTTCCGTATAGCACTTTGTCAACCAATAATCATTTATTCAGCACTGACTGCCTGTCAGGCATTGCACCAGGAACTGGGTATTCATATCATGATGTGACAATCCTTGCCTTGGAGGAGTCGACTTTTGTTATTCTTGCTTGTATACATTAAAGCATGTCATGCCCAATCCTTCCAAACCCCATTTGACTTTAAGCTTCTTGAGACCAAAGAAGATATAATTTTCTTCTTTGTGACCCCCATCAACTAGAACAAACAGTACTTGGATGCAATAGGTACTTAATGGCTGTTTATTAAATAGAATTTAAAGGAAAATAAATAACTTTCTCACTTAATTGAAAAAAAACTATATATTATACTTGTGTTTTTTTAAACCATTGCAATTTTTTACTAATTTGACATCAACTCATAGTTCCAACTGATTGAATCAGTATTTTTTCTTGTGTTGGGTTTTTCATCCTGTAGCTTTGTTATCAAACGTGTGAGTAAAGAAACTGACATTCCTTTCCTCAAAGACTGGTAAATTGATTTCTCTTTCTTTTAAAGTACACACGATTGGGGAAATAATGGCCCACTTTCTTTGGAAGCTCACCAGATGCTTTGCGAACATTCCCTCCTTTCTTTTCGTACCCCTGGGTTAGATGGAAAATGTTGTTGTCCCAATATTTCAATGAAAATGTAAGAGAGAGAGAGAAATACTATATTGTGTCAAATCCATACAGTGAGTCACTGATGCAGCTTGAAACAAAATTCCTGTCTCTTGATCTGTTCACCTAGGAATGTTTTATATATTTCAATGAATGACTAAGAAGACAAGCTTCCCTTTTAAATACTTTCAAAGTCCCTAGCAAACACAAGACTGATGAACAATGATCACTTTTGTTCCTATAGACAAACAGATAGATTAAATTAAAGTTTAGCATTCATGTTTTAAAATCATCAACATGTATATGAAGACATTAATCTAAGGTAATTTATTTGTAACTGAATGATTCCTCTAGTCTGCCTGCCTTCAATTTTACACAGGGTCTGTAGTTAAATCAAAATGAAAGATAGTGATAATGAAAAATAATTGTGGCCAATTAAAAGTGTCAGCGCAAACCAGTTCAATGCCATTATTTACAAATTAATGAGCAGGTTTGGTTTGTATGCTGAGTTGCAGCCTATGATCATAAGGATGCCACTGTTCCAGAAATTTCTGAATTGTAAATACATGGGGAAAATGGGAATCAGTGAATACAATTTTGCACCATTTAATGTGCAGACTCTAATCAGAACACAATACTTGAGGTCTGTCTGTCTGTTCATCTATTTACTAGTCCATCCTGTCCATCCATGCATCCATGTATCCATCCATCCGTCCATTTATCTATCTCTTGTTTTGAGTAGGCAAATGGAGTCAAGTGTCTTGCCTAGGGTCACACAGTCTGAGCACAAATTTGAACTTAGGAAGACAAGTCTTTCAGACTCCAAAACCTAACATTCTATTAACTATGCCCCCTAGCTGCTCACGCACGCGCGCGTGCGTGCGTGTGTGTGTGTGTGTGTGTGTGTGTGTAATTTAAAGACAGCCCATGTATATATGGATGTGTGTATGTATGTGTATGTATGTATATACATACACACATCTATGTCTATATTTGTAGATAGAGTATGTAGGCTTTGGTACATATTGTTTTTGTAAATTAGGACAATTAATTGAATGCCTCTGTAGTCTCTGTAGCTTTTTAGCACAGGGTCTGGAGTCAGGAAGATTGATCTGTGTGAGTTCAAATTTAGTCTCAGATAATTACTAGCTGTATGATCTCAGGCAAGTCACTTAACTATGTTTGCCTCAGTTTCCTCATCTGTAAAATTATCTAGAGAAAGAAATAGCAAACTACTCTAGTATCTTTGTCTAGAAAACCCCAAATAAGGTTACAGAGAGTCATAATCGACTGAACAAAAACAACAACAAAATTGCTATCCAGTATCTAGATTTTTTATTGCTACAGCGGCTCAATCTGTCTCATTCTCAAACAATTGTTTTAAAGCATTCTGGCACTGTTCATCTATTTTATCCCATATTGTATGCTCAATTTTCATCTCTAGAAAGAGTCATTCTTCCAGTTGGGGATTTTATTGTTTCTAGAAATAAGATAAGAGCATGAATATTGTGCGAATTTTATAGTGTATCTTGTAGCTATGGCAAGAGGCTGTAAGAATTAGTTCACTAGCAGTTAGGGCCATGTTAAAATGGGGGGAACAAATTGCATGCACTTATTACAACTTCTCACATTTAAACTTCGCATTCCCCATATAACCATTGTAGTCTGTATTCATTAAGGACAAGAGGCAAGATGCCACATTCTGGTTATGTGCTATGCCAAGTGTGTGAAACATTTTGATTAGCAATTTATCTTTTCAGTTCTAGCTAGTCATTTTTTTTCCTAGTGAGGCATGGATTAAGACATAGATAGTAATGTGTGTGTATTTTAAAAATGGTATTGTAACTGAATAATGCAAAATGACATTATTTCACAGTTAACTCTTCTTGGCATAGCTGCCCTTCTGGCATGGAAGAAGGGAGATTGTTCCAAGAAAAAGGAGGAGCACTGTCTTTTTGGAATGGCTTTGGTCTTTGACTCCTAAATCCTTTTTGCGATCTGGAATGCTTTCTGGAATGTCAAAGAAAATTAGAGTAATGATTCTTATGCATGTAAGCCAAGAAAGAAAGTACACTTTGTTAAAAGGTAATAAATAGCCTTTGGCTTACTGTAAAGCTTTTCTGTAACAAAGGTTAGGTGGTTTGAAATCTTGTGCTTTAGACTAATTTATATTATAGGGGAAGAACATCTTGAAAAAAATCAAACAATTTTGTTTGCATTTTGACACAATGTTGATTTATTCTCCAATCTAATCCAATCCAAATTCACCAAACATTGATTTATCATCTACAGTATACCAGGCACTGTGTTAAACATTGGAGAAAAAAAACAAACAAAAAATGAAAATCAGTCTATGCTCCAGAAACTTAAAACTGATTGATGGTATCACATGTAAATTATATCATTATATAAATAGATACTGATGATAATAATTCATATCTTTGTGATGCTTTACATATATTATTTCATCCGTCCTCACATCCTTACATCAACTTTATGAGACAGGTGACATTATTATTCCCATTTTAAAGATAAGGAAACTGAAACTCAGAGAGGTTCAATGATTTGCTCAATGTAACAGAGCTAATACAATTGTCTGATGTGGGATTTGAAGGGACTTCAAGGCCTGTTCTCTATTTATTACCCTAAGCTGCCTCTCTATGATGACTATAGATATGATTGAAGGAGGGAGAGATGACTGACAATTGGGCTATCATGAAAGTCTTCCTTTATGAAGTGGTGCAAGACTTGATTTGGTATCATTAGCTTGTAAACCAAGCCTGACCTTGAGTAGGATGGTGTACTATCATTCTAAGGATGCTTTTTTATACCAGTGTGGAAGATGTGGGTGTCCTGATGGACAGGACCCAGTCTTGTCTGCTACAATCCTATGCCTGACCAATTTTATTTTTATATTCCATTTGAGTACCTCAACCTACTGCAACTTGACTCCATTCCTGCTTAATTAGGGGCAACAAAATCCTGCTACTAAATCTTCAGCTTGGTTTTATGGGCAGCAGGTTGTTCCAGAGTGCAGACTGTGATAATGTAGCACATTACTAAAACTCTCACACTTAAGAAGCTATGCTCTCTCTACCACCTCTGTCTTTTCCTTCTCTTCCAGATCTCTCCTTTGGGGAAAAGGACTTGGATCTTTTTTCCCCTCCTGCTTTTGAAGAATTTGTAAATTAAATTATGCGTGGTATACTATTACTTTTACTTTCATTTTTTTCACTTTGAAAGCACCTGAACATTGTCCTTTTAAGCTATCAAACCAGTTGAGTTATTGAGTTTCTTTAATGTATCTTCACTTAAGATTTCCTTAATGACAGCTGATTGAAAGGTTTTTAAGAGATTTTTCATTACATGAGAAGATGTAAAGCAGGTGGAGAACAGTCTTTCTCCCTCTACTGTTGTTTGTGGCAACATTTTTATTTTGCCCTAAATTTTAGGGAGTTTGGTGTCATCCTTGTGACCTCCAAACATCTGTTTAGAGATTAGGTTTAAGCAAGTTTATTTCATGAACATTAAGTCAAGCATTTGTGAAGTGGGCATTATGGGAAAGGCACAGGATGCTAGACTCTGGTGGGGACATAAGCAGCCCTTAACTTCAGTGGTCTTATATTCATTTTCCTTTGGGAATATACTATACACATACATATTGCCCAGTGTCACACAGCTAGGTGGGATTCAAAACGGATTTTGAAATGAGATTTAAAACCAGATCTATATAAGTGCAGGCATGTGTGTGTGTATGTATGTATATGTACATGTATATGTATATATGTGTGTGTGTTTCTTTTTAGGTAATGTGTGTTGGCCTGGATCTGTACATGTGTGGCTCACTGCTGGTAGGAATAGTTATATCTAGGGATTTCTCAGTCCATCCTTCTCTAGGGGAGACTTTGGCGCCTGCCCAGAATGGAGCAGGAAGGTGGGGCCAGGAGGATGCCCACTCTGCTCCTCTCTGAAAGGGGGTGATAGGCTAGGATGATATTTATCCATCCCTCCTAATATTGTTAGTCTAGGGGAAATATATTCTGGGTTCAAGCTGCTCTAATGATCATTATCTCTTTAATGGGGAAACAGTGCTTCGAGCTATGTATCCAAAAGCTTGACTCTGTTCCTACTAGATGCTAGTTACATAATAGTAATGTTAACAGTAACTTCAGCAACAGCTAGTGTTTATTAGTATCCCCCATGTGCCAGGCACTGTGCTAAGCACTATACAGTGATCTCATTTGATCCACAACATCCCCCAGAGGCAAGTACTATTATCATCATCGTTTTACAGATGAGGAAACTGAGGCAGACAGAGATTAAGTGACTTGCCCAGGGTCACACAACTAGCAAGTATCTGAAGCTGGAACTCAGTCTTCCTGATGCCAGACCTAGCACTTTATCCACTGTACCAGACGGAATAGCAAATAAACACATTGATCTAAGGTAGCAGTAAGTAGAAAGTAGAGAAGTCATACAGCAAAAAGTATGTTGTGTAACCAGAGGGGATGAACTATCCCATTGAGAAGTGACTGTTGTAGTTCAGTCCTTCAGTCGTGTCCAAATCATTGTGATCCCATGGACCACAGCATGCCAGGTCCTTTTATCCTCTACTTTCTCTCGTAATCTTTCCAACTTCATGTTGTTGTTCCTGTGACACTGTCTATGCAATATCTCAGCTCAATCCGGTTCTCGCCCAAGGAAGAATGAATGGCCATTGGTGCATAGGGACGTTGTCAAGGTGCCGTCTCCTCTACATGTTGGTTTATTATTCCCGGAGTCTTCCCAGGGCGTTCTCTCTGAAGAGAACTTGTAGCTGTTGGTGTTTGTTTAAATGCTGGAAGCCAGAAGAACAAAGATAGCCATCTCCTTTCTCAAGTTTTTTTTTTTTTATCGGTGCTGCCTCTCAAGCAGACACTGAGTACTGAGTAATCATTTTCCACAAGTGGGGAGAGTCTTATGCAAGCAGGCTTGAATAATGCGTTATATCCACATGCCATATTCTCTGAAGGAAGAGAAGGCTATGAATAACTTTCATGATGGGGCAGAGTAGCAGTTTACAGTGTGACTCCAGGCTATGTTGTATTGCCTTTCACATACATTGTGTAAGGAACAACATGGTCTGCGTTCTCTTCCTCACTCAGAATATTCCATCTCTTGCTTTTCTCTTCATGTACCTACATCATACCCAGGCAGAGTCTGTTTCCCATGTTTGTAATACTCTCTCCAGTTCCACATTTTAGCCTTTGTAGCTTGCTTCACAGCTGAAACTTTACTGTTGTGGTTGTTCAGACATGCCCAACTCTTTGTGACCCCATTTGGGGTTTTCTTGGCAAGATACTGGAGTGGTTTGCCATTTCCTTCTCCAGTTCATTTGATGGATGAAGAAACTGAGGCAAACTGGGTTAAGGGACTTGCCAAGGGCCACCCAATTAGTAAGTGCTAAAGTGAGATTTGAGTCTTCCTGAATTCAGGCCAACACCCTGCACCACCTGGCTGAAATTAAGCACCAACTTTCACATGATACCTTTCCTGATTCCACCCTTCCACCCCAGCTAATAGTGCTCTAAATTACTTGGTATTTATTTTATTATCATTTTTTTCATACAAAGAAGTATGTTGTTATGGAGAGAGAACTGAGGAATACCTGGGTTCAAGACCTACCTTGACTGTACATTGGCTGATGGACCTTAGGACAGTTTTTTAAATCACTCAGTGCTCTAGGCAACTGTTTAAGATTATAATTTGTAGAGAAGGTGCCAGTTGTTTTTAGTAGTGGATACTTTCTCACTTGGGAGCTGTTTATGGCAATGAAATCACAGATCTAGCCCCCCTATCTCTGTATTTTCTTAAATATGTATATGCCGTTTCCCTCATAGAACATAAACTCCTTGAAAGCTGTGATTTTTTTTTCCTATTCCCTGTCTCCTTTCCCTTGTTGTCTTGCTTTTCCATTCTGCCCTTTCCCCCTCCCCTCCTCTCCTGCTTTTCTCTCTTCTTTCCACAGTAGATAATTGATCTTGTGAATGCAGTTTGATGAAAACATTATGGCAAAACAGGTTGTATTTTTCTTCCTGTGTTCAATCCAAGGTAGTCCCATATGGAGGCGAGGTGTTCATCCTAGAGATTTGCATCATCCTCATTTTGAAACATACAAAATTAGCAGATAGTAAAAGAAGTAGAAGAAAAATTGGCCAAAGAAGGCAGTTATGGCAATATTTAAGATAACATTAAGATAAGTTAAAAGATAAGTAAAGCTTCACATTTTAAAATAATTATCAATACTTCTAGTGTTACTATGAACACTATTAGCAAGAGTTTTGTTTTCCTTTTTATTATTATTTTTCCAATTTGAGACAAGGTGGGACAGAGGGAAAATAAATGCTTGTTAAATTTTTAAAAAGTAAAATAAAAGTCATGTGAAATATGAAAAAATATTTCTAGTGTTCCAATTAGCTTCACATTCCATTTAGGCATCTTAACAAAGAATAGCTAAAAACAGGAAATTTTCTTCTGCACCTGCTCCAATTCCAAATTTTTCAGGTGCTTTGTTTTTAGAGTAGATTAGGGGTTGGGGAAAGAGATTGGATTTGTGATTTTAGTGGTATAGTTTGCTTCTGGGGAAGGAAATTTTATTTCCTACACAGATTCAGGTTGGCATCTTCAAGTCTTAGAGAGTGCATAGGATACTGAGAGGCTAAGTGAATTGTCCAGAGCCACATAGCTATGATGTTATAGAATTGTGATTTGAACCAAAATCTTCCTGATTTCAAGTGTAGCTCTCTATCCATTGGTCTATTCTATGTCCTCTAAAAATGGTATTAACAATTTAAAATCCAATCCTCATGCCAGTCAAAATGAACGGGTGTAGAGACATGTTGATTACTAAATTCTCTCTCCTATTCTGTGTATGAGGGAGAGGCTCAATGTCAGAACCTCACTTTAAGTCAGAGATTTGCAAATAACAGGAAAATATTTTGTAAAAATAAAAAAGTTCAATTCAAACTTAGGGAAATAAATTAAATTGTAAATTAAATTATAATTATAAATAAAATTATTAATTAAATATAAATAAATTAATAATAAGGGAAAAAGCTAATTGAACATTTGATACTCTTTTTCCCATTTTATAAGACTTCCCTTGAATTTTATAAGAAAATTAATTCTCCCCTGCCCCTTTCCCCATGCCCCCCCAGCAAGAGTACTTAGGCAAGAAATGTGTTGGATGGATACGCATGATTGGATTCCAACTTCATTGGAAGGAATACTAACTCATGAGATGATAGATCCATTTGAATATTCACAGACTGAAGAAGGAGAAAAGAGTTACCCAATGTAGTTGATAGGAAGCTGGCCTCAGAGTGAAGAAGACCTATGGGGTCCATCCACTTCTGACACATACTGGAAGCATGAACAAGGACAAGTGACCTGACTTCTCAGAGACCCCAGGAAAGTCTCAGAGGATATAAATTGCAAAGGATGGAATTTCCTCCTGGAAGTTTCCTATTTTAGTTAAATCAAAATCTGGGCTAAAAAATTCCCACAAGAAAATGATATATATTTTGAAGAATAACGTATAAAAGTAAAGTTACTAGAAAAGTGTATAAAAGAAAACCAGAGGAACTCTGGCAGAGAAACAGCAAGGTAGGAAGCTTCAGAAATCTGATTTGAGGGGGGAAATAGAACAGGGAACCTTAGCCAAGGAGCTGGTAATTGGATTCTGCTAGAGACTGTCCTAAAGACAAAGGTTGTGAGCAATTCTTTCCTTTGAGCTTTTGCAGGATGCTTCTAACTGCCTTAATATTCAAAGGCAACTAAGAAAGTCAGCATCATCTGACTTTACAAGATAAGAAGCCACTTGTAGTTAATGACAGTGAATGAAGGGTGAGAGAGGATGCCAGCTCTATCACATTTACTCCAGCAAACATCTGGGGGCACCAGATTTAATTATGGTCAAGAGATCAACAAAGAAACAACAAACAGTGAGCATCTTCTTCCAGCCCAAGTCTTCACAAATAACCATCCAGAACCCTGTGTAACTTGGGAAAGAGAGACTTTCATGGAAGTGAGCATTTCTTATTGTTCAGTTGCTTTTAGTCATGTCTGGCTTTTTGTGACTCCGTTTGGGGTTTTTTTAACTTAGCACTCACTGCTAAAAAGGATGAAAGCCTGCTACTATCCTGACCAGTGATACTGCAGTGACATTTGAAATCTGTAATATTCTAATCGTGATGCTATGGGTGGGGGAACAGAAGCTCAAAGTGCTCAGACTGATGTATTCTCTGGGAGTCTAGAAGTTGGTAAGCCCAACTGGGATGCTTTAGGTACCTTGAAGATACTATAGTACTTTGATTGAGCATTCTACGAAGGAACCATTGGGAACAGTCTGAGTACAGGCACATCAGGGGAGATCGAAACTGGGACCAGGAATCTACACAATCAAGGTCAGGCCCAAACAAGGCATGCCCATCCCATTTAAGAATATGCCCAGGTAAAGCCTAGCCACGATGCAACATATCCAACTAAACTGAAGATATAAATAAATAGTAGAAAACACTGAACACAATGAAAAAATACCATGGGTCAAGAAATGTCCAAGAGACAAAAGGAAAAGTAACTCCAAAAGAGCTACAAGCAGATTCTTAGGGGAAAAAAATTCCTTGACCACAAGTGCTCCAAGAGTTGTTGGAAGAAATGAAGTAAGAAATATAAAAGGAAATTATAAGTCAAATAAGCAATCTGGAGGAAAGAATTAGAAGGAGTATAAATGGAACAGAAGGTGGGCTAACAGTACCAGATTAGAATGGAAGGTAGAAAACCTTACTTAAGTAGCATGCTTCCTAAATATTAGAATGTAGTAAACACAACTCAGATTCTAGAAAACAGGAAACAGTAAAAATCCAAAATAAGATAAAGAGGCATAAAGTTGTGGTTTTTTTAATGAGAAAAATAGAAGCTATCTTGCAGGAGTAAGTTTAGGTTTTAGGAAGTACGGTGTATTTAGCCCTAAGCTTGGAGTCAGGAGGGTCTGAATTCAAATTTGGCCTTCGACTCTTAATAGATATGTAACTCTGGGCAAGTCACTTAAACCTCTCTTTACCTCAGTTTCCTCAGTTGTAATATGGAGATTATGCTTAAGGCATTTATCTCACAGGCTTATTATGAAGGTCAAGTGTAATATTTATTAAAATAAAACACTTAGTTTAGTGCCTGGCACATAGAAGGCAATATTTAATGCTTATTTCTTTGTCCCTCTTCCCTATCTGCTATCAAAAACAACTGACCTGGAAAATGGGATAATTTAAGAATTACTGGACTACCTGAATGAATTTCATGACCCCATACTCATAACCAGATGAACCTGGATACCATATTTCAAGAAATCATAGATGAAAACTGCCCAGATATCTTGCAATTAGAGGACAGAGTTAAAATAGAATCTGCCAGTTGCCTCCTGAATTTCCTAACTGAAAACTCCTAGGAGATTGCAGGCCTACCTAGAATCCAGAGTTTCCAAGTAAATGAAAAAAAAAGACTATAATCAGACAAAAAGAAAGAATTCATGTACCAAGACACATAGTCAGTGTCTTATAAGACTTGGTAGCAACAAACTTAAAGGAGAGACCATATTGGGAGTTAGCATTCTAAGAGGCGAAATATAAATGCTTTTAAGGAAGAATAATTTATCTTTGAAAAACTGTTTAGGATCTTACAGCAGAAAAATGGGCCTGTAGGTTCCTTTACTTTTTCTTTGATTTATTTTAAGATAGCCCTTGTACTGGTATTGCTGCGTCAGTTAGGTGACATGGTGGATAGAGCTAGAATCAGGAAGTCCTGAGTACAAATCTGGCCTTAGATATTTTACTAGTTGTGTGACCTTGAATGAGTCACTTCAGTCTGTTTGCCTCAATTCCTCATCTGTAAAATGAGCTGGAGAAGGAAAAGACAAATTATTGTAGTATTTTTGCCAAGAAAACTTCAAATGGGACCATGTAGAGCAATGGTTCTCAACCTGTGGGTTATGTTCAATTTGTAACAATGAAAATACATCCTGCATATCAGATATTTACATTACTGTTCATAACAGTAGCAAAATTACAGTTATGAAGTAGAAACAAAAATAATTTTATGGTTGGGGGGGTCTCCATAACGTGAAGTACTGTATTAAAGGGTCATGGCATTAGGAAGGTTGAGAGCCACTGATGTAGAATCATACCTGACTGAAAACACCTGAACAACAAAACAAAATTAATTTACTTATTCAGCACCATACCAATCAAATTACCAAAGAATTATTTTTTGGAGCTAGAAAGAAATAATAACAAAATTCATATGGAAGAACAAAAGATCAAGAATATCAAGGGAAGCAAGGAAAAAAATGAAGGAAGGCAGCTTAGCCATATTAGATTTCAAACTATTGCACAGTGGTAATCATCAAAATAATCTGGTACTGGCTAAGAAATAGAGTGGTAGATCAATGGAACAAATTAAGTGTACAATATACTAAAGTAAGTAAACATAGTAATCTAGTGTTTGAGAAACTTCCAAATCTAACTCTATCCAGTGTGCCACCTAGATGCCTGAAATTAACTTAGATTGTGATATATTTATATTGACATGGACTACCTGTGGGCAATTGATATGTTTTTCTAAATATTTAGATTTGTCTTTATTTGTGTTAAATGTATTTTATAATTGTGGTCATATAGTTCAGTGGTCCTCAACCTTTCTAATGCTGCAGCCCTTTAATACTCATATGTGGGCATATCTGCATATGGGCAGATTCACCTGGAGACGAATAGAGGAGTGTCTTGGTTCCTAAGACCATCAGAAATGTGTTTTCCAATGGTCTTAGGTGACCCCTGTGAAAGGGTTAATCGGCCTTTGAAAGAGTCACGACCCATAGGTTGAGAACCACTGATTTAGTTCCTTTGTCTTGGCACATAGACTCCCAAATATTTTACACTATCTGCAGCTATTTTAAATGGAATTTCTCTTTCTTTTCTTACTTTTTGTTGATAATATATAGAAATGTTGATAATGCATATGGCTTTTTTATAGCCTACAAATTATTTCTACTATTTTTTTAGCTGATTCTCTCAGATTCTTTAAGTATACTATCATACCATCTGCAAAAAGTGGTAGTTTTGTTTCCTCATTGCCTACTTTTATTCCTTCAGTTTGTTTTTATATATTTTCTTCCTCTAATTCTCTTAACTTCTCCTCTAGGAATTTGGCTGCTATACTGCTTGGTGCATATTTAGTAATGATGCATGTTTAGTAATGATATCGCTTCATTCCTGATGGTGCCTTTTAACAGGATATAGTTTCCTTCCTTATCTCTTTTAATTAGATCTATTTTTGCTTTTGCTCTATCTGAGATAAGGATTGCTACCCCTGCTTTTTTTTTTTTAGCTGAAGCATAATATATTCTACTCCAGCCTTTTACCTTTGCCCTGGGCATATCCTCCTGTTTCAAATGTGTTTCTTTTGACATCATATTGTAGGATTATGGTTTTTAATCCATTCTGTTATTCACCTCCATTTTATGGGAGAGTTTATCCCATTCACATTTACAGTTATGATTACTCTCTGTCTTTCCCTCCATCCTATTCTCTTCCCTGTTTTTGCTTTTATTTCTCCCTTTCTCCTTCCCCTCCTTAAGAGTTTTCCTTTTGACTGCTGCCTCCCTCAGTGTTCCCTTCTTATATACCCCCTCCCATTTCCTACCCTTCTCCCTTACTACTTCTTTCCTCCCTTTTAACCCCCTCCCCTTTCTTAGCCCTTCCCCCCTTCTACTGCCTGTAGGATATGATTGAATTTTATACTTAACAAAGTATGTTATTCCCTCCTTGAACCCAAACCCATTAGAGTAAATTTCATACATTGCTCCTTTCCCTCCTTGCTTTCCCTCTACTATAATAAGCTTTTGTGTCTTTTCACATTAGAATCCTAAATTTAACTGATTATATTAATCCTTCCTTGAACCAAAACCAATGAGAGTAAAGTTCATATAATGTTCATCTCCCTCTCTTCTTTCCCTCTACTATAGTATGTTTTTATGCCTCTTCACGTGGCATAGTTTACACTTTTCTGCCTCCTCCTTTCTTTTTCTTCCATTACAATCCCCTTGCACCTCTTAATAAAGTTTTTTTATCATCAGATTAGTTAATTTATGCCCCCACCCTCTATCTATGTATATCCCTTTTAAATGTCACAATAATTATACAATGCTCAATATTGACAGGTATTAGCTTCCCATATAGGGATGTAAACAGATTGTTCTTATTGAATCACAAATTGTTTGTGTATGTGTGTTTTCCCTTTTTCCCTTTTTATGTCTCTCTTAAATTTTCCATTGAGCTTTGGCTTTTTCATCAGGAAGGTCTGGAAGTCCCTTTTTTCATTGAATGACCATCTCCTTGTCTGAAAGATTATGTTCAGTTGTGCTGGATAGTTGATCCTTGGTTGCAGCCCAAGCTCTTTTGCCTCATATTCCAATCTCTTTGATCTTTTAATGTAGAAGCTGCTAGATCCTGTATGATCCTGACTGTAGTTCCACAATATTTGAATTGTTTTTTTTTCTTGCAGTATTTTCTCCTTTACCTGATAATTCTGGAATTTGGTTACAATATTTCTTGCAGTTTTCAATTTCGGATTTCTTTCAGGTCTCCAGTGAATTCTTTTTTTTTTTTTTTCATTTTTTTTTCATTTATTTT
>CM053597.1:196967808-196994531 GCA_028646575.1 Pseudocheirus occidentalis | reverse complement strand
CGCTGCCTGTAGTGCTTTCTGTCTTGTGGAGAGTTTTGGAGCTTGAAAATCTGTTTAGCGTCCCATTTTATGAGTTTTTTAGCGTATTTGTGTGGGAGCTGTGGTGCTTTGCTGCTTCTACGCCGCCATCTTGGCTCCGCCCCTCCAGTGAATTCTTTTGATAGCTATTTTATACTCTGGTTCTAGGGCCTCCAGTTAGTTGTTTTTTTTAAAATTTCTTGGAGGATATTGTCCAGGGTATTTTTTTATTATGGCTTTCCAGTAGACCAATAATTATTAGATTATCTCTCCTGTATTTGTTCTCCAGGTCAGTTGTTTCTCCAATGAGATATTTTACATTTTCTTCCAATTTTTCAATCTTTATGTTTTGTTTGACTGTTTCTTGATGTGTCATTAGCTTTTACTTGACTGATTCTAATTTTTAGTGAATTATTTTTCTTGATTAGTTTTTGAAGCTCTTTTTCCATAGGTTCAGATTTTGTTTTTAGGGAAGTATTTTCTCCAATTAGATTTTGAACCAACCATCCCAGTTCACAAATTTTACTTGTTAAGGATTTGTTTTCTCTAGTGAGATTTTTTTTCCATTTTGGCCAATGTAATTTTAAAAGAATTGGTCAGTTTTTCTTCTACCTCCCTAATTTGGCTTTAAAAATCTTTCTTGAGCTCTTTCAAGAATGCTTTTTGGGCTTGAGATCAGTTCATATTTCCTTCTGTGGTCTCAAGTGTTGATATAGAGTTAATGGTGTCTCCTGAAAGTGATTCTTCTTGTTCACAATAATAGGATCCAATCATCTTTGGTCTTCCTTTTCCAAGTTGTTTCTGGCTCATTGTGATTGCCTATTTCCTGGCTTTTAAAGTGGATTTCTGCTTCTGTGTTACAGAGGGCTCTGAGCCATGCTTCTCAGGCTGGGAGCTAGGGGCCTGGTTGTTGACTTTTTGTTCTGTTGCCTCTGGGTGTCTAGACTGAGGCCAATGCTGGGACTCTCAGTGTTTCCCCTGGGTTACCCTGAGGCTTACAGAGTGAGGTGTGGGGGAGGGGTGGTCTGGCTACTTCAGGTTTCTGCTTCTATGCCCCTGAGCTAGATCTTGGGCAGGCTCAGCAACTGGTGGCTGCTGTGCTGGTGTCTGCAGATTTCCTTGATTGTGCTAAGGCATACCTGGGCTTCTGCTGTCAGCGATTGCTGGCTTCACCCCCTTGGGCTTCTGGATCTCTCAGTGGTCAGCTGAGATGGGGCTTGTGGGGATGCCTCCCACCCTTCACTTCAAGCTTGTCACAGTCTCATTCACACACTTCCTCTAGGACTCCTTAGCCTGCTGCTATATCCACAATTTCAGGATTTTATACTGGTGCAATAATCTCTGGGTTTTCAGGGTCAGGGAGGGGAATTTGAGCAGCTAGGATTTACTCTGCCATATTTATTACTGGAAGTTCAGGTAGGTGCTTTTTAATTTGATTGTCTCAGGAGTAACTGCTATTGCCAACAAGGTAACTGCTATTGCCCATGGGCCTTGAGCTTTCTTTTACCCAGCTCCAAAGATTCTTTTGTTTGGTGGTGGGACATCTGTGAGTCACCCTTGGGGTGGGTGAATCCACTGGCTGGGATTTGCTCTGGCTCTACTGTGGTTTGCTCTCAGGTCTGTGCTGGTGCAGTCCCTGAATGCTCTGTGCTCTCCTTCCTGAATTCTACACAGGCACTTTCCTGGACTAGAAATCTGCCACACTCCATCTCCCAGTGGACTCTGTCACTCTAAAATCTGTTCAGATTGGCTTTTTAGAGGTTACTGAGGGGATTCACTGAGGAGTTCAGATAAGGATCTGCTTGCTCTGCACCATCTTGGATCCACCCCCATGAGTAAAACTCTTAAGTAGCAAAAAAAATGTTTAGTGATTAACCTTGTCTCCTTTTGTTCATGGCAATAAAACCAAAAGGAAAAACAAAGGGTAAAACCAATTTACCATTTTTCCTGTGATTTCTTCAAGAAGCCAGAATTTTAATCACTCTGCTGGATTCTATTAATAAGCCAAAATGCAAAATTTTTGTATTCTTTTAAAATCATTGCCTTTTGCTTTTCTCCATTTAGTTTCTCTTCCACTTCAGTATTTTTTATTCCAAATTTAGTGTCTTTTATTTCTTTAGAGCAGCTTTCAACTTTGGGACCAACTTTTTTATAATCTGAAAATTTCTTTAACCCTGATGTTCATGTGTCTTTTGTAGACCTAGTATAGCAGTGTGCAGTGATCTTGTTGCCCTAAGTCTTCTCTTTCCTCTTTTCCTTCTCAGGCTATACTGAATTACTTTTTGCTTTTTTGGGAGGTAGGAGAGGTTAAATAGATTGAGATATTCTCTGTAGTCTTGGAGATCCCTAACCTAGGGCCAGGAACCAGTCAGAAGGCAGCATATTTTTAGCACCCTCTCACCTCCTCAGCTACATAAGGTTAGGCAGGTGGTCATGATGGGGTCTTCCTGCAGAATAACTGCAGGGTTGGGGAAAATACTAAAATAGGCCTCAGGCTCATGTCTGTGAGTCAGATGATGCTTTGCTATTTGGAGGTTAGTTGGGGAGGGATGCTGAGTGAGAGCTTTAAGAACTGAAATTCTTCCATACTAATTAATAAGGATTTTATTTTGAGTTTCTCTCTTCATCTTGTGGATTCAGTTGTAATTGTGTTAATCTGGCACTTTTCCCCCTTTTTTTGTAAGGTTAGAGAGTGAAACGAGTTGAAAGAAAGTGACTCTTTTTCTAACTGATCTTGTGATCTACAGGCATCCCCATTTCTTTACATTAGCTATTCCCTAAAACTGGAATGCATTAGCTTCTTAATATAGTTTTTAGAATCCATTATTCCCTTAAAAACTAGGTTCAAGTGCCACTTTTTGCTTTAAATCTTGTCTGATTCTCTTGCTTTCCCCCCCTTTCCTCCTCTGCTAGTGCTTTCCCTTTCCAAATTACCTTATGTTTATTTTGTTGACCCAAATACTCTAGGTTTTGGGATGTGAGAATGTCTCTTCTGATTTACTTATTGTGATTTTGATATTTAAGTGAAAAATTAAGTCAGTTTCCTTGGTGTTGATGAGCTTATAGTTAGTGAGGTAAGAGCAGGTCAGAGTCAGTTGAAGCCTCTCTATAAATGACAATATTTGCCTTCCTTCTCTTGAAGTTTTCAAGTTGAATTTTAGAGCTTTAGACTTAAGTGTTTGTTTTAGTCATGCAATTCTATCAAAAATGCTAATGAGGAGAGCATAGTATAGATCCTAGCTAAGGGAAACAATTTCATAAATAAGAGCCTTTTAAAAAAATGTTCAAGTTGATTTTCCTCTATTCTCAGAGTATAGCTGAAGATAGTGGTAGCATCATTTTTTCCAGTTACTTTTAAAGAGATAGTCATGTTCAAACCCATTAAACAGTATAAAAATAAATACAAATAGATAGAAAATAAGTTGAGTGTGTATTAACTGGGCTCTTAAGGTACATTTTCAGGAATTATTGTATGAGTGGTATATGGGGCAAGGAGTCATTAAGTTGCTTTTGTTATAAAAGTTCAGTATATGAATAATCACATTTAGTTCTCTATAGTTTGTAAGCAACTTTGCCAAGAGATACCTCTTAAAATAGATTTCTCACGTAAAATAGAAGATTCATGATTTTATGAGTTCTAGAACCATTTTTAGCTGTTGAAATCACCAATATCTACCAATAGCTAAATGGTTCACATCCTGCCCATGGTCATTTATGAGCTGCATGATCCTGGGCAAGTCACCTTACTTCGCTGTCTATTTCAGTTTTCTCAGGTGTAAAATGGGAATTATCGTAGTACCTATTTCCAGTGGATATATGGAGGATCAGATGAAATAATACTTGTAGAATTCCTGGCACCTAGTAGGTAATTAATAAGTGGTTGTTTCCTTGTCTGCCTCTATGGACCACTTTTTCTTTTTTATTTTAAAAGAGAGCTTTGAAATCAAGGTACTATGTTTCTGATGTATTCTGATGATCCTACTAAGACATTATTCTGATCTCTTTAGCAAAAGCCTTATTTCATGTACCTGGATCACAAGTTAGAGCAGCTGAATCTCTGTTTTACCCTGTGTGGTAAGAGTCTGAGTTAATCGAATAAAGGTGAACATCTGTAGTGGTCAGAATGTCCTCAAGCAGGCTTGTGTTATGCTTTTGATCTATTTGAGGTGGTTCATTGGTAATTTTCATAGCCCTTTTGGGATGCAATTTAAAAATTTATTATCATCAGCTGTTAAAAGGGAAACATTTAATTCTGAACTAATGACCTGATAGGTAAAGGAATAAATAGCATTCATATAAAAATCAGTTCCCAGGGACATAATTATGTTATTACTAGCAAACAGAGAATTTCAGGTTCATTAAGTAGATAAGGCAAAAAAAGAAAAAAAGGGTAGATGATGAAGGTGAAAAGCTCATTTTTAACTTGTTCACATCTGCTTCCTCGGATATAACTAATAAAAATCAAAGTAACATTTATTATGCTCAAATTTTAAAACATCTATTAAAGGCTAGTGCCTCCTATATGACCCCCAAACTTTGAGTACTTACAATTTAACCTTTAATTAGCAGCCATCTTGAGTGGTAACATCAGACAGTTATTTATTCAAAGAAGCCTGTGACTGTGTGATCTCACTTGAGTGGGCATTCCCTTCAATGATGTGGATCGCAACCCCTATATACCTGTATAATCTGTGTAAATCATGTCTATGCCCTTTCCTAAGGGCTTCCAACCTACCTTAGATAATATTACACTTGCTGAAATTTTTTTTTCTCTTAATGTAAAACTGGTCTTTTCAAATTTTCATCCAAATTTTACCTTTAGAAATGCCATATCTATTAGGTTTCATTAATGTAACTATTAAGTTGTTTCAGATGCTACCTAGAACTAGACTTGCTGCTGATCCTTGTGATATAATTCAATAGCTACTGGATCTTGATCGCTTCTGTATTAATCTTCTTTTTTTCTGCATTTTGTCAGTCTTTTATTGAAAAAAAAACTTTCAGAATTTTAAATAAAAATGCTTCTATATTGTTATTTTTTTAGTTTTTAAAAAAATTTCAGGGAAAGATATACAAATAAACATGGCATATTGTGTTATGATCTCAAGAAAGTGATGCATATTAACACTAAAATTCATGTACATTACAGTCAATAAATAAATGAGCATTTATTAAGTGACCCCTTGTGCCCTGGGGATACAAAGACAAAAATGAAATCATACCTGCCCTCAAGGAATTTACAGTCTAGCAAGAGGAGACAATACATAATACACACATACATTCATGCATTAATGTATACATACATAATACATGCATATACACAGAAGCATATACACACATGTATATATACATACACATGTGTATATAGATATATGGACATATCCATCTATGTCTATTGACTATCTATCTATCTATCTATCTATCTATATATCTATCTATCTATCTATCTATCTAACTGCCTGCCTGTCTGTCTGTCTGTCTGTCTATCTCTCCATCTAACTGAAACAGATCAGAATGGATAGAAGATAATTGGAGGTGGGGAAAGCACTAGTAGTTGGATTATCAGGAAAGGCTTCATATAGAAATTTGATAGTTGAAATGAGCCCTGAAGGATGCTAGGGATTCTAAGAGCAGTGGTGAGAAGGGAATATATATTCTAGGCATAGGGGCTGGCATGTTCAAAGGCACAGAGATGGGAGAGAGAATGCCATATTTGAGGATCAAAAGAAAGCCAATTTGGGGGTGGTTAGGTGGCGCAGTGAATAGAGCACTGGCCCTGGAGTCAGGAGGACTTGAATTCAAATCTAACTTCAGACACTTAACACTTGCTAGTCATGTGACTGTGGGCAAGTCACTTAACCACAATTGCCCCTCAAAAAAAAAAAGCCAAAAAAAGAGAAGAAAGCCGATTTGGTTGGATGTAGTGTGCATCGAGTGTAGCATAGTACATAATGTCTGAAAAGGTAGTAGTGGTAATTATCCCGTGGAAAACTTCATAATTGAACCTAATTATAGGAAATCACTTTGGTAGCTGAATGGAGGAGAGGTCATAGTAGGGATGCATTTGTGGTAGGGAGACAAATTTGGAGGCTGTTGCAAAAGTCAAGATGTCAGGAAATTCTAAGGTGGTGGTAGTTTTGCATGTGTTCTCAATGTTATAGAGGGAAAGGAAATGATATGGTTAGTAATTCCCACTCTTGGCTCTTTCTGAGATAGTGGGGTCATGGATGAAAAAAGCCTTGACAAAATCTGGGTTCAAACACTGGACCTGACAGTTATTTGTGTGCGCATGGATAGATGACTATGTACTTCTTAAGGTTCACTTTTCTCACTTTGTGAAAGGAGGGTTATAATTCCCATGGTTCTTTTATCATCCAGGGTTATTATGAAGATTAATAAAGTAATGGATGTGGAGTGCAGAGGCAAACCAATAAGGGGTTTGCAAATGCTGGTCATAAGGATGAGAATGATTTTTATTTGATAGAGTTGATGATTTTCATAGACACCTTTGAAATTAGTCATTTCTTGGTCCATCTTTCATATTTTGGGCCAGACTAACTTTGGAAAAGTTTCACTTACATTCTCTTTTTAAATTAATTAATTAATTTTCTTGTTTAAATCACTCATTTACATGAGATTTTGAGTTACAAATTTTCTCCCCATCTTTCCCCTACCCACCACCCCAAAATAGCTATTCCACTGTATAGACCATCCCCCAATCTACTCTCTTCTGTGTCCTCCCCCATTGCCTTTCTGACTTTCTGGTAGGGCAGGATGGATCTCCCTACCCCAGTACTTGTATATCTTAATTCCCAGTTGCATTTTATTCTCTTTTGAGTAGTCTAGAGCAGTGGGAAGAGCTTTGAATTTGGAGTCAGAGGATCTGAATTTAAATCTTAGCTTGGCCATATTTATGTGACACTGAGCATACTATTCAATCTCCCTGGGTTTCAGTGTACAGTAAAGTCATTGGACCTAGATGACCTCAAATTTCCCTTCCAACTCCAAACTCCCAATATTACAAATAACCTGGAATCTCAGTTGTTCAGAGGAGTGGCAGACCTTTCCCTATGTGACTAGATGGGAAGTGCATTTCTTAAGCTATGTTCATTAAGAGCTCTAGTGGCCTTGATGCCTGTAAAGGCATAAAGGGTTTTACTTGCTGTGAAGGCAGTAACCGGGGCTTGAGCTAACCTTTTCCAAACTGACATCCATTGGGACCCTAAAGAGTGAGAGTGCCTACTTTGGGAAATGGAGCTAGATTAAAGTACTGTTGGCACATTATGTAACCCAGAAGAAATAACAGAAATGAAATGATTTTACACTGTGAAGAGGATTTGTGTGTTCTGGGACTTACAGAAAGAAAGAAAATTCAGGAGGAAAGTGGCAACCATCCAAATTCCATTTACTGTTTCACGATGTAACTGAAGATTTCAATTTGCTAGGGTAGAGCTGAGAGGTGGGTTGAAGAAAAAAGATGGACAGATTGCAACTACTGGAAGTTCAGAAAGTATATATCATGATAGTTCACCTTATCTCTTTGTTTTTTCTTAATATTTTCTTTCCTTATCTTTCAGGTTCATTTTGGCCTCTTGAAGACTAATATTACATTACCTGTTTGGGGGGTGGGGGTGGGATTTATTATTATCTGGCTGAATAAGGAATTGTAATGCATAATAATAATGATACTAATATTAATTTGAAAATTTTTACATGTCTTCTTCTGCTCAGGGTTAATTCCTATATATGTGTTTGACTAGTTTTACTAAAGCTTTCCAAATTGTATGTTTTTGGAGAAAGCAGTCTAACATCCCTATAAGATGATTGTTGACATTGAACTGGACAGCTTGGGAAGAGGAGATGACAGAAGGTGTGGAAGAAACTGATGAAATGTACTGCTTTCTGCTATTCCTTCTTGATAAAGAATCCTAGTTAAGCCATTTAAGTGGTTACTGACACGGGAAGGATCATAAAATAGAAAAGTTCTGCCGTGTTTAACTGTAATGAGCTGAGCAGTTACAACCACATTCTGTTTCTAGGGAACCAGAAGATTCTCTAATCCCCTTTATGTTAAATCAGAACCTCCCATTCATTTTGGCTCTTATTTCTACAGCCAAAAGTAAACCATATAATGAGTCACCATTTTTACAAATAGCAATGAACTATGTTTTTAAGACAATGCTTAAAAGTATGATGAGGGAAAATGGGTTGATTTGGGTGAAAATTACCTCTCTGCCCCCAACTTCTGTTCTTGCCATGAGAGGCAGTCCTAATGACCTTTGAGGCTTCTCTTGAACTAATTCTTTATTCATTCTATACTATTTATTTGCGTTTTATTTTTTGAATGCATTTTTAGTTATTTCACTAAATATTTACCAATTACTTACAAACATTTTTTAACAAGAATTTAAAAAATTTTGAGTTCTAAATTCTTTCCCTTCCTCTCACCCCTGTATAGCCAAGCACAAGCAGCTCTCTAGAGGACTACTACTGTGAATAGCTTTAAGGTTCTGATCACATATTATGGTGAACTCTCTATTCAGTAATAAGCTAAGATAAAACATTGACATAAACCAAAGAACAGAATTCCCAATGATATAACAACTTATTACTAAAGTGGCCACATTGTTTTAAACAAAAATATCATTCAGTAAGTCCTTAACTCACTTATCCTTAAGGAACAATCCTCCTTAAAGGACACAAAGTAAAAAGGTCAAAGTTTTCCCACCCCTACGTCACATTGTCTTAATCTCTCAGTCAAAAACTCTTCTTACTTCTTGATTGGGGATTAGTTTCCAATCATCCTTAAGAGGTACAAGGTATAGAGTATAAAGTTCTCCCACCCCTGGGCCACAGTAAATCAAGATCTTCTCAGTCAGCACTAAGTACCGAAGGAGGGGTCTTTTCATCTTGGCTTGAGACTGGCTCCTAGATTCCATGGTTCCTCTTCTATGGGTCCAGCTCTTGCCTCAATCTACCCAACTGTCACCTGGATTCACAGGCAGGTAGCTCTCAGCTCCTCAACCAGCTCCTCATCCAGTTCCTCATCCAATTCCCCTTCCATATTGAAGGTCACAGTGTCCAGTCCACCTCAAATCCTTCACAGTTTCTGTTTCTGAGAAGATAAAGCTTAACAGAGCCCAAACAACATTCATACACATTGTCGGCATCATCATCAATTCCCTATCTGTCTGTGAAATCAACACAGATCCACAAACAAGGTCTGGGAGCTCAGTAACGACCCACAAATAAGGTCTGAGAACTCAACACAGATCACCAGTATAGTCCCAGGACCTCTGAAACTCTCATACAGGACTTCTGCAAACAGGATGTCTGCAAACAGATAACAAGAAAATCCTCTTTCAGGGCCTCTAGTAAGGTCCCAAAGCCTCTGTACAAAGTATCACAAACACAAATCAACACAGACAGAACAAACAGAGTGCTGAGCCTCCACAATCAGTCTGCTTCTCAGGTCTGCTCAGTCCCAGCTGTGCTTGAGCTTTTTATCTGTCATTAGCTCCTCCCTGTTCTACCCAACTCTTATGTCCTTCCTGTTCCTGTCTTTGGCAAGTCCCTCCCACTCTGGAGTTCACAGGTTCTGTTTCTTAAAAAAGACTTGATATAATCAGGGCAAGGCTCAAAGAAACTTGAACTGAAACAAGGTACTAAATAAATAGCTGAAACAAGGGGCTAAGTACTTCTTTGCTTGCCATTCCAATCCCTCACCCCTTCTTGAGAAGTAAAACTATTTGATACAGGTTATCATGTGAAGGCATGCAAAACATATTGCCATATTATTCATGTTGCAAAAGAAAATACAAGACAAAATGAGAAAAAAGCAAGTAAGTTTAAAAAGTATGCTTCAGTAAGCATTCAGATTTCATCAGTTCTCTTTCTAAAGGTGGACGACATTTTTCTTCATGGGTCCTTTGGAATTATCTTAGATCATTGTCTTGATCAGAGTAGTTAAGTCCTTTTTAAAATCAATAATCCTTACAATATTATTATTACTTTGACCAATGTTCTCCTGATTCTGCTGACTTCACTTTAATGAGTTCATGAAATTCTTCACAGGGTTTTCCAAAACCCATTCTGTTCATCATTTTTTATAGCACTATAGTAGTTCATCACAATCATATACCACAATTTTTTTAGACCTTCCCCAATTGATGGTCATTCTTTAATTTCCAATACTTTGCCACCACAAAAAGAGGCACTATAAATATTTTGTGCTATTTATTTAATACTAAATATTTTTGTGATATTTAGGCCATTTTTCCCTTTTCTTTGATTGCTTGGCACAGAGAATGAATAGTGGTATTATTGGGTCAAAGGGTTGTAGGGTTAAGTATAAAGTTGGGGTTATAGTTTATAAAAATTTAGACATTGGTTCCAAATTATTCTTCACAAGGTTGTATCAGTTCACAACTCCACCAGTTATGATTGAGTGTACCTATTTTTCCACATCCCCTCTAGCATTTGTCATTTTCATTTTCTATCATGCTAGTCAATCTAATAGGTATAAGGTGGTATCAGAGTTGCTTTAATTTGCATTTCTCTAATCAGTAGTGATTTAGAGAATTTTTAGTACTTTAGTATTTGGTCAGTTTAGAGCATGTGACTATTGATAGCTTTGATTTCTTTTTCTGAAAACTTCCTGTTCATATATTTTGACCATGTATCAACTGAGAAATTGTTTTTTTCTATAAATTTGGCCCAGTGCCCTATATATTTGATAAAAGAGATTTTTATCAGAGAAACATGCTGTAATTTACCCCCAGTTTCCTCTTTTCCTTCTAATTTTGGCTGCATTAGTTTTGTTAGTGCAAAAGCTTTGTAGTAGTATATTTAAATTTTTCCCAATTACTTGTCCAGACAATTTTTAACATTCATTTTTACAAGATTTTGAGTTCCAAATTTTTCTCCTTTACTCCTTCTCTTCCCCTCCTTCCCTCTCATGAAGATGGTAGGCAATTTGACATAGGTTATATGTGTGTCATCATGTAAAACACTTCCATATTAGTCATAGTTGTGAAATTAAAAAAACATATCTAAAGGGGGGAAAACATGAAAAAGAATAAAATGGTAATAATATGCTTTGATCTGCATTCAGAATCCATCAGTTCTTTATCTTAATCTAGATAGCATTTTCCTTCCTGCCCTTTGTATTTGTCTTAGATCATTGTATTTCTGAGGAGAGCTGAGCCATTCATAGTTGATTATCACGCACTGTTATTTGATTTCTTCATCTGATATTGTGTACAATATTTTCCTTCTGCTCATTTCACTTTGCATCAGTTTATACAAGTCTTTCCCAGTTTTCAAAAAATCTGCCTGTTATCATTTTTTATTGTGTGATAGTATTCCATTATATTCATATACCTCAGCTTGTTCTGTCATTCCCCAATTAATGGGCATTCCCTCAATTTCCAATATTCTGGCATCATGAAAATGGCTTCAATTTTGCACATGCAAGTCTTTCCCCCTTTTTCATGATCTCTTTGGGATAGAAACTTAGTAGCAGTGTTGCTGGATCAAAGGGTATGCACAGCTTGGTTTCCCTTTGGGCATACTTCGAAATTATTCTTCATAATGGTTGGATCAGTTCATAACTCCACTAAAAGTGCATCAGTGTCTCAATTTTTCCACATACTCTCCAACATCTATCATTTTCCTTTTTTGTCATATTAGCCAATTTAATAGGTGTGACATGGTTCCTCAGAGTTGTTTTAATTTGCATTTCTCCAACCAAAAGTAATTTAGAGTACTTCTTCATATACCTATAGATAGCTTTGATTTCTTCATCTGAAAACTGCCTGTTCCTATCCTTTGACCATTTATCAATTGGGGAATGGTTTCTATTCTTATAAATTTGACTCGGTTCTCTCTATATTTGAGAAACTAGGCCTTTATCATCTTGCTGTAAAGGTTATTTCCCATCTTTCTGATTTCCCCACAATTTTGTCTGCATTAGTTTTGTTTGTGCAAAATACAATCAAAGTTATCTGTTTTACTTTTTATAATGCTCTCTATCTCTTGTTTGGCCATGAATTCTTCCCTTCCCATGAATTTGACAGGTAGACTATTTCTTGCTCTTCTATTTTTTCTTTCTGGCTTCACCTTTTATGTCTAAATTGTGTACCCATTTTGACATTATCTTGTATACAGTGTCAGATGTTGGTCAATTCCTACTTTGTGTTCTTTTTTTACCCCCAGTTTTCCCAGCAGTTTTTATCAGATAGTGAGTTCTTATTCCAAAAGCTGGGGTCTTTGGTTTTATTTTTAATAAACCCACAGAGTTACTATGGTCATTGACTACTGTGTTTTATGTACCTAATCTATTCCACAGATCTACTACTCTGTTTCTTAAGTAGTACCAGATGTTTTTGATGATTACTGCTTTATAACATAGTACTACTTTGGGCTCATCAAACATTAGACTACTATGATCACCAACTCCTGTGTATTGTTTAGGTAATCTTTCCCACGGATCCACCACTCTGTTTCTTAGCCAGTACCAGATTGTTTTGATGATTACTGTTTTTGTAATATAATTTGAAATTGATCCTGGTAGGCTGCCTTCCTTCACATTTTTTCATTGATTCTCCAGATATTCTTGATCTTTTGACCTTTTGTATAAATTTTATTATTTTTTTAGCTCAATGACATAACTCCTTGGAAATTTGATTGGCATGGCACTGAATAAGTAAATTAATTTAAAGACAATTGTCATTTTCAGTATATTGGCTTGACCTAACCACAAGCAATTGATATTTTTCTAGTTGTTTTCTGTCTTTATTTGTGTGAAGTGTTTTTGTAACGATGTTCACATAATCGCTAGGTTTGTTTTGGTAGGTAGAGTCATATGTACTTCATATTACCTGAAATTATTTTAAATGAAATATCCATTTCATTCTTTTGCTGCATTTTGTTGGTAGTGTAGAGAAATGCTGAGGATTTATCTGGATTTGTTTTATATTCTGCTGCTTTGCTGATATTAATTGTTTCAACTTTTTAAATTTGATTTTCTAGGGTTCTTTAAGTATATCATTACATTGTCTGCAAAGATAAATAGTTTTATTTCCTCATTACCTGTTTTTATTCCTTTAATTTCTTGTTCTTATTGCTATAGTGAGCATCTCTAGTACAATATTTCTGGTACAATATTGTTGGTGAAAATGGGCATCAATTGCTTCTTTCCTGATCTTATTGGGAAGGCTTCTAATCTATTTCCATTACAGATAATGCTTGCTCTTAGTTTTAGATAAATGCTAATCATTTTAAGAAAAGTTCTATCCTATACTTTCTAGTGCTTCTAATAGGAATGAGTATTGTATTTTGGCAAAGGATTTTTTTAATCTATTGATGGGATAATATGATTTTTGTTATTTTGGTTATTAATATGGTCACTTATGCTGATTGTCTTCCAAATATTGAAGCATTTCTGCATTCCGGGTATAAATCCCACCTGATCAGAGTGTATGATCTTTGTGATATATTGCTGTGATCTTCTTGCTAGTATTTTATTTAAATTTTTTTCCTCACTTAAGGAAATTGATCTCAATTTTTCTTTCTCTTTTTCTGTTCACCCTGTTTTAAGTATCAAAATAATATTTTGTCATAAGAGGAATTTGACAGGCTTCCTTCTTTACTTATTTTTAAAGATAGTTTACATAGTACTGGGTTTAGTTGTTCCTTAAATGTTTGGCAGAATTCACTTCTAAATCTCTCTGGTCCTGGGGGTTTCTTTTTAGGGGGACACATTGATGGCTTGTTCAATTTCTTTTCATAAGATAGGGTTATTTAATTATTTTATTTCCTCATACTAATCTCAGAAGTTCACATTTTGATAAATATTCATCTATTTCATTTAGATTGTCAGTTTTACTTGCATATAACTGGAAAAAACTGCTAATAATTATTTTTCTTTGGTAGTATGTTCACCCTTTCCTTTTTTGATACTAATAATTGAGTTTTCTTCTTTCTTTTTTAAAAATCAAATTAACCATTTTTTTATTTTATTGTTTTCTTTTCATAAAAACAGTTCCTACTTTTATTTATTAGCTCAATGGAGTTTTCTTTTTAGCTTTCAATTTTATTAATCCCTCCTTTGATTTTCAAGATTTCCATTTAGTTATTTAAGATTTTTAATTTGATATTTTTCTAGTTTTTTTACTTCCCAATTTACTACCCAATTCATTGATCTGCAGTTTCTCTTTTTTACTGATATATACATTTAGAGATACAAATTTCCCCCTGAATACTGATTTGTCTACATCCTACAAATTTTGGTACGTTGTCTTATTTTCTTTAATGAAGTTATTGACTGTTTCTACAATTTGTTTTTTTGACCTACTCATTTTGTAGGACTGGATTTTTTTAGAGTCCAATTAACTTTTAATCTGTGCTCTTCTGTTCTTTTTTAAATCTAATTTTTATTGCATTTTGGTCTAAAAATGATTAACATTATTGTTTTTCTGCATTTTTGTGAGGTTTTAATGTCCTAATATATGGTCAGTTTTTTTTGGTGAATATGCCATGTACAGTTGAGAAAAGGTATACTCCTTTCTATTCCCATTTAGTTGTCTCCCTCCAGAGGTGTATCAAATCTGATTTTCTAAAATTCTAGTCCTCTCCAAGACTTCCTTCTTACTTATTTTGTTGTTAGATTTATTTAGCTCTGAGAAAGGCAATTTGAGGTCTCCCATTCCTCCTATTATTCATTTACCTTTTCCATTTAGAATTTGATGGTATGCTATTATATCTTTCTTGCCAGTTGCCAGGTCCCATTGTCATCTCTGGCTTCAGAGCTCCTTGAAGCTGCTACTACTCTATTGACGCTAACTAGTCCCACCACTGGTGTTTTATCCATTTGGGCTCTGGGCCAGCCTCTACCTCTGTGTCACAGATCTATCTTCCCAACCTCTTAGTTGTCTTAAGTTGGGCAAATGTTTCATTCTGACCTTTTGTTTCCTTTACCACTCTAGAATTCAAATTGAGGGATCATTTTAAGGGATCATGTTTGGAGGTACATGTTGAGAGAACTTGGTTGAATGCTTCCTCTACTTTTCTATCCTGGCTCCACCCCTAGAAGAAACCCTGCATTTTATTTCTACTTATTGTTTTAATATCACCTTTATTTGAAGTTATTTACCTCCTGCCCCCTTTGCCCAGCAAGCCATCCCTAGTCACAAAGAATAGTAAAGAGAGAAGAAAAAAATCAGCACAACTAGCCCTTACTTCAACCAAGTTTTAATGTATGTGGAGTGTTATACATCCATGACCTTCTACCTCAGATAAAAAGGAAGGTGGCTCATTTTCTTGTCTCTGCCCCAGGTCCAGGCTTAGTTATTGTAATTATACAGTATTCAGTTTCATTTGCTGATGTTATTTCCATTTACATAGTTCTTTGCAAATATTGTTCTACTAGTTTTCCATACATTGCTTTATATTAGGTCATATGTCTTCTCTCTGAATCAGCAAACCATTATTAAGTTATTTCTGTGGACCAGGCACTGTGCTAAGTGTTTAGGATATGCAAAAAGGCAAAAACAGTGGACTTATTTTCTATTGGGGGGGCCAGTATTTAAATAGGCATATATATGTGTGTGTGTGTGTGTATACATATGTGTACACATATGTATACATAGGAGATACCTATATCTCCTTGAGTATAAGAATATAGGCATTGTCCTAAGTTTTTAGCCTGATTCCAAGTTGCTTTTCAGTTGAACCGTTTATAACTTGATCAGCAGTGTGTTAGTGAGCCTGCCTTTCCTATAGCCCCTTCTGTTTTAACTGTATCCATCTAAATTTAGTCAGCAAAGGGTACTTTATTAATTGTGCAGAACCCTATGTGAAGTGTTGAGGAAGATACAAAGTTTAGATAAGACTCAGGCCCTGAATTGATCAACAAGACACACAGGTCACTCTAATGCCTAACATTACATGTTAAGTGTATTGGAGAATTTATAAACAGAGTGTTATATGAAGTCTGAGGATCATTAGCAAGTGGCGAGTGAGGAGAGGAGGATCAGAGAAGTCTTAACAGGAGAAGTAGAATTTGTACGAGGCTTTAAATGATAGAAAGGAATCCAAAAGGAGGAATTCTTATAATAGGAAATAGGTCCAGCAAAAACATAGGCATAAGAATGCTGTGTATATATGGCAAGAAAGAGAATGGTCGAATATGACTAAAGCATAGAATTCAAAGAGGGGAACAGTGTAAGGCTATAAAAATTAGGCTGGTATCTGAATGTGAGGGTTCTTAAATACCAGGAAAATGAGTTACAACTTTATGCTTGAGGAACCAGGGAGAAATGAAAGATTTTTGAGCAAAGGAGAAACTTTACTAGATCTATATTTAAAAATATTTTTCTTACAACGCTCTAGAGAAGATGTATTAGAGATGGGAGAGAATGGAAATGAGATCAGTTGGGATAATATTGCAATAATCTAGTAAGGAGGTTATGAGGGTTTATGCTGGTGTAATGATGGTGAAAATAGAGACAACAGATGCAAGGGATGTGTAGCTAGAATTAAGATGTTGAACCTCATTGGATATGGTCAAGACAATGCCAGAGTAATGTATGTAGGGAACTGGGCAAATACAGAAAGTTGCATAATTAACCTGGAGCTTGGAATAGTCAAGTTTCTCTTTTCTTGTACCTTATGCAATGCTGAAATTAGATTAGGATGCTATACTGAACACCCAAGAAAGATTTACACCCAATAGGCAGTTGGGTTCCTTTAAACTTGGTTTAAATAGGGATGGGATAGAATTTACCTATGTATATACATTGTTTACAGCCAAGATATCTCCATATCTATGTATTTATGAAAATATTTGACAGATTGCATTTGTAATGACTTCCTGACATGATATTGCATTTTTTAGATATACAATCTATAGAAAAATTTATTGTTCATTTTATAGATGGAGAAATGGAACCCTAGAGAGTCTGGCAACTAGACCATACAGTCAGAAAGGCTGGAGTTCATATTCAGCCTCAGAGATATGTTAGTTGTTTGACTCTGGGCAAGTTACTTAAGCACTGTTTGCCTCAGTTTCCTTATCTGTAAAATAAAGATAAAAATAGTACTGACTTCCCAGGGTTATTCTATGAATAAAATGAGAAACTATTTGTAAAGTGCTTTGCAGACCTCAGGATACTATATACTATCTGTTGTCATCATCATTATCATCATCATCATCATCACTGTGATATGCCCAGAGCCATTCAGGGGCAGAAATGACATTTGAACCTTAATCCTCTGACTCCAAATACAGCATTCATACCATGATACTGTGCTGATTTTTGTCTTGACTTAGCCACTTACAAACTGTGTGAAGTTTTTTGAACTTGTTTTCTTATCTGTAAAATTAGAGGTTTGATGAGCATGGTTACAAAGATTGCTTTTACCCTCAATATATAATGCATAAAGTTGTGCATATATTCATGTATGCTTTTATATGTTAGTTTATTTTGAAGACTGGGTCTCCTATCTTGCCCTGGCTAGAAATACAGTGACTACTCATCAGCTTGATCCCACTGTTGCTCAGCAAGGAAACTTTGACCTGTTCTGACCTTGGCTAATTCACTCCTCTTTTGACCATCTGTTGGTACCCTGCTTCTGGAGGAATCACCATATACTTGCAGAACTTAGTGTTGTCACCTGATTGACTTATACTTCTGTTGTTCAGAAGTCCTGAGCTCAGGAGATCCGCCAGCCTCAACCTTTTCAGTCGTAGGGACTCCAGACATGTCACCCCATCCAACTTTAAGCCAATACAATTTGATCCCAAGCCTTTTACCTCCGAGTCAGATGCTTGTTTGAATCTATTTCATTGTGAATGTTTTCCCATATATTAAATGGGATTGTATTACATACACACATATACATATATATGTATACACACATATATGTATATACTTGTCTGTACTTATATTTGTCTTACAGAGTTCTTAAGAAGAAAGTGGACTGGCACACTGGATAGAATGTTGAGCTTGGAGTTTTGAAGACTTATCTTCCTGAGTTCAAATCTTGGCTCTGACACTTACTGTGTGACCCTGGGCAAGTCACTTAACCCCATTTGCCTCAGTTTCCTTATCTGGAAAAGGAAATGGCAAACCACTCTGATATCCTTGCCAAGAAAACCTCAAATAGATTCATGAAGAGTTGGACATGATTGTAAAACAATCAAAATAAAAGAAGAAAGCATTTTGTGATGGCAATACTTAATGATACCATTTTGTTTTCATTTCTATGTCTAATATTAACCTACAGGCAGACACATGAGAGCATGGTATGGGTAGATAGAGAGCTGCCCTCCAAATTAGAAAGATCTGAGTTCAAGTCTTACCTTTGGCTTATTGTCTCCTGTGACTGAGGGAGTCGTTTAACCTCCGAATGTCCCAGGCAAATCTTTAAGACTATAAATTGCAAAGTAATTGTTAATCTGTTTATGTAGAGGGAGTTTCCACACTGGGACTTATCTACACAAAAGCAATCAGTTGGAATCATAGATCTGGACTTTTTAATTAATTATTTTTTTTAAAGAAAAGGAATGTTCATTATAGTTGGCTCCCATCATAGTGGTTCTAACTCAGGATTTCTGATCATAAGAATATATTTTTTGAATATCAGTTATACTTGGGAAAATATGGGGGACTTTCAATTTTTTAGAGATGCAGGTGACCTTAGCAAGTATCTTGCCCATCCCCATGATTTTACACTTGCAGAATACTGAGGCCCCCTGACCATATAGACTCAAGACCATATAGCTGCTTAGCAGCAGTTGGGACAAGAACTATGTTCTCCTGACTTCCATCGTAAATGTTTCTGCTACAATACTTTGCCTCTCAATTTCATCTTTAAAAAAACATGAGTAGAAAATGAAGGACTGTCTAGTACATACGGGCCCTCGGGAATATTCTCATTTTCAACCCCTCATCTTGGCAGCCTCAACTACGAATTCCCTTTCTCTGGTAGGGCTGTAAAAGACTTAATAGAATTATCATCGTCTGTTAATGTACACTGTTTATGTTACTCTGCACTGTGTGGGCTGCTGCTCTGTTGTTTGGTGCAAACACTTGCATTTAATGTATTCTCCACTCACATAGCCGATCATTTGAACAAGCTGATGACAAAATCAAGCAAGAGCTGATGAGGCATTTGGGAGGGTCAGTTAATGAGACAAGAATACTATCTTGCTCAAACTTGTATTTGTGATTCTAGGAGTAAATAGGCAGCCATTTCCCATTCTTTGCATGAAGCCTAATGCATAGTAGGTGTTAAAAGATGATTGCTGACTTGGAACCCCAGAGAATTCTGGTATGAGAATTCCCTCCACCAATGCAAATTGCATTGACTTAATAGATAGATTCTAGGTAGCTGACTGAGTCATACATGGCTGAAATGAAACAACAAAACAACCTGCTATGGAACCCAGTTGAGGTGCCACTGAGGAGCTAAGAAGTTACTTTTTCCCTCCAAAAAAAGTGGAAATAAACCCTGAAGGATTATGTAGCCTGATGAAAACTCCTGTATTTTGGTTCATTGATCAAAGAGTCATAGATTTAAAGTGGGAAGGAAACCTTGGAAGTCATTTAGTGCAACCTTTCTCACTTTGCAAATGAGGAAAATGAATTTGAGAGTTCGTGGCTTGTCCAATATCACCAGTAACAGAGTTGGAACCCAGATCCTCTGACTCCAAATATAGAGCCATTTTCATTGTACTCATTTTTGTTATGAAAAGTATGTTTCTTTAACTGACTTTTTCAGCCTTCCTAGTGACTTTCTTCAACTGGCTGTGAGTTCATTTGTCAATGAACTCAGCCATGTGTTTCATTTAGCTTTTCTTGTTTTGAGATTGATTGCCAAGGTCTTGCACCCTTCAGCTGAGTCTCCTGTGACATTTTTCCCTTTTTTCTTGGGTACTAGGCTAGAGCACTATGAGTTATTTTCATAAAAATTTCTCTTTCAGCATGCCCTGACTCACACTTTTTCTGTTATTTGGTCCCATTTTATTTCCATGCAGTACTTGTAAAGTATGCTTTCTTGAACATAATCAGTTGATTGGCGAAAATAATGACCACTACCATTGGGCAAATTCATTCAACTCATAATTTCCTCATCTTTCAAATGGGAATAATAGTCCTTTAATTGTCTTATTGGTCTATGCTACACATGACACTTCCTTTTCCTTTCTGTCTCCTGCCTTTGTACTGGCTCATGTCTTCCTCATTTTCACCTCTAACCTTCCTTTGCTTCCTTCAGGACTCATTCTAAATGTCACCTTCTGCAGGAGGCCTTTGCTGATTCCATAAACTGATCATATAATTTCATCATAAACAGATGCTCCCAACTGTTGGTACCTTTTCTTCAGAATTACTTTGCATTTCTGTCTCTCTTTGTCTCTGTTTTTCTCTCCTTTTAATCTAACTAAAATTAAGGTTTTAAGTGAGTCCAATTATCCTGTTGCTACTTCTTTGTCTTTTTACCCTATTTTCATGAATAAATTAAAAGGCTAAATAGGATCACACAGTGAGGACTAATGCTGTTCTCATGAATGGAAACATAATAAGGACAGAACATGGAATGAGTGACCTAAGGCACCATTTGCTTATGTCATGTGAAAAAAGGGAACCATCTCCCTCAAAACACCTCCTCTATCAGCTTATGAAGGGTACCTAAAATTCCCACTGTTTAGGAAATTCTTTTGGCTTAACAGATAGTGTGTAAAAATTCCCTTGAGCTTTGATATTTTATCTAGAAGGGTAAATAGTAGCTTGCTAAACTCTTCCTAAAATTGTGGTGTTGGTTCTATCTATATTTGGATTTTCTTTTTCTGCATCTCAAGCAATAATATTGTGATTTTAAAAAATTTTCTTCTCTGTCTGTTTGTCTGTCTCTCTCCTGTTGTGGGTGCTAAGCAGTGATTCTCAACCTGTAGGTTATGTTCAATTAGTAACAATGAAAATACATCCTGCATATATTTACAACTCATAACAGTAGCAAAATTACAGTTATGAAGTAGCAATGAAAATAATTTCATGGTTGGGGGGTCACCACAACATGAGGAACTGTATTAAAGGGTTGCATCATTAGGAAGGTTGAGAACCACTGTGGTAGAGGTACAAAAATAAAAGTTAGAACAGTCTCTGCCCACAAGAGTCTTGTAGTCTAATGTGGGGAGGGGGATGATGGAGATAATATGTATAACTATAGATATAGATATAGATGTAGATGTACATAAGTAGATATAGCTATATCTTTTCCTTTCCCTCCATTAGAGTATACGACTCTTGGGCAGCGACCAATTTAGTTTAGTTTTTATCTTTGTACCTCTAGCACCTTGGACAGTACCTATTTCCTTGTATATACTTGATAAGTGCTTATTGATAAGACTGGAAGGGACCTTAGAGATCATTTAATTCCACTGTCTTATTTTATAGATGAGCAAGAGGGTCAGAATTTAAGTAACTTACCCAATGTCATACAGGTAGCAGAAGCAGATTTAGGGCTTAATCCCAGGCTTTTGGAAATCAGTGCAGTGTTCATACCTCTATATTATGGTGCCTCCTAGATGATTCCAGATCTAGTGTTCTTTCAACTACATTGTACTGCTACAAGTGTTAATAAGCTTATATGCTAGTACTCTAAATCTCAAATAGTGTGCATGAAATATGCTAATAAAAATCTAAATGATGGCCTGATATTGAAAATTAATTACACTGATTACATTTAGTGTTACTTTAAAATAAAACTTTATTGAAAATCATAGCTCAGGTTATATCATTAAATGCAACAATACATAGATTATGATACTGATATATTTTGGAAGAACGAAAACACTTGATGTTGCCCATAAGGCTATAGCTAGACTTTTATTTTGTGTTTAGAAATAATGAAGATTTTTGTATGTTTCTTAGTTTTTGTTTTTTTTAGAGTGTCTGTGCACAGCAGTGCCATGAAAAGGGTGGTCAGAGCATGTCAGCTAATTCTACAAATAGACTAGTTCCATTGCCTTTGGCCTTAAAGTATAAGTAACTGGCTGTTTTAATGTGACTTTGCCACCTGCTGTGATATTTAGCCTGAGTGGAAATGCAGCATTTTTATGTCTTGCTGTCAGCTTTGTGCAATATATACTTTATTAGCATGACATATCAACAGGGTATGAATTATGCCTCATCACAGAGCTTCTGCCTTTTTACCTATGCCCCCTAAGATGAGAGGTCACCTTCCTAATAATTTGTTTTTGTGTAATTTTATTGTTTATGTTTAGCAGATAAAATGCCATGCTAAAGAATTAACAGAAATTGCTCTTATCAGTTGATGGACAGTGAAATGTAGTTTCAATTGTACATCTAGTTGAATTGCTGCACCTATTTATTGATGCTTAGAGAAGCTCACAGGAGGATTGAGCTGCTGGCCTAAAAATATGGAGGTGATTAAAATGCCTATAGAATGTAATGCTTAATATTTCATGGTAGCCTGCCCTAGTATTCAGAGCATTGTCTATTTTAGCAATGCTTATAAAGTATCACAAGGAACTTTTTCATCAGAAGTTTCAGATATTAACTGTATGCTGCTCCTACTGAACGGATATACTTCCAAGGTTTCCTTCCCAAATTCCCATGCTCAGATACCTTTCAGCTCTGTTGATGAGTGATAATATCTGATGTTTTCATGCTTTCTATCCTTCTGACCTTCACAATAACCTGTAGTTGCTGGGTATTATCTCCTCTTCAAGATAAATGAGGAAATGGAGGCTTTGTTAAGTACTAAGCAATTTGCCCAAGGTGGCAAACCTACTAGCAAGAGAGATTTAAACCCACGTGACTCTTGGCTCTCTGTCCAGTTCCTACCATTGTAAGTCGCTACCTTTCTAAATTATAGAAGGGAATGTGACCCCTACTAAGTAAGACCATGCTGGTAAATATTTAATAACTGTTTCTCCAACCACATTTTAAAGTTTAATCTGCATTTTCTCCATCAGTGTAGGTCTAGACAACCAATAAAACCATGAATTAATTCCTGATTTGCAGCATTTGCTGATTTCCAGAGTGTAAATTCTCACACTGACTATTTAGGTATGAGCTGGCTCCAGGAAACTTCTCCTTTGAAGTGATAATCTCTTATCTAGTAATTTGGTCTCCTCTTGAGGCTTTCTTTCCATCTACCACAGTTTTCATGATTTTTCCTTTTCTAGGGCATATATAAAATATACTTTGTGAGAAGAATGGGTCTACTGCATCACTTCCAACTATCTTTGTATGGTTAGTCTATGTTATTCCCCTCATCAAGACATTTAGTCCCCTTGTACTGCTTCTGTTCTAAAACATAGACCGTTCCCTTTGGAATTTAAAGTCATTCAGAATCAGTGTCCAGTCTAACTTTCCAGACAGACTGCACATTACTTCCTTTCACACAGTCTTTGTTTTGATCAAGCTGCCAGGGGTGGGGAATCTGTGGCCTTAAGGCCATGTGTGGCCTTCTAAATCCTTAAATGTGGCCTTTGTTCTGTAAAACTTGGAATCAATTAAAAGACCACCCTTAAGGACTTAGAAAGCCACATGTGGCCTTAAAGCTGCAGGTTCCCTGCCCCTGCTAAGTCTATTCTTTTCACATAGCATTTCATCTTCTGCCTCCTTGTCTTTTCTCCCAATCCTGGAATGCTCTCCTGCTTTGCCTCTGCACCCCTCAAGGTACATATTAAGTAGCAGTTACCAGTCTTGACTGTTCCCTTTGTTTTTATTATTTTGTATTACTATGGGACAGTCTCTTTAGCCTCATTCTCTCTGAGCAAAGCCACTCACAATCTTCTCATCAAGGTTCCTGAGCTGTACCTGAGAAGTGGTGATATCTTTTCTCTAAGGCCATTGGATCAGGCCCCAGTACAGATGTGCTCCCACTCATAATTATCTGCCAATGACTAGCTCTTGGTTCCATTTAAGCAGTTAGCTTTTGCAGAGGAATATTTACTTTGAAGAGATAATAAAATGGTAGTACAAGCTTTTCTCTCCAAAACCTTGGCACACACTCTTCAATAGACTCCCTCAGTCTCTGGGAAGAGTGGGCTCAGACCTGACATAATTTCTACATAGCATTGATCCTTCAAGTTCATGCCTAAATGTAGAACTGTAGCTGGATGAGTCCTTGTCTCCACTAATGCTGATCTGGGTTCTGAAGGCTTCTCTTCAGTACCTGGGACATGAATGCTTGACTGACTGAATAACCTGGCATTGACTTGACTCTGAATCCTCTATTTCTGAATGACTTATTCTCTTGACTTTTCAAAGTCCACAAGGTTGTGGCCTCCAACTTCTTTTACTCAGAAAATTAAACCAAAAGAGGCCAAGTCTGACTAAAGCCTTTTCAGTATATTCCTAGCTAATTAAAAAATCTTCCTCATTGGGTTGTTTATAAAACAGAAAATGTTACAGAATGTCTATATAAGCTCTAAAGTGTCTCCAAAGCACTTCTTTTACAAGTCACTATGACTCTCTTGGAGGCAGGGGTCCTTAGTTACTTTCACATGTGGAATCAGTACATCCCTTGAGACTCTATACATCATGCATCAATGACACCCTTTACATGCATATAGGGACCTTTTTCATTGACCAATCTCTAATTATAAAATTATAATTACTATATTATATATCATTTTATATTTATCACACAATATATGTATACTTATTTTCTATTTACTCATCTCTATAAATTTTGTATCCTCTCATAAAAAGGTATATTTTTTTGAGATCAGCAATTTTATCATCTTTTTTTCTTCTTATCCCTAGAGTCTAGCATATAACAGATGTTTAATGAATAGTTGTTGAACTGAAGAGTTTTGTTAAATAAAAACTTTCTATTCCTCCTACAGTGAAATATATATTTTGTTAGAAAATTCACAACTATTACATCTATTATATCATATTGCTAGCAGTTTCAATTAGTTCATATAATTCAGTGGTTCTCAACCTTCCTAATGCTGCAATCCTTTAATACTCATGTGGGCGTATGTGGGCATATCTGCATGTGGGCAGACCCACCTGAAAATGGATAGAAGAGCAGTGTCTCAGTTCCTAAGACCATCTGAAATATGTGTCTTCTGATGATCTCAGGCGACCCCTGTGACCCTGTGAAAGGGTCATTCAACTCCCAAAGGGGTCGCCAAAGGGGTTGCCATTGCATTGTAATGGATCTAAAAGCAAAACTTAGGAGTACTGATTTTCTTGTTTTGTTGCAAATTCTAATTCGTTTTGAAGTAGATGATAATGAATCAAAATATAAGAATTTTTAGTAGTCTTAACATTTGTTTTACTTTATTATTGTGCCCTGAATAGCAAACACAAGTCCAATATGCTTAAGGTCTGACCCTGAAAATGATTAAAATAGCAAGTGTCTGCTGAGCCATATTTCTCTTATCTTTGCATAGGAAAGATGTTTTTTATTGTTTTCAATTTGATTATGAAATTACCAGGCAAAATTAAGCTATACTTTTAAAAATACCAGAAGGTATTCAGTTTTTCTTCTTGAAATATAGTTTTCAAAAATGGAGATTTTAAGAATGTTTTTAGTTTTTCAAGTGGCACTTTATAATTTGTGGAGCTGTTTGTTCTAATGCTTCATTATGACAAAGAGGTTATTTTTAATACACTGATATCTTTCATTTTTACAATTTTCAATTATATCAGTCTTCTACCCCTCCTTGAAAGTCATCCTTTTAAAGAAAATAATCATAAGCAAAAAAAAATAATTTAGCAAAACTAACCAGTTATTTGAGGACTTATGGGAATACAGTCATATTAACTCACTAGTGGTAGAATTGTAAATTTATCCAGTCATTCTGAAAAGCAATTTGGAACAGTCACCAAAAAAGATGCTCAGTTGTGCATATGCCTTGACCTAGTAATGCTACACTTAGGCATATATACTACAATGATTTGAAGAAAGAAGAAATGCACCCATATATGCAAACATATATATGTTTACACACACACACATATAAATATATATATATATACACATACATGTATATATAAATAAATATATATGTATATACACATATACATACGTTTACATATATGCATATATGTATATGTGTGTATAGATAGATGGATAGATAGATAGATGGATGGATAGATAGGTAGATAGGTAGGTAGATGGATGGATGGATGGATGGATAGATAGATAGATAGATAGATAGATAGATAGATAGAGATGTAGATATAGCACTATAGACCTTAAAGTCTATAAAATGTTAGCTATCAACAACAATCCCAATAATCTGTCATATTCTTCTGGGAGATCCACGACCCTTCAGTTGCCTGTCAGCATTTGGTGTTCAGAGTCAATATCTTTGACTTTTATAGAATTCGTGTGTTAGTTTAGTTTTTCTGCCTTTTTTTCTGCCAAGTTTTCTTCAATTTCAACATTTTCATATATTAAATGTGTCAGTTTCTCCACTTCTCTAAGAGTCGCCATAATAGACTTATTTTATTTCTTTTTTTTTAATTTTAATTTATTTTCTTGGTTACATCAATAATTTCCACAAGGTTTCGAGTTACAGATTTTCTCCCCTTTTTGCTCCTACCCCCCAGCCCAGAACACTGATCCCACTGTAAGGCCCCTCCCACAATCTGTTCCCTTTTATGACCTCCTCCAACACCCCTCTAGCTTTCTAGCAGGGCAGGGAGGGG
>CM053597.1:196915395-196967308 GCA_028646575.1 Pseudocheirus occidentalis | reverse complement strand
ACAGCCACCTCCCACTTCTTCCTTGCCCTGGGAGCAGTTTGGCTGGACCTGCTCTTCTCTTCCACATTTAGCAAAATCTACTGACCTTTCTCTTAACCTTTTTGTCTTCTGGCCTGATAAATGTGGTAACTGTGCCTCCAGTGCATCTGATCTGCTCTCCTATAGACATGGCTCCCCACCCGATGCCCCAGGGCTTGAGCCGGCAGGGCGGCTGTGGCTCCCAGAGTGCTGAGAGGAGCCCCACCTGCTGCGCTGCCTGTAGCAACAGTTGTGCTTTCTGCCTTTTGGGGAGTTTTGGAGCTTGAAAATCTGTTTAGAGTCCCACTTTATGTTTTTTTTTGCTTGTTTGTGTGGGAGCTGTGGTGCTTTGCTGCTTCTACGCCGCCATCTTGGCTCTGCCCCCCTGTTATTTTAAATTCTTAATGATATCATTTATTGTTATTGAAATTATTGTATTTTATTTCTGAAAATGGTTTGTTGGGTCAGGGAGTATTATCTTATATTTCTGGTTCCCCATACTGTTTTGTGCCTAGAAAGAGCTCAGCAATTATTTGATTGCTATGTATCAGTTTATATTTGTATTGGTAAATATAACTTCTTTTTTTTTTGCTTTTTGGAGGGGAGAATGCAGGGCAGTTGGGGTTAAGTGACTTACCCAAGGTCACCTGGCTAGTAAGTGTTAAGTGTCTGAGGCCATATTTGAATGCAGGTCCTCCTGACTCCAGAGCCGGTGCTCTTACTTCGCCATCTAGCCACCCTAAATATAAATTCTTAATAAGTTGAAATAATATGTATTATCAGGACTGAAGACAAAACTATATTTTTAGTAATAAAATATGGATAATTCTTCAAAAATTATTTTAAAGTAGTAAATTCAAAGCTTTCTCTTAATTTGTTTTGCTTTATATGTTGCTACAGTTAGAAAATTTTATAGCTTTCAATTGTACACAGTATTAATACTTGGAATGTTTGAAAGCATAGATTTTTGTTTTAAGCTTTATGTAAGCCTGATTTGTAAAAAGAAAAAAAAGTTTTATGTATTGATCTTGAATTTCTTCTCTTTGCCAAATGTTTCTTAGAATATTTCATAGAATATTTAAGAGTTAGAGAAGCACTTTGTGTTGTAGATCTCACACTGATGGCTGACTTTTACAGATTAGCAGTCACAGAAGTCACAAATGAGCGTTATCCTTCAGGAAGGCTAAGCAGGAGCATTTTTCAATTGTGTTACATATAGCCTTGTGCTTCGCCTTCTGGGTGCTGCTGAATTAGGGAATTTCAAGTGACAGTTGTGTAATGTATGAGGGTGCTAGAATGACACGCAGTAGCAAGTACTTCCTGCCCACACTAATTTAAACATAGTCAAACATCCAAAAGTACTTTAGAAAGAATTTAATTAAATGGGCAGTGGAGAAAAGGAAGTAGTCATTATCTCTTTAGCACCCCATTTTTTTCTTTGTTGTGGTTACTGGGCCAAATAAAGTGTAGCAACAGAATGAGAAGCAAAGCTAGATTCTCATTGTTTTTTTTTCTTCCCGATGTGCCAACCTATTTGCACTCATGACTGTCCGTTTTAGCTAAGAAAACACAAACTGTGGGGGAGGATGGTAATATACTCACCATCTTCCAAACTAACACTATTGAGTATCTCAGGATCACACAGTAAGAAGTTGGATCTTTTGACATCAAAATAAACTTACCAAAGGTGTCAAAATGTGACTTTGGTTATGGGATGGAAGTTTTTTTTCTTTTTTGGAGTGGGGAGGCAGGGCAATTGGGGTTAAGTGACTTGCCCAAGGTCACACGGCTAGTAAGTGTTAAGTGTCTGAGGCCAAATTTGAACTCACGTTCTCCTGACTCCAGGGCTGGTGCTCTATTCACTGTGCAACCTAGCCACCAAAGGATGGAAGGTTTTATCTTAATTTTTGTCTTTGCATGAGAGTTAGAAAGGCACATAACTTCTAAAATTCATCATCATAATGACACCTTTGATTTTGTATAGTACTTTAATAACTTAACTCACAATTATATAGTGTTTTGCAGTTTATTGTGAGTTTTCCAGCAATCAGAACTATAAGCTTTGGGGTTCAAGTGTTATCATTCCAGTTTTATAGATGATGAAAATGAGTCTTAGTTTGAGTGACTTGTTCTGGTCACCCAAGTCATTGAAAGATGTAGTGTTTATCTTCTGGTCTTTCAATGCCAAGGATATCTTTCTTTCTGCAGCACATTTTCCTAAAGAAATATGAATAATATGGCCTTTTTTATTAACCTCAGATATCTAATTCAAAACTCAAACCATTTTCATAGTTGATTTGTTATATCATTAAGTCATATTCAAGTATATACATATGTGTACATATTTGCACACATTATAGAAGAAATTAAATATATCTTCTATAGTAAGCTAATCTCCACAAAATTGATACTCTTGAATTGATGTGCAGGAGAAGGCTTTTGAGGGTCCCTTGGATAGCAAGGAGATAAAATCAGTCATTACCTAAAGAAAGTAATCAGGACTATTCACTGAAGGGTTAAATACTGAAGCTGAAGCTTAAATACTTGGCCAAAATAATGAGAAGACAGGATACATTGGAAAAGATTCTGGTGTTGGGATGTTGAAAGCATCCTGGTGCTGAAGGCAACAGGAAAAGGCGATGGTGGAAGATGAGATGGATAGATGGTATTATGGAAACAATTATGGAAACAATGAACATTAACCTGGACAAATTGCAAAACTTAGTGGGAGTTAGAAGGTCCTGGTGTGCTGTGGTCCATGGGATCACGAGTTGGACACAACTAAATGCCTGAACAACAAGAAATATTAGGTATACACAAATAATGGCTTAAAATTTCAGTAAGACTTATGGGATATCATATCTATATATGCATGTACATAAATATAAAAATATTAAAAACTCTATCTGATCAGGAACTATGAGAGCACTTAAAAACTTATTTCATATATTTCATAATTCTAAGACCTGCTCATATAAGTACTAATTTTGATGAATTCTCATGTCCTGAGAAGAAGCACAATAAGGTATCATCTCCTGCCTAAGGGGGATTTAGTTTTTTCAAGAAGATGTTTTGTACAAATATTATTCCTCCTCTGTCATGTGATCCCAGATTTTTCAGTCATCATTATTTGGCATCACATTTTAAGTAACAATATTAAATAATAATAGTGATAATACTCATGTCTATATCATACTTTAATTATTTATATATTACTTTAAGATGTGCAATCCACTTTACATATGTGAAGAGCATCTGATCTTCCCCCAAATCCTGTGAAGTAGGTGTTACTGTTATCCTCACGATTAGAGAAGTTAGAAGACTTTTCTTAGAGCCTACCTTTTAAGTGACAGAAGCAGAATTCCAACTCAGGTCTTCCTGACTGCAAGCCAATGCCTGACCTCTTATACCACCAGTGACCAATTGTGATACCGTTTGTACTCCAGAAACAAAAAGTGTTTTTGGAGACAAATAAGTTTGCAGTGGAGAGCTGTTAATTGTAGCTAGGATGAATTTTATGAATTCATCCAGTTGCCACAGTTATCAGCTTAGAGAAATCTTGGGAAGAGGAAACATTGTAAAATGTGATAGTATTTAATTAAAATGCCAAGGATTTAGAGATTTAGTCGCAAGGACAAAAGTTCTACAAAAACTATATGTGCAAAGTTGAGAGAGCAAAATTATAAATTAGAAAAAAATAGAATAATTGTCTTGCCATTTAGAAACAATCTAAAGTGAAAGGAAATGCTAATGACTGTAACTTGAGTGCTAATATGCATATTTTAAAGGTTTTCTTAGTGGTTTTGATTATGAGTATTGTAGGACATAATTATTTTTCTTCTAGTTTTGCTATAATTCTGTCCAGTAGTTTTTTTTGTGTATCTGTGTGTGTGTGTGTCTGTCTGTCTGTCTGTCTGGTACGTACAAAATATGCTGGATGCCTTGGGAAATCCCAGTCTGCATAATAGAATACTTTGCAACAAGAAGCTTACAGTCTAGTGGGGGGGGGCAATTATATAATTTCTCTTCTCTAAATCCCATCTTTTCCACTCTCTCTGGCACCACTCTGGTTTAGGTTCTCGTTATCTCTCATCTCAATTCTTTCAATAAATTTAGTAGACCTAATTTAATAAATTAATTTCTAATAAATAGCCTATCACTGCCTACAACTCCCCTATCTTATGTATCTGAAACTCCACTGTTAAACTCATATTACTTTAAAAAGAGAGTTGGGACTTGACCATGTTCTTCCTCTGCTAAACATGTCAATTACTCTTCATTGCTTATCACGTTCAATTAACACAGTGACGTTTTCCACACTTGGTGGAGTACCTGGAGTTCCACAGTCTGGTTTTAACTTGTCTCAACAACTTTCTTATCTATCCCTTTCCATACATTATATAATTCTGACAAATTGCATTGCTCTTTAGCTCTAACTTTAATTTACCTTTTCTGGCCATAATGGCTTTTGCATATTCCATTTCTCATACTTGGAACAGTCTCTTCTCACATTTCTGCTTCTTGAAATCTTTTTCTTCCTTTAAGTCTCAAGTCAGATTTTGCCTCTTCCATAAAAGTTTTGCTTTCTCCTTCACACCTTTCCTATGAGTATCTCTTTTCTCAATTTAATTCTCTTTTGTTCTTATTGTGTTATATGATATGGTTGACTCTGTATCTGTTTTATCTTCCACTAGATTGTATAAAATAAAATACTCTGAATTTTAAAGTGATTCAGAAGTCATGTATTGTATTTTAATCTCATGTACTAGAGCTGAAAGGAATGCTAGTGAATCTGCACTCAAACCTCAGCTCTGTAGGACCTTGGACAGGTCACTTTAAATCTCTGGGTTTCAGTTTCTTCATCTGTTGTGGTGGGGCTAATGTTCCTTCCATCTCTAGAGCCAAGACTTTATGACCTTCTATGATCTCATGTTCTAGGAGTCCTACTTGTAATTTTACAGAGGAAGATATGGAGCTCCCCAAAGGGCAAATGACTTTACTAATGTCACACAGGTAGTACAGTAGCAGTAGTTCCTATTACATTTGTGGTGGCTATTAATCTAGCCTCCGGTGGGAAAGCTCTAATAGTGCATTACTTACTGCCTGTAGAAGCAACGATTTCCACTTTTGGCCACTTGATTATGTTGAAGGGTTTTCTCTTCCATCAAAACTGACTCTGCAATCATTCTCTTGGGTCAAGCGAAAGAAGTTCTAATCTCACTTCCTCATTACAGCAAAACCCTTCATATACTTGGTTATAGCTATTATGTCAACCTCTGTCTTCACCAGAATAAACACCCCCAGAACCTAGAGGGGAGGTACTTTGTATTGTTTGATCTTTGCTTATCCCTTCTAAACTCATGTTTACATAGAGAATAGTATGGGTTGCTTAATAATCATAAGAAAATATATTTCAAGTGAGAAGTCACTGAGCCCATTCCCTCATTTAGAGATGAAAAACCAAGACCCAGAGAGGGTAAAATTATTTCCTCAAAGTCAAATAACTAGTATCTGAGGCAGGAATTGAACACAGGTTCAGTTGAATGCAATTCCAGGATTCTGTCTATTCGGCAAATCTACTTCTCTCTATTACAAAAATGTTGTTTGAATGTATAACCTTATTGTAATGCAGAATATGCTAAGTGAAGTACAAACAAAATACCACTGGAATCCAGAGCAATTAAATTCATTGGTGCAGCCAGAAAGTGTTTCTTGAAAGATAGGGAAAAGTCATATTCTTCTTCTTGTATTTTGTGGCTTTGTGATTTCCTGATGTGTGTAGTTAATCTAGCAATGCATATCATATTTATATTTATATGACATATTTTATGTTATCTAGGGGAAATATAGACAGTACCTACAGATTACTCAACACTATAAGGATTTAGAAGACAGAGAGATCAGAGGAAGTATACTAGAAGAGATGTCCTTTGAACTGACCTTTGAAGGATGGGTAGGATTTCATAAGAGGTAGCAACATTACTTTTGTATAGCCTTTGGAATTCTATTTAATATTTCTTATGGGTTTGCCATCTATTCTGATACTAACTTATATGTAAATCAAAATTTTATATTGAAGATTATTAAACTGGGTAGAAGGCATAGTGGAATGATTAAAAATCCAAAATAAAAACCAGTACTAGTTCAAATAAACTAGAAGGAGCTGACCAAATTTGATATCAAATTATTTCTTGACAAATGGGATAACTGATAGTGGGAGTGTTAGGAAAAAGAGATGTATTAAGGCCCAGATTAGAAAAGCTTATAATAAATAGCAAGAAAAGAATGAATTATTGCTGAGAACACACACACACACACATATGCCCACACATAGTCATTTATTTCCCTACCATATCTCCTCCTTTACATACTTAATGTGTCCCCAACCCTAAATCTAAGTCCAAAAAAGAAAAAAAATGATGTTTACTTTCAAGAATGGAAAAAAGAGAATTTAAAAACAAGAGAGATGTAATTTTTTTACTTTGTACATTGCTGCATATGTATATATTATATTTGTGTCATATATATTTGTATATATAGAAAGTTTCAATTTTTGTTTAGAAGATACTATAGAATCCAAATATAACTAAGCTCAATATGATACAGATTTACCTATGCTTTGGGTCAATCATGTCTGTTCTGTTATAGTTACATAAAATAAAGTTTAATATAACTTAGGTATTAGAAATGTCTGACTCATTTTTATATATACATATTTAATGTGTCATAACATATGTAGTGATTTCATGGCCTTTGAGATGATTATAACAAAATGAAGCTCAAATCTAGACAGTCACTGTTTGTCTAGATAGTGCTAATGTTTTTCAGTGTTTGCTCTTTAAATGTTCAGAGAAAAAATAGTTATTACATGTACTTTCCCCTGAAAGTAAAGGTTACATTATTCATTATAATCAGAGGTCTATGTCTTTACTGGTGCCTTACTTCATTTTATCACAAAAAGACAAAGTTCTAGTAACATTTTTTTTTCTCTTTGGTTTTTTACTTTAGTTTATGTGGATTACATAAAATAAAGTCTGAAAGCCCTACTGTGGGGTGTAGCATGAGTTAGGGAAAAGTTGAGCTGAAAGTACACAGCGTCATTGTTCAATCATTCCGTCGTGTCTGACTCTACATCACCCCATGGCCTCTTATCCATAGGTTTTTCTTGGCAGATACACTGGAGTGATTTGCCATTTCCTTCTCCAGTGTGCTCCCATTTTACAGATGAGTATCTAAGGCAAATAGGGGTTAAATGACTTCCCCAGGGTCACACAGATAGCAAGTGTCTGAGGTTACATTTGAACTCAGATCTTCCTGACACCAAGCCAGTGCTCTATCTACTACATCACCTATCTGCCCAAATTTAGCACAGAGTGGGTGCTTAATAAATACTTGTTGATTGCTTTTCTGATGTTGATGTCATGACACACAATTTCCATTCTTTTTTTAAACTCTTAAAATTTTTTTTTAAGTTTTCAACATTCCCTTCCATAAGTTTGTTATTTTCTCTGCCTCCTTCTCCTCACTTTCCCAGATGGGATGCAGTCTGATATAGGCTCTACATATGCATTGTTATTAAACATATTTTCACATTAGCCATGTGGTATAAAAGAATTATAACAAATGAGAGGAACCATGAGAAAGAAAACAAAACAAAACAAAAGTAAACAAAAAGAGAGCAAATAGTTATGCTTCAGTCTTCATTCAGACTCCATATTTCTTTCTCTGGATGTAGATGGCATTTTCTATCATGAGTCTTTCAAAGTTGTTTTACATCCTTGCATTACTCAGAAGAGGTAAGTCTATTAAAGCCAGTCACTGCACAATGTGGCTGTTACTATGTACAATGTTCTCCTGGTTCTGCTCACTTCACTCAGCATCAGTTCATATAAGTCTTTACAGGTTTTTCTTAAATCCACCTGTTCATCATTTCTTATAGCACAATAGTATTCCATTACATACATATAAAACAACATGTTTAGCTATCCGCTAATTGATGGACATCCCTTCAGTTTCCCGTTCTTGACCACCACAAAAAGAGCTGCTATAAATATTTTTGTACATGTGGGTCCTTTTCCATTTGTATGATCTCTTTGGGATACATGTTCTTGCTGGGTGAAAGCACATTTTTATAGCCCTTTGGGCATAGTTCCAGATTGCTCTCCAGAATGGCTGGATCTGTTCAAAACTCCATCAACAATGAATTAGTGTTCTAATTTTCCCACATCTCCAGAATTTATAATTTTTGTGTTTTGTCATGTTAATCTATCTGATTGGTATGCTCTGGTATCTTAGAGTGGTTTTGATTTGCATTTCTCTAATCCAGCAGTTCTGAACTTGTGGGTTGCGACCCCTTTGGCAGTTGAATGACCCTTTCACAGAAGTCACAGGGGTCACCTAAGGCCATTGGAAAACACATATTTCCGATGGTCCTTAGGAACTGAGATACCGCTTCTCTGTCTGTCTCCAGGTGGGTCCACCCACACGCAGATATGCCCACATACAATTATTAAAGGGTCATGGCATTAGGAAGGTTTCTCTAATCAGTAGCAATTTAAACCATTTTTTTTCTTATGACTATGGATAGCTTAAATTTCTTCCTCAAAAAACTGCCTGTTCAAATCTTTTTACCATTCATCAATTAGCTAATGACTTGTTTCTTATAAATTTGATTCAGTTCTCTATATATTTTAGAAATGAGATATTTATCAGAGACATTGGTTGTAAATATTCTTTCCCAACTTTCTGCTTCCCTCCTAATCTTGGTTGCATTGGCTTTGCGTAAAAACTTTTCAATTTAATGTAATCAGAATTATCCATTTTAAATTTCATAATGTTCTCTCTTGTTTGGTCATAAATTCCTCTGTTCTCCATTAATCTGACAGGTATACTCTTCCTTGCTCTCCTGATTTGCTTATGGTATCAGTTTTTATATCTAAATTGTATATCCTTTGGACTTTATTTTGGCATACCATGTAAGGTGTTGATCTGTGCCCAGTATCTGATATGCTATTTTCCCATTTTTTCAGCAGTTTTGGTCAAGTAGTGGGTTCTTATCCTAGAACCCGGGGTCTTTGGGTTTATCAAACAGTAGATTACTATAGTCATTGACTACTGTGTCATGTGTACCTAATCTATTCCTCTGATCCATCACTCTATTTCTTAGCCAATACTAAGTAGTTTTGATGATTGCTGCTTTATAATACAATTTAGGATCTGGTATGGTGAGTCTACCCTTCCTAGCATTTCTTTTCATTAATTCGCTTGATATTCTGGACCATAGTTTCCATTCTTTCTATGAGATTGAATTCTTCAGAGGTTGAATTGCATTCTTCCTGTATTAAATTAAATTAATGTAGCCAAATATTCACTGCATTGTATAGCAAGTATGTATGACTCCTGTAAAATGAAGTTAATGCAATGTGATTCAGCACACTTTTATTGAGCTCCTACTTTGCATAAGATCCTGTGCTAGGCACTGGGGATAAAAAGAAAAAGTCATCTTTCTATAAAATACCCCCACAACAAAAACCAAACTTACATCTTCTTGAGAGATCTAATATATCCTCAATACAAACCTTACCAAAACTTTGTTTCTAATTATATCTCTTATTGACTATCATCACCAATAGGTATTCATTGAATATTTACTTTGAGAAGAACAGTGTCATACTATTTCCATAGGAAGGACAAAGTATAAGACATTGTTTCCACTCTAGAGCAGCTCTGTGCCTCAATTCCTATTCCTCTGTCCCCAGATTGCTTGATCAGGTTCCTGTGCCTCCTTCTGAATGTTTTGGACACTTTGATTCTATTACCTTAATCACTTTGTCCACTTAGATCATGTCATTAACTGTTTCCTAAAGTCAATGACCTGTAATAGAAACCTGCCTTCCTCCATCAGTCCTCTGTCATCTGACTGATTGTTCCTCCATTACAACCCCCAAATCCTGAATTCTTCATCTGGAATCTGTTTTTGTTCTGTCTGTACTGTACTGTGTCTGTACTCAATCTATGTCCAGTGGACTTACTCGTTCTGTAGATTACAAATGCTGAATGAGCTAATCGACTTAACCACTTGTTCCCTTGGCTCTGTCTTTGTTATATTTTTAAAAAAATCCAGTTTCATTCTGATGCCCATATTTATGCCTCTTTTTTTGTTAGCACAGAGCTTCAATAGCAATCTACTTTAAAAAAAACTTTTCTCTCTCCTTCATTTTTGTTGCTGTTGAATAATTTTAGTCATGTTCAACTATTTGTGGCTCCATTTTGTGTTTTCTTGGCAAAGATACTGGAGTGGTCTGTCATTTCCTTCTCAACTTGTTTTACAGATGAGGAAACTGAGGCAAACAGGATTAAGTGACTTGCTCAAGGTCATACAGATAGTAAGTGTGAGCTCAGGAAGACGAATCTTCCTGATTCCATACCAGGCTCTCTATCCACAACAGCCCTCCTCTGTCCTTCATGACCAAACTTTTAATGCAGTTATTTTACCTTCTTCTATGGTTTATTTACTTGTCTTCTCCTCTGTACTAAATTTCAAACTTCTGGAAGGCAGAAACCATGTCTTTTTCATTTAAATTTTCACCATCTGACCCAGTGCCTTGCAGAGAATAGGAACTCCCTAAGTATTTGTTCAGGGCAGCTAGGTGGTGCATTGGATACAGTGCTGGGTCTGAAGTCAAAAAGACTTATCTTTTTGAGTTCAAATCTGGCCTCAGACACTTACCGTGGGCAAGTCTTTTAACCCCATCGACCTCAGTTCCTCCTCTGGAACACAAGTTGGAGAAGAAAATGGCAAACCACTCTGGTATTCAGTTGAAGTCATGAAAAGTTGGATGTGACTGAACAATGAGGACAACAGCTATTTGTTGAGAGAATAAGTATTAAACATGACATATAATCTTTTGTAAAGAAATAGCAAAACAGGATCCAACTGTAGAGTTGGAACAGATTTTGGCGATACCCTAGACCAGCCCTTTTATGTGATAGGGAAGGATGAGAGAGGATACGATCTCAGGGGTGGGTAACCTATGCTCTCAAGGCCACATGTAGCCCTCTAGATCCTCAAGTGTGGCACTTTGAATTGAAATATCACAGAATCGATTCTCTTAATGAAAGGATTTGTTCTGCAAAACTTGGACTCAGTCAAAGGGCTATACCCAAGGACCTAGAAGGCCACATGTGGCCTTAAGCCTGCAGGTTCCCCACCTCTGGGATAAGTAGAGAGGATAGAAGGGTGCACAGGAAGTCTATATACACATATGACATGTTCACAATTACAATATATTTCCTGCCATAGAGGGGACTAGAGGTCAGATATTTAGGAACAGAAATGTTTCAGAAATACATCTTAAAATGTATCTGTGGTATTACAGAAAAGTGAGAACCCTTTTATGAAAGGAAGAAGAATGCAGTCATCTCCGAAGTAAACTGAATCTATTTTCTTTGGCGGTTGCTATAGATTTGTCATTGTAGACCACTGCTTCGCAAGGAAGACTTGATTTGTTAAAATTTATTAAGATGGATCTTTCAGATACAGAGCTGGTATTTCCTGGTCCCTATGGCCTTAGGCATGTGGGTATACTCTGATGAATGAAATCAACTGATGTTTAATGTTCAAAGTACCTAGCCTCATATGGACGCAGTACATGTTAAAATAATTCTGCTCAGAACAATTATTCTTTTTCATGATGATTTCAGAATATTTCTAGAAAACAGATATCTAATTCAGTAGCTTTTGCAATAAACATTATTTTTCCCCTTTCTATTTATAGATCTTTTAGCTGTGCCTAAGCACCCATATGCTGCTATGGAGAACTGGGGGCTAAGTGTTTTTGTGGAGCAAAGGATACTTCTGGACCCCAGTATTTCATCCATTTCCTATTTGCTGGATGTCACAATGGTCATTGTCCATGAGATATGCCACCAGGTATGACACAAAAAAAGAGGGCTGTGTACAAGTATGCCGTATAGATAGGATGAATGAAAACTACAGATGACTTATAAGTATTTTGATTAGGTGCCAACCTAATATCTCATTAAATCAGTTGTTTTAATTACATGCAAAGCACTATGTTGTTTTACTAGAAGATGTGCCCTTTTCTTGGCTGACTTTACAAACACAAAACAAACAGACGGCAAATTGCTCTGATCAAATAACATAAATGAGCTGCCTTTCTTGAGTTTTGTTTAGACAGTAAAGTGGCGCTCCTGCCCAGACACCTCCTTGGAGACCAGGTTCAATCTCTGCTCTCCACCAACCTGCTTCTCCTTCCTTTTGATTACACTGATTGCTGTATATATTTGGTAAGCACAGTGATAGGCCTCGAAAGTGATTTATTGCAAGCCTGCAGGATACAGGCTGAGTTTTGGGTACATGTCAGAATTTGCTCTTGCTGAAATCAATTTGTTATTCCCTTTTTCCCAACACGTAGCCACTTAGGAAGTCTTTCACTTACTCAGACGTGGACTGTCTCTTCGCAAATGATAGGGTTTTGTTTTGGTTTGGTTTTTGGTTGTGGAGAGGGCATAATCTGTGTAGAGGTCAATGAAATAAGGTTCATTACTAATGTGCTTACATACATTAATAAACATCATGATAAATCTCTGATATGCATATGTATCTATAGGCTTATGAAGATATAGAGATATATAGACACAACTTCTATGATTTAATCAACAAGGGGGAGCCCCAGGGTGGGAACAAACTTTATCAAACCAGATCAGAAATTCTTCTGGGCCTTTCTTGCCAGACCCTAGGAAATTGCTGAGGCACGTAAGGTCGACCTAATTTGCCCAGGGTCACACACGTATTCAGTGTTAGAGACAGAATTTGAATATAGTTCCTTATGCTAATTCTAGCACGCTATCTACAATACCATTTCAGCTTTATTTAAAAAAAAAAACTTCTAAAGAAGTTTGCTAATAAAGGCAGTCTATCCTTCCTTCCATTGAAAACATAATCATGGGTCTTAGTTTAGAACAAGTGAGATCTTAAGTGTGTTGTTCAGATAGCTTTCATCTTCTGTGAGACTGAACCCTTTTGAAAGATGGATTTCAAATTAGATCATTGATCATGTCAGGACCATAGACCATATCTGGACCAAATGTAAATGAATTCAACTTTTAAGAAATCATAAAGACCAATGTTAATGTGGGAAAAATGAATCTCTTATTGGTAATTCCCATCTGTTGAGTTAATAGCAAATGGATATAGACAATGTTGTGAGACCCAAGTTCAAATCATGACTTTTTAGTTATTAGCTATGTATCCTTGCACAAATCACTTCATGTGTTGAACATTACTTTTCTCTTCTTAGAAATGGTCATAATATATTATCTACTAAAACAGAGAGAGCACTATAAAGAAAACATGAAATCTCTGTTATCTCTTCAGCATGGAAAACTTCTGGTGTGTTAACTCCCTCCACCAGTGCTGATCACAAGTAATCTGTCTTAGCAGATAAGTCAGAGAGAGTTCCTGGAGGCATGTCAAGGTTAAGTGACTTGTCCAGGGTTACATGGTTTCAGAGGTTGAACATTAACCTGGAGCCTTCTGATCTCAAGCCCAACACTTGATCCTCTATACTATACCACTTCAATTGTTATAAAAATAGTGTTTTCTAAAACTTAAAGTGACCTACATATGAGTTATTATTATCAGACTTTGATGCAGAGGCATTGTGGCCCCTCCCAATTTGAAATCTTTGATTTAATGAAGTGGAAAGGAAGAAACATTTAAGCACTTACTATGTGCTAGACACTGTCTTAAAAACTTTACAAATATTATGTCATTATGTCTATAACTCTAATTTTATAGCTAGAGGGTTCATCAGATTATCTAGCCCAACTATCTCCTTTTACAGATGAAGAACTAGGATCAGTTCCAAGAAATTTAAGTGGTTTGCCCACGAAAGGAGCATGGCAGAACCAGAGATTAAAAATCTGTGTCATCTAACCTTCTATCAAGTGCTCTCTTCACTATAATATGCTGCCCTCCATACAAACTGATTTGCTTTAGGAAATTAGAGTGATCCGCCATCTTTCTCTCTAGTGTTTGAAAGTTTCTCCGTTTCTTTGTAAATGAAGGGAGAGGAGGACTACATTAATTTTAATCGACTGTTAAGCCAATCTAATTATTTTATGTCTGTTTCTGGAACTTTCTTGGTATGACATAATTATAATCACATTTGCCCCATAGTGGTTTGGTGACCTTGTGACTCCTGTCTGGTGGGAGGATGTATGGCTGAAAGAAGGCTTTGCTCACTATTTTGAATTTGTTGGGACTGACTACCTCTATCCAGGCTGGAATATGGTAAGTTCATTTTTTTTAATGCCCCAAGGAAGTCCTTGGTGAAAGGTTATTTTCTGTTGCCTTATGTTTATGTTATAACCAGAGATGACTAAAAATGCCCAGTGATGCATGCAAAGATCAGATGTCCAATAAAGCAAAATCAGAAGTTGTAAAATCATTTGACATTATTCCAAGACAGTTAGCTTTCACTTGTTTCAGAAGAAATGAGGTCAAATCTGTTATTCCCTAATCCTGTTACAGATCTCATTGCTCTTAGTCAAGAAGTTTTCAAATTTTGGTGCTATTTAAAGAGCACTATTCTTCAAATTTAGTTCAGTATAACATGAAAGGGTTAACTGATTTTAAAAAAAGTGTATTGTATTATTTAAAATGAGATCAGGCAGGAATGTAATTCAAAAATTGGCCGAAATATTTTGATCACTTTTTTGTTACAGATGCCTGCAATATCCTTGAAAATAATTTTTAAATAAGGGGATAACATTACCAAATAGTGTTTATTAATACCTCACTCTAGTTAATTTTACTCTAACTCCTTTATCAGTGTGCCAAGGAACTGAGCTGGGAATGTTATTTCTTAAGCAGTGCTATCTCTGTGAGTTATGTCAGGGATGACATTTTGGAGGTGTTTTGAGCAACTCTGAATTTTCTCACTGTTTGTCATATTCTGCCACACAGTTACCCCAGATTATTAAATGTAGGTGACTGAGTTTGCATTAAGCCTATCTAAGATAGAAGTTGTTTGGGAACCAAGCTATGAATTTATATTAAGTAGAACTACACTGTAGGCTTATAGAGTAACTAAATTTTCTTAGTCCTACAAAGAAGGTACCAGCTGGATCTTCCCTCTGAACTAATAAAAGTGTTAAATAAATGAAATGATTTTAACTGGTTTTTGCTATCCAAATCAATGATGATCTGATGTCACATGACATTATTGTATAGATACATGATTGAGTGAGGAGCCGTGGTGAAATAGGGGGCATCTGGAACTGTTCCTGGATGAAATTCTCTCATAAAAACCAACATATTTTCCTATTGAAAGAGAAATACTATTTTTGGGGGGATAAACTAATAATTGTTTGCATTATAGGTATAAAATTTTCTCAGCCTAAAAATAATTCAAACACACACACATGTTTAAATTCGGTGAATCCCATATTTATATAGAAATGTAACTCAATAGTAAGTCTGAGTTGAAGATACTGCTGAAAAAAGTTTGATCTTTTATCTTGCATGCTTGCTTTATGATGATGTTGAAATTAATTAAATGATACAAAGTAGTTTGAAGAAAAAGCTAATTAAATACTAAGCTGTGTTGTTTGAGTTTTATGAAATGAGTTTGAAATGAAAAATTAATGTTTAAATAAACTGAAAATATTTTTGAAAAGCATCCTGTTACTGGTTTTTAGGTAAGCCTTTTACATTTTTAGCCACTTAATTTTTTATTATGTGTGGATCACTTCCCAATTTTTGATTTCATTATGAAATGCTACTTTATTAGGAAGGACATGGTCTTTGACTCCTTGGGTTCTTATAGCTGGCTATCTATTCATCATTATGTAAAATAAATTTTTGAATTAAAAATTAATCCTAAGAATTATACATTCAGTGGTGTCTTAGGTTTTGGTGATTTTAGTCTAATGATATGTTATAACTCTCAATGTTCTCATGGTAGATTTTAACTGAATCATTCATTCTTATATCTATTCATTGAACCTCTAAATTCAAATCTTATGGAAGGACACATTTGGAAGAGTTAATTGGAAATGGACACACCATGTAATTGACACGACTGAAAGCTTTGTACTCATTAGAGAAATGAAAAACCTCAGGGTCACCAAGGTGTAAGGCATTAAGTCTCAGAAACTGAACCTGTATGTATGGAAGAAGAATTGCAAAATCCCATTGCTACAAATATTCATAATATATATTTAAAAATAAAAGTAACCATCGAAAAGATATAATCCATCACTGTAAATTATACAGCTAGTAGAAAGAGGAAACCATGTTAAAGCCTGAAGAATTGGAGGCCTTTTTATTCTTATGTCTCACTATAACTTTTCTCACATCTATCTACTTCCCTCTCATCACACGGCTACCACCCTACTCTGGCCCTCATTACCCTTTACCTGGACTATTGGAATACTTTATTCATTTATCTTTCAGCTTCTAGTCTTCCCCAGCCCCAATCCACCTTCTATATTGTTTCTTAAGTGATTTATCAAACTACAAGTCTGAGCATGGCACTCTCTGTAAGCCTTATTTGAACTTCTCCTTTGGGCATCTAAAGCAGTTCACAGCCTGGCTCCTTCCAAATTTTCCAATCTTTTAACACCTTATTCCCTTTTATACACACTGCGGTCAAGCCAAACTGGCTTTCATATTGTGTTTCATACGTGATATTTAATTTACAATGTCTTCTGTGTCTAGAGACAATCTCTCTTTTCATCTGCTTCTTAGAATCACTAATTTTCTTAAAAGTTTAGCTCAAACACCATCTTCTACATGAAATCTTTCCTGATTTCCTCTAACTTCTGTTGCCCTTTCCAAAATCATATCGGTTTTATATATGCAAATGCTCTATCTCCTGGATAGAATGTAAGTTCCTTGAGGGAAGGACAATTTCAGGTTTTTATTGGTAACCTGGGCATGTAGAACAGTGCCTAGAACATAGTAGACTCTTAATGTTTATTATTTATTGATGCTGGCATTATTTTTAATAAAGTCCAGAGCTGTCTGATTTTCCTAATCTCTGATTTTGCTTGTTGGTGACATAAAACAATCAGAAAGTACCCTAAGCAGTTTGCTTTCTGTGTATCTCATTTTTTTTCTTTCTCCATGGAAAATAAATTACTAGAATATGTCAGCCTACTCAAAACAAACAGGGCATGGAGAGATGCTTAGGACACACAAGCAGAATTTTTCATAATGTTTCAGCAAAACATCATTAGGAATAGTCAGGAAAAATAGTGATTCCTATGTCAACAGTAATACATACCCCTGTAATGTGGACAGAAAGTTACTCCCGATAGGATTGTCCAGCTCTCACTAGAGAGGAGCCCCAATAGCATTATCAGAACATAGACTAGTGATTGGAATGCATGGTTCAGAGAGGTGACCTTTTCTATGTCTGATTTTGAAGTTGTGATTTCATGGAACTCAAATATCCTAGTTTATAGAACTTGAATATGATGCTAATTTTCTCAACAGTGTACTTATTGCATTCTGTCTTAAAGTTATGGTTTATTCCATTGTGTTTCAGGTGTATCCAACTATTCATGACCTCATTTGGGGTTTTCTTGGCAAAGATACTGCCATTTCCTTCTCCAGTTCAGTTTACAGATGAGGAACTGAGGCAAACAGGGACAGATTTGGACTCAGGAAGATGAGTCTTCCTGACTCCAGGTCTAGCAGGAACCCCTAAATTGCAAAGTATTAATGAAGTTCTTGCCCTATTTAATGCTAACATCTTCTCCTACTTTGGCTTCAAAAGCAGTAAAACACTATACTTCCCAAAGCGTCTTCAGTTTTTGATGCAGAAATGTTAACTTTTGTCATTAGAAACAGAATCTTACACCTGGAAGGGATTAAGCCAACCAGTTCGTTCTCTAGATGAGAAAATTGAGGTCTCAATTCATAATTTACATTTACATAGAATCATAAGATATGCAATCAGAAGGGACCTTCATAGGTCATGAATTCCACAGTGGAAACTCAGGCCTTGAAGAGGGAGGGACTTGGCTAAGATTTTACTAGTACTGATGAGAATAAGAGTTGACATTTATATAGTGATTAGTTTTATGCACATTACCTCATTTGGTCTTCAAGTGAGAAAGTCAAAACATAGTGCTTTGGAAATGGAAGGAATCTCAGAGACAGCAGTGTAAGGCTCACAGATCACTTTCTTTGTAACAGCTATGTGAGTTAGTCAGTAAAGGTATTGCTATCTCCAGTTCACTAATAAGGAAATGTAGACTTACAGGAGGTGAGTGATTACCCAAGGTTATAGAGCTGCTTAATAGTAAATAAATCTAGACTCCAGATCACCTTAATTCCATTGTTCCATTGTTACCACTGCACTGGAACTTGCAACAAAATAATTTCTTGAATTTATAGATCCCATAACTTTTTTTTCTTTTCAGTTCTTCTTTGCTATAGGTGAGAGTATAGAGACCTCATTGTATAGGGGGAAAGCATTAGACATAAAATGGAGAGGCTGGATTTGCTTCCTTAGTCAATTCCCAACTTGTTATATTATTGTTGGATAAGTCATGTAGTGTGTTGGATCCACCTCTGGATTGTAGGGGATAGGAGGGAGTTAAGAAAGCTCATGTTAATGTCCTATCTCTGACTCACATTAGCTGCGTAACCATGGGTCGCTTAGTCAGTCTGTCAGTGACCAAGGCAGTTTTTTTAGATCTTGAGTTATCAAACAGCATTTTTGAAAAGAGCTTCCATACTGGAAATTTCCAACAGTGATGAAATCACAGATTTAGACTGAAAAAAAAAGGAAAGAGAGAAACCAGCACCCCTTCTTCCCAAAGCACGCACACAAAAAAACTTCACTAACAAGAGACATTATTCTGTTTTCCTACTAATTTATCAAGGTTCTGATGAAGAGTAAAGGAAGAGAATAAGTGTGTATATAGCTCCTACAGCATGCCAGGCATTGTTCCATGTGTAATAATAATAGCACTAATAATAATAATAATAATAATAATAATAATAATAATAATTAGTTAACACGTTTATGCTGCCTACAACATGCTAACACTTTGCTCTACATAATAATAATGATGATGATAACATTTTTCTTATTGGTTAAGTCAATTTTACTTGTGTCCAAGTCTTTCTGACCCTTTTGGGGATTTTCTTGGAAAAGACATTGGACTAGTTTGCTATTTCCTTTTTTAGCTTATTTTACAGATGAGGAAACTGAGGCAAACAGGGTTAAGTGGCTTGCCCAGGGTCACACAGCTAGGAAGTATCTGAGGCTGGATTTGAACTAAGATCTTCCCAAATTTACTTCCAGATCTCTATCCACTGAGTCATTTAGCTGCCCTATAGTAACAGGCATCATTTATATGCCACTTACTATGTGTCAGGCACCAGGCTAAGTGCTTCACAAGTCTTATTTCATTTGATTTTACAGTGATGCTGGTAAGAAAGTGCTGTTATTATCCCCATTTCACAGATGAAGAAATGGAGGCAGCAAGAGGTTAAGTGACTTGTTGAGGGTCACACAGCTAAGTGTCTGAGGCCAGATTTGAACCCAGGTCTTCTGTACTATAGGTCTGCTCCTTGATAGCCACCTAGGTGTGCTCACTTTAAATACTGTATGTGAAAGCTTTTTGAAGAGGAAAAAAATGTATTCTTCAAATATGAAGTATAATAATGAAGCTGGAAAACAATTTCTCCCAAAGGTCTGTCTGTGCACTGTACTTAGAACATGTCCAAATCAAGCATGACATAGCCTTTGAGACTCTACCAGTTGTGCACAGATCACCAAATCAGTTTGGCGGGGCCTTTGCATCTAGATTTGATCACATGAAATCAATTTCTATCTATACCAACGAGATGAACTTCATTGCAGGAGAGGCATCCTTATACAGCAATCAGAGAAAAGAATGTATTTCATTCATCACATCCAAGCGTCACCTGCTTTCTCAGTAGATTCCATGCATTCAGGGCTAAGAGTACATTTCATGGGGTGAATGGCTTTTTTTCTTGCCTTTATTTTATCAGAGTTGGCTTTGGTGACAACTTTATTGGAGAGGTCAAGATACCGTCTGTTACTGATGGCAGTCACACAGTCACTTTAAATCCTTTGCTTTTCTTGGAGAAAAAGACAACACTTATTTATGATGTTTTAACAGCCTTGGTCACGTTCACTTAAATGCACGTCCATCATCCCCTTATAAGACAATGATATATTGTAAATTTCTGTTATCAAGTATTTCAATTTGGCAAAAGTGTGGGTCAGGGCATATCGTCCTGAATACATTGGGTTATACTGGGCTATACTTGGACCATCTCAAAATGTATTGCCTCAAACCTTGACAAATGTTCTCAATTGCCTCAGTACAAGGGAATGAAGTGCTGGAGTAGCAAGTCAGGGAGGTAGAGTTCAACATTAGTTGTGAGACCGTGGGCAATTCATTCTTTTAGGCTCGGTTTCATTTTTGTAAAGTGGGAGTTGGGGGGCTGTAATACCTGTGGTGCCTGCCTCATAGGATTGCTGCATGGTTCAAATGAGATAATGTGTGTGTAGTACTTTGGAAACTTTAAAGTAATCTATAAGTGTCGGCCATTGTTGTTATTATCTTGCCATAACAGGCAAAGTCTCTAATGTGGGTATTACCCTCGCCACCGCAGAGCAACAAGATAATGGAGTTCTGCAGTAAATACACTCAGTAAACATGGGAACTGTCTTACATTAAGTGAACTCGAGAGCTACCGAGCTTTAGTAGCAAACAGCGCAAGCAATTTTGGCATGCCGTGCGGGAAGCGTTGAAGAATTTCTGCATGCTAGCAGTTTCCTTTGAAATCCTTTGTGAGAACATATACCTGGGCATAAAGATAACTATTAATGGGGAATCATTAAACTAAACTTCATTATGCTAAATACTTGGACCATCTCAAAATGTATTGCCTCAAACCTTGACAAATGTTCTCAATTGCCTATCTCACCGGCAAGACTAAAATAGTAAAAATGAGTTCTTCTATTAGACTCAGTATATTTTTAATGTGCTTTAACTGAAATGGACTCTTTAAAATGTAACAAGCATCTCAATAATATGATCAGAGACTTTTAAACTTCTTTAAAATTTTAATTTTCAAAGTTGAGAAAGACACTGGAAATTTTTAAAGGATCTCTGCATATGGTATTTTCTTAGTTGAGGTGGTCTTATTGTCATTGTTCATGGAAAGAGATCTCATTTAATTCTTCTAAACAAAGGCAAAAGCAGGTATGGTCCTTAAGAGATCAGATTCTAGCAAGTAAGGGGGAAAGAGTAAGGAAGATGTGTGTTTCCCAACTTTTAATTCATTTATTTGGCTATAGATGATGAAGTTCAACTAGAGTTTCGAGTTCTGCAAAGATTTGCCTATGTCAGCATTTCATGCAATCACAGACTCTTAGGATCTGAATTACCAATTACCATACAAACCTTCTAATCCAAACTTTACTGGATCAAAAAGTCCCCTCTACAACTCCCTCATCAAATAGTCAATCAACCTTTTGCTTGAAAATCTTTAATGAAGGGAAACCCATTATTTCCTATGGGAATCAAACAAGATAATCTGGTGTCCTGCAAATAGTAGGTGCTGAATAAATGTTTCTTTCCTTCTCATCTCCCAAAGCATTTCACTTATCCATGGCTCTAATAGTTAGGACAGTTAAATCTGCCTCTGTATATCTTCTATCCCTAAATGGAGAATATCTTGAAAGAATGTAGATTTTTTGATATCATGGCTCATGATTCAGGAATGCTGCAGTATATTTGATTAATGTGGTATAAGAAGCAGATCCAGTAACCAATTTGACTGCTGGGTAAGCATTTAAATCTCATCTGTTTTTCAATATTTTGCTCTAATTTTGGGAAAAATATTCAGCGCAGAGCTCCACAGCTCATAAATATTATGAAATATGAAAGGGATATGTATGCCCACATAGAAAAGTCGTTTCTAAATGGATGTGTTAGTTTATTATGTCTAAAGTCCATGAACTAGGTAATGGGCACAGACATTCGTTAATTTGTGGGTGGTGCCTCTGTTTGCAATCAGAATTTCCTTGAATTAAAGGGACAGTGTTGTTAGGATATGCTGATACCATAAAGCAATGGTCATTGACCCTAGTAATGTAAATATAAATTTCTTTTATCCTTCCCCAAACTAACTGTTGCATGGATTTTTCTACACCATATTTTTGATAGGCTAGCATTCCGTGGAGGATACCAACCACTTGATCATAGGTAAAGAACAGAGAATCACCGGAGGCACACTGTGCTCTTTAACTGATCATTGATCAATGTTAGCTCCTCAAAAGGCTTTAATATAACCTGAAATACATAGTGGACAACTAGGTGGCAGAGTGGATAGAGACCCAGACCTGGAGTCAGGAAGACCTGAGTTCAAATTTGGACCCAGACACTAGCGATATGACTTTGGGCACCTCACTTAACCCTGTTTGCCTATTTCCTCAACTGGAAAAGGAGCTAGGAAAGGAAATGACAAACCACTCCAGTATTTTTGCCAAAAAACCTCTCCAACAAAACAAATGGGGTCATGAAGAGTCAAACACAATGGAAATGACTCAAAAAAACAGCAATAAATAAGTATATAAGAACATGCCCTCCACAGTGAAGAATAAAAACATTTGTATCATGATGCAATTCTTAGGATGACTTATTTGTTTAAGGACTTTAAGTCAATAGTATTAGCAAATGCAAATGGAAAAACCATAAGACATTAACATTTTTATGAAGGTATCTTCTAAGTAAATTAGCAGAGGAAAGGGAAGTAATAACCAATTTTTTCTTACTGTTGGGAATGACTTGTTCTAACTGAAGGCAGTTATTAAATTTCAGCTATCATGGAAACTTGTGAAATATTTGTTGAAGTTGGCTAGCATTTATTAATAACCAACTATGTGCCCTCTAGTGTGCTCAGTGCTAAGGATACAGAGAAAGGCAAAATAAAACACAACAAAAACCAGCCCCTTCCCTCAAGGACTCCCCAGTCTAGTGGGGAAGACCACTCACAAATAACCATGTGCAACCAGGATTTATACAGGATAAATTGGAGATCATCTGCTTGGGAAGGAACTTGTATAAGAGGGGGAAGGGGACTTCTTGCTGCAGGTGAAACTTTAGTTCAGACTTGAAGAAAGCCATGGAAGCCAGAGGTGGAGATGAAGTGAAGTGAACTGAGGGGTGGCATAGGACCCTAGAACTCCAAAAGTTTGAAAAGTTTTATATTTCTTAATTAATTCTTTGATTTTAGTGTTATTTTAAGTACATTACTGTTGTGTTATTTGAAATCTGGAGAGCATTTTCCCTTGGAAGTCTTTTGTTGTCTTTTATGTAATACAGAATGAAATGGGTTAATTTGTTCTGCAGTATTGGAAAATGTGAGACATTGCCCTTGCATTGATGTTAAGCTCAAGGTTCAGTGAGAATTTTCTTCTCTTGCAAAATGTCTAATACTGCCAATTTATCGGTTTATTTTGAGATTCTTAAGGATATGCAGAGGGAAAGGCCTTGACACCATCCGAACCTATACACAGTTCTCAGCAGAAACATTTTATTCCCGTTGGGATACCCATTTATCTTTTGTTTCTAAGTTTTTAAGTGTACCAAAAACTTAACCCCTTAGAAGAGTCTTTCACACGATCCCCCTTGCCATTTTTCTGTTCTTGTAAAAATCTGTGGTTTTTTCAATAGAGCAATTCAGTTTCTAATGTATTAACAGCAAATTGAGTTAACAAATAGTTTAAAAATCAGTGCAATGTGCTGTCTTGGGAGGGGGGGAGGGGAGAGGGGAGAAAGGGGGAGAAAATTTGGAACTCCAAAGCTTATGTAACTGGTGTAAAATAAAAAAAAGAATGACTTTTGAACTTGGACCTAAAATACTAAGGAAGCTCAACCCACTGAAGAGCTTTGCTCAGCTGAACTTTAGCAGTTGTTTTTTTTTTTTACCATATTAAGAATAATCAACAGCATACTGGCTCAGACTCAAAGTTCATCCAACACAGCATTTAATTTCTTGCAGTGTTACCCAAGTGAATATTTTCTGAAAGAGAAGAACATGGTAGGAATCAGTCTGAAAAAAATTGTTAACAATATATCTCAAAAACTCCAAATTTCTCTTTTAGTAATTTATTATGTGCCATGCAGCAAATGCTTTGGAACTTCCAGGTGAAGAGACTCTACTGATGCAGGGTGGAAGCTTCCCTGCAACTGGATAGTCTTAATGAATTGCCTAGTACCCTGAGAGATTAGGTGTCCAGCATCACAAGATGTGTCAGAGCTGGGATTTGAACCCATGTGCACCAGATTTCACCTTTCTATTCACTAGGTCACATAGACTCTTTTTTTTTCTTTTTTTCACATAGACTCTTAATAATTAAAGAATAAAATGAACTTCAGAACACTTTGTACCAAATAACTAATAATAATAGCTAGCATTTATTTAAGGCTTCTTTTAAGGTTGGCAAAGCACTTTGCATACATCATCTCTTTTGAGCCTTACTTTGGAAAGTAAGAATTATTATCATACCCATTTTACATATGAAGAAACTAAAGTCAAGTGGTTAGGTGATTTGCTCAAGATTACATTGGGAAGTGTTTGAGGCCAGAGTTGAATTCAAGTCATACTAACTCCAAGCCCCACACTCAGCTATGCCACATGTGTATCCATATAAGTGATACATATAAGCACACACAATGCATACATGTATATATGTTTATTTTATCTATGTATGTATATATCTAAGCATATAGATATGTGCATGTATGTGCATTTTTATCTAGATCTAGAAGTGGATATATATTGATTTTTTCAAAACTATGTAAATTCGCAAAAGTGAATTCACCAACTTTTGATGACAAGTTATCCGCTTGCTTTCTTATGCATATAATTATTTATCTTTTTTGGTATAAGAATGACTCAATTATTTTGTTCCTTGCTTTGAGTCTTGACACTATCATTATTGTCAACACTATTGTTCATGTTTAATCTGAAAGTTATATTCTTTTTCTTTAAACATGCATTCTAAAAAAAAAGGTTATTTCATTCCTAAGGGTAATTATTTTATATTTAAGTATTAAAAATTTCCCCAGAGCATGTTCAATTCCCTAAGGAAAATTAATGGGCAAAAGTAATTCACTTAAGAGAAATGTATTTTATGTACAGTTTTGACAGTATAAACTGAGCGTATTCATAAGTTATCCTTGAGTTATCTTTGCACATTACTCATGGACTAAAAGTTTAAGTCCCAATTCTGTCTTGGTTTGTCATTTGGGTTAGTGGAGGGTTTAAATATATATAATAAACACATATATACATGCATGTATATTCATATATGTGAATATATACACACATACATACATATATATGTATACAAAATCATTGTATAGTGGAGTTATAACTATAAGATGTATTTGCACATTTTGTCTGATTATTTAAGAGACTTTAGAGCTAGAAGGAACTTTAGACTTCATCTTGTTCAGAACTTCCTCATTTTATATAAGAGAAAACAGAAGTCCAGAAAATGGCATGTCGAAGGACTGCTTGTAATAAATGAAAAAGATTTAAATCCCAGTCCTTCTCTATTGTATTATACTGCCTTTCAAATAGGGATGAACTATATTTAAAAAAAATAACAGCTTGCTAATCTTGTGGAATTTGTCACATTATTCAAGGTGGTATTGCACCTCTAAAAATGAAATGACCCCAGTTTGGAGAAAGAGTAACATTTCAACCAGCTAACTTTTCTCTAATAAACTGCCCTCTGATCTAATTAACTTTTGTTATGTAGAATGAGTTATTCTAACTTATTTATTTATACTTTGTCTCTCCCAATAGAACATGAGCTCCTTCAGAGTAAGAACTGTTTTTTTTTGTTTGTTTTTTAATTCTTGGCACAGTGCTTGGCACACAGTAAATGAATGCTTCTTGACTGATTGAAGAAACTCCCCTCATCAATGCAGATCAGCATATTTTCTGAAGCATATATGAGAGTTACCTGGGGTGCTGAAAATTTGAGTTACCCAGAGACACACTGTTATTATGTGTCAAAGACAAGATTTGAACCCAGGTCTTCTTGATTCCAAGGCCCGCTTTCCATATACTGCTCCCTGTTCTTAAGATGAGAATCATAAACATAATTAACATTTATGTAATACTTACTGGGCCAGCCATTGTGATAAGACCTTTTTTTCCTGAATATTTAATCCTCACAACAACCCGGGGAGGTAGGTGCTATTATTTATTCCAATTTTACAGATGGGAAATCGAGGTAAAGAGAAGTTGAGTGACTTGCCCAATGTCACACAGCTAGTGAGTGTCTGAAGCTAGAATTGAATTCAGGTCTTCCTGGCTCCAGATCCAGTGCTCTTTCTTCTGTGTCACCTCTCTATTTCTTGCCCATTAAAATAAACAAACATGAAGCAAGAATTGTTTTTTCTTCTTTCATTCATTCATTTTGTAGAAATTGATGAAGGCCAGATTACTTGCTGGGGGTAAATCGGTGGCAGAACCAGTTGTGAAATAAAGGACTCTTGATAGTTTAATTTCTTCCCTGGACTTCCAGAGTACCAACTATCATATGTAGACGAACTAATGTTAAGTTTCAAGTTTCAGCCCCATCTTGGCTTAAATGACTTCTGCAACCCCTTCTTAAGTTTAACATTTTATGATTCTATGAAGTGTTTCTTAATCAGCTTGTCATTTCTTTCTGAAATAAATCTTTGTGCTCTCCACAAGAGAGTAAGTAAGAAATTTCTGTGCAAGTACAAGAAGCATTCGTCCTTGATGAGGACATTTGATTTTGATTAAATATCTTATCAATATGTGATAGGGAATTGAAGATGAAATGGGCTAAGTGGAGTAATGGCAGCTCAAAATGAAGTGTATGAATCTTAACAGTTTGAGGACCTTACAGGCTAATGAATACGTGGGAGGAAGGATTGGTTGCATTGTGCAGATTTAAGACTACCATAGTCAGAGACTTAATGAGAAATATACTTAGGATGAAGAGATAAGGAGGTTCAAGGCATCTTTCATAAGAAGTCTGAGGAACTTTAAAGGAGAGAAGTGAAGCCATATAAGCAAGTTAAAGAACAAGCGTAGGGGAAAATGCTGTGTCTACATCTAGAGAATTTGTGTTTGAATGCTTACTGTGTCATTTAATAACTAAGAAAATTTGGCTGAGTTCCTGCGGATCTTAGTTTCTTTATCAGTATGATAATTGGGTTGGACCAGATGACCTCTATGATCATGACATCCTGTGTGTTCCAAGGACCCATCCTGTTCTAAATCTGTGATCCTATTTATTAATCTAATGATTAAGAAAAAAAAGATTATTGAAGATCATTATAGCTTAATTTGTGTCCACACTGAGAAAAATTTCAGGGAATTGGAAAGGGAGTTGAGACTTCAAAAATGATATAAATGGATTGACTGGTAGTTGGAAGAAAGTAGAAGGAAGTATGTCTCAGAATGCTTTGGGAGGAAAGAATCAATAACATGATAAGACATCATATGTGGTGATAGTTCCTAGTGTTACTGGGACTGTCCAGTCAAGAAAAAGTTAAGTAATTAGACAACCTGTTCTTGGACCTTAGTAACTGTAACTAGGGTTATTTGAAGCATGTTTATGTTTCTTCCATAAGATCATGGATTGCAACAGCTAATGAAGAATAGGATGAGTAATTAATATCATTTTGCCAAATCAATATTGTTGTACCTTCAGGATTATATCTTTCAATAAGGAAGCAGAGATGCTAGGTAGCAACATAGGTAGCACGGTAAGTTAAGCAATTATATCTCAGTATTTTCATCTGGATATGTCACGCCTTAGATAATATGAAACATGCCATAATTCACTTCGATACTATCAATGAGATGAGAAACCAGGAAGATAGTGAATGGTTCTGTTTAAGTTAATGATATCATCTAACCCAGTTTTTTCTACTTTTTTTTTCTCTAATGTTTAAAGTACACCAGCTAGTGAGAATGTGTGTTGAGGGTTATTTTGGGTAATCAGTGTGCTGATTGAAAATTACCCAAGATGTTCCTATAGAAATCAAATTTAGCTGTTCTAAAACAAATAGACTGGTTATGGTATGCTTAAGGAATTTTGGCTTGGCAGTAGATAACATATGTTGTTGATACTAAAGATGAATGATGATATGCAATATATAGTATGAATGTTCCCTATTTTATGGGATATATAGAACCTCAGATTGGTAAATGTGTTTACTGTCAGACTCTGACCTCAATTTCAATTTGAGTTTTACAGTTGACTACTAAATGTATTGTTCAATACCAAAAAAACAATGGTTTGTATTTTTCTTCCTGTGTGTCTATACACACGTGAAGTTTAAGGACAAAGTAATGGGCAGACCACATACTCACGTGATGTTAAAACAGCAAAAAAAATATCACTCAATCCTATTTTTATGCCTTGTTGGAGACATGTAGGTAACTATGGATTACAGAAAGCTTTCAGAAAGATCTCAAATCCTTTCCTAGGGCTTGAAACATCCTAGTAAGTCACCTATTGTGAGACTAGAAATGGACCTTGTGAGTATGTGTTTCCCTAACCATCTTGCAAAGGTTAACCTATAAAAGTGATCCTCAGGTTGCAAATATTTTTGGCCACGACAACTCAGGAAACTTGGAGGGCTTAATGATTTTGAACACTTGATCCAAAATTAGTTCAAAGGGGAGGGGGAATAGAATAGCCATTTATCTGGCTATAATATCTATAAGAAGAAGTAATAAATACCATACCATTTATTTGATGCTTAATCATTTATTTTCAGCTATTGTTTATGTATTCATATATGTATATCATATCTATCTGTCTGTCTATCTATCTATCTATCTGTCTGTCTATGTTTATGTGTGTGTATGTATATATATTTTATATATATATATACATATATATATAAAATAGTTTTGGTAACTAGATATAATTAGTTGCCTTTTAAATCTAATTTATTTTGTACATTTAAAAACAATATTCTGAGAAATGTACATAAACTTCAACACCTTTCAGAGGGGTCTACCACACAAAGATCCCAGGACTAAGTCCATAAACTTCTCTATCTAGATCATGAACTAGTGAAGGGAATATTTCTTTATAATTTCCCAATATGCCCTCATGCATGCATATACATGCAATGCACCCAGCAGAAAAGATATTTGTGGATTGATTGTTTTGATATTGACTACTTGCACAAACTGTTGAGTTAACCTCATTTTCAAAAAGAGGAGGTTAGGTTAGATAAGCTCTGATAACTCTTTTAGCTTTAATACTAAGATGCCATGATAAAATCCTCTTTTTTGAATGGAATGAAAAGGCATTAATTATTTACTTTGTATGAAACACTGTACTAAGCACCAAGAGTGCAAATATACAAACTAGATAGTCCCTGCTCTCAAGGAGCTCACATTCTATTCAGTGGACACAATATTTATAGGGGATTTCAACTGCAGAGTAGATAGAAAGACTCTGTGGTCTTGGGGGACAGTAACAGGACAGAGGACAAAGCCATAGGTCATATGGACACAATTTGGCATGGGAGACCCAGATGGCATAGGGGCAGGTCAGATACTCAGACCAGGTGCAGTTTAAAGAACAATGCTCAGACTTATGTACAGCTTATGACCACACTAATTATGTGGTCCATCATCTTGCTGGAAGCATTGCATTTTGTGATTTCCTATTGATCCAAGAAGCGTGATGGTTCATATCCCCTATTGACCACTGTTTGAAAATAAATAGTGGGCTGAATCATTCAAATGGAATAAGTTATTTCTGGTGGAGACTGGAATGGAGAAGGGTCAGTATCCTGCCAAAAAGGGGTATCCCCCAATTAATGTATTTGCGATATTTGTTCTACTTTTATTTTTATCTTCAGAAATACTTTTACTCAACCTTTTGAGAATATTCCCTCTCTTTTTGTTTGTGTGACATAGGAATGTAATTTTCCTACAATGTCTGCCATATAACAGGTCCTTAATACATGTTCATTGACTGATTCATTATATTAAACATTGTTTCATTAAAAATACTGACCAACTCATATTTGCATAGTACTTACCAGCTTGCAAAATTCTTTATATACATTATCTCATTCTGGTCTTCACAGCAATCTTTTAGGTAGATAGCATAGGGATAGGGATAGGACTTGTCATTTCATTGGCAGAGAGAACTCTAAAATGAGGAAATTAATACCAGTGTAGTTTGGCAGCTTCTTAGAAAGTTGCCTGGGTCACTGAGAGCTTACGTGACTTGCTCAGGATCATTTAGCCTGTCCATATCAGAGACAGGACTTGAATCAAGGTCTTCTGGCTTTGAGGTCCGCTTTCTATACCTTACACCAAGATAGTCTCTCTGCTGCCTCTTTGAGGTTGGTCGTATAGGTATTATTACTCAGTTGTACAGATAAGGACATTGAACCTCAGAAAGGTTAAATGATTGGCCCACAGTAAAAAGCTAATACATACTAGAAGAGGGATTTGGACCCAAGTTTTCCCGTCTCCAATCCCAGAATTTCATCTCTTCACTCTACTATGCTGCCATTTTGTTGTCATTCTTTCAGTTTGTTCGTGTGGCACACAACATTCTCTCTACCTTCCTGGCCTGTGTGCTACTTCTCTGTGTATTCTGGTGGGTCCTCCAAAGAGGGTCTTCTGTCTGTGCTTGAGAAGTAAGGGAAGATATTCCGTTCTCTTCATATATTCCATTAAATGCAAACATCTTGGGCAATTTGCAGTGAAAATCTGTGATACTGAAGATGGGAAGGAGGAAGCTGTCTTGAACTTTTGCTTGAGTAGGCATATGAGTGAAGCATTTGACTTGTTCTACTTGGCCCCAAAGGGTAGAACTAGGGACAATGGACGGACAATGTAGAGGGGCAGTTTGGGTTCAATATAATGACTTTTCAACAATGAAAGCTATCCAAAGGGGAAAATGAGATGCCTTAGGAGGCAGGATGTTCTCTCTCTAAAACTTGTTAGGGCGTGTTGTAGAGGGAATTTTTGTGTAGGAATAGATTTTGCTAGGTGGCCTCAGATACTTACTTGCTATCTGATCCTAACATGTTACTTACTTAACCATTCTGTGGCTCAGTTTCCCCATCAGTAAAATGAGGGGATTAGATTTAATTATTTCTCAGGTCCCTTATAGGTCTACATCTTATCAGCCTACAAATTTCTATGAATATCAGCATATGAGTTGCTTTCCAAATCTAATATTCTATAATTGTATGATTTGTTTCTTAGGTTCTGATTTGCATTTTTTTCCAGCAATCCATTATTGGAACTATTGAATATTACTATCCCCAACATCTTATGTCTCCTCTCTAACTGGTTGTAGCTCATTTCTTTTTTTGATGCTCTACTGTTACCTCTAATTCAGCAGATCTAAAAGTGAGTTCTTTAGCTTTTTCCCAAAAGCAACTCTCCTTTTCTGCCTTTCCATTACCAGGCTAAAAACCTTGGAATAATCTTTAATTCTTATTTCTCTTCAACTATCAAGTGGATAAAATCCTCTAATACCTATTGACCCTTCCCCAGATGCTCTCTTACAGTCAACTTTTCTCACTCCTCTTCTGCCAACACCCTCCTTAACACAAATATTCATGACACTCATGCTGTAATAGTGTGTCCTTACAGTCTTTCATACTCCAATCCATCTTGCACAGTGTTGCTAGATTAATGTCCCTAAAGTACTTCTTTTGTCATGCCATTACAATTCATATCACTATGGTATTGTCCAAACTTTGGTCCCACTCTATGTATCTAACCTGATTTTCTACACCTCAAATTGCCTTAACATTGTTCCACATTTTTGCCTCTTTGTCCTCATCTCAGAAGAGAAGGCCCTTTGCTAACACTAATCCCTCTAACTTGTGTCTTTGATCCCTTTTCCCTCCTGTCTCTTCTGAGAGTTTGTCTTCTAATCATTTCTTCTCTTGCTAAACTTCTATCTCTCTTCAGCTCCTGGCTTCCTACAATTATACTTCCACCTTGTGATTTCCCTGCTGTCTACAAGTATGCCTAGATCTTTACTATCCTTAAAGAAATATTTAACCCTGATATTTCCTTTGGCTAAAATCCAAAAGGTATTCTCTTTTTCATGCTAAACTTCTAGGAAAAAAGCCACCCTCCATTTCTTCATTTCCCATTCATTTCTAAACTCATTGTCATCCGGCTTCCTGTTTCACTACTTTACTGAAAGTGATCTTTCCAAAGTTCCCAATAATCTCTTCATCACCAAATCCAATGGCCTTTTCTCCCTCCTCATCATTATCAATTTTTGTATCATTTGATACTATGGACCACTCTCTCCTCCTATATATTCTCTTTTCCTCAGACTGTTATGAAACTGTCCTTTTCTGATTCTCCGCTTGTATTACTGACCACTCGCTCATCTCCCTTGCTAGAACATGATGCGAGTATGTCAATACACATATATAAGCAGCTCCTGTGTACCTGAGGCTCTGTTTTGACTCCTCAATAGGTCATTTCAATAAATTGATTATCCCCTTGTCTAAAATTTACTCCCTTCACCTCTTGGAATTAAGTGTTTCCATCAAGGCTCACCTCAAATGCTTCTGTCTACATTAATCTTTCCTGAATCTCTTCAAGAACTTTACAAAGATGATCTTCCTTGATCCTCATGACAACACTGTGAAGTAGGTGCTGTTATTACCCTCATTTTCCAGTTGAGGAAACTGAGGCTGACAGAGATTCAGTTTCTTGCCCAGAGTTGCATGGCTTCTAATGCTGGCATCTGGAAAACCTGAGTTCAAATCTAACCTCACAGACTTATTCATGCTTAGTAGGTACTATATAAATATTGATTTTTTTCTCTTCTTTTTCTCAATATCTAACATATCTATCCATCCGTCTATCTATCATCTACCTTCTTTAAGGACTTTTCGACTCTTTTTTATAATCTTAGATCCTAGCACATATTAACTGCTTAAGAAATTCTTGATTGATGTACTGATGAGTAATAGTTGTAGAAGGCGATTTATTTAAATAAAAACCTCCTACTAACAATTAAAATTGTCTCAAAGTAGAACAGGTTGCTTCAGGAATTGGTAGATCTACCCTTTCTTCTCTTGACTCTCTACTCCCAATGTTTTCAAAAAAGAGTGAAGGACCATAGGTTGGGATGGGAGGTGGGGGTGGATTTTAAATGAGACTCTTATTTAGTCATGAAGTAGATTGGATAGTCCCTGGGATCCCTCCTAATTCTGAGATCCTGTTCTTTTGTATTCACTCTTAGTTTTATTTTTTAATCTTCTTTTGTGAGCTTTGCAATGTATGCAGTAGGAATTTTATTGATGTGTTATTGCTGTTGGTGAGGTCCCTATTTAGACATTGGTGGATTTGGGGAGATTATTTCCCATTTTACAGAGATAGTGTTTATTAAATATTAGTACAACATATCTCTGGAGCTCTCTTTGGTTCTATTAAACTGCATTTGCCTCTGGCTAAAATTTTTCTTTTTCCTCTTTAGTTTAAGGAATCTTCTCTTCTGGACCTATGTGAATATTCTTCTTCTAGGCCTTTACCCTCTTAATCTCTTTATGGACATAAACTTGTTTTCCCAATTACCCAATTATCTTTCTCTCCAAATGGAGAGAACAATGGGCAAACTGTATCTTTTTTTCTAATGGTTTAAACATCCTAAATATTTTGCAGTTCACTGAATTTCTTAGGCAAAGACTGGTTTGCTTAGGGACATTTCAAGCCTCTTATGGGTATAAAATTTTGAGGCACAAATATTCTATAGCTAAAATTCAGCTGATATCATTTAAAATATATCAAGGAGCTGATACTCCTAAATTAATGTTTTAAGATATTTATATCAAGGAATGAAGATAGAGGTTATTTGTGATATAAATTAGTGTTTCATTTTTGATAAATATTAAAGTATTTTAAGACAAATAATTTTAAGTTCATCTTAGAAACTGTATTTTAGTTTGATCACCGGAATTCTAAAATACATTGTGAATATACCTATAAATTATCGCTTATGTCACTTAATCTACTATTTGACAAACAAATCTTAAACTGATTTTTCATACAGAAAAAAATGATCATAGGACAAGATGAAACATAGCTAGACATTTAATATTCTTTTCTTACTCAATTGCAAAGTAGCAGTAATGTACTTTCCCCCTAATTAATAAGCTTTATATACATACTGAAGAATCACAATTCCTTTTTGGTCTTTGAATTTTAAAGTGTTTAGCTTTTGTCTCTAAATTCAGATCTAAAGGTGATATCCACCATTAAAAATAAGGTTTGAGCTGTCTCATCTTTTTTGGGGGGAACTTAAATAGGACTATGTTGAGACTAGCTTTTGTTTTTGAAAATTCAGGGTGCTTCACCCTTTTTTGCTATGCTGACTTTAGTACTTTAAGAATCTTTGTTTTCACTAAATTAGGTATCTTGCCCTATAGGAGAGTAGGGGGGAAGAAGATAAGAGGGGGAATGATGGAGGGGAGGGTAAGTTGGGAGGGAGGGTAGTTAGAAGAACACACTTTTGTAAAGGGGCAGGGTCAAAATAGAGAATAGAACAAGTGGGGGTGAGATAGGATGGATCGAAATATAGTCAGTCTTTCACAATTTATCCACCATGGAAATGTTTTGCATAACAATACATGTACAACCTATATTCAGTTGCTTATCTTCCCAGTAAGGATGGGTGATGAGGAAGGAAGGGAAAGAATATGGAATTCAAAGTTTTAAAATCAAATGTTTAAAAAAATGCTATCATCATCATCATCATCATCATCATTATTATGCAACTGGAAAATAAGATATACAGGGACTGGGGTATGGAGATCCATCTTGCTCTACTGGAAAGTTGGAGGGGAATACGGGAGGATATAGGAGAGAACAGATTGAGGGAGGGGCTATACAGTGGCATTGCTGTTTTGGGGTGTTGGGTAGGGGAAAGCTGGGAACAAAATTTGCAACTCAAAATCTTGTTGAAATGGATGATGTAAATTAAAAATAAACAAAATTTAATTTAAAAATATTTTTTAAAACCAGTCTTAAAAAAATAATAATCTCTGTTTTCTTCAGGATGGGCATCTCTTTGCCACCAGTGTGGATCACAACCCCTTGACAATTTAGTAGATGGTCTTTGAGAGTTACTGTGGCCAAAAATTCATTACTCTGCAGCCAACTGGTTGATGAGTTTAATATGATGATGATCTTAGCTGATGCCCTTAACTGGTCCTTGGACAACAAGAATGTAGCCTTTCTCTAGGCTCATGTGCAAAATCTTTTCAGCTTGTTAGGACCTTCTGGAACTTGTGCCCTCCCTGGCATAGCCTTCAGGAGTGCAGGCTTGCCTAACAGTAAGGTAAAAAATGAAGGTAGGGGTACGGCTTTAGCAAAGGTCGGGCTATCCTCACTCAAATATAATAATGGGATGTTGTCTGAAGATGTCTTGTTATTATTGCACAGGGTAAGTTTGAATTATTTGAATATTAAAGTATTTTGAATTGCTAAGACTTACCCTCTGAGATGTTGAACAATTGCTCTGGTGCTGATCAGTAACCAAGTTTAAACTATTAGTAATTGATTCCTTTCAGAGAGCACTGGTTAGTAGTGTGTGTGTGTGTGTGTGTGTGTGTGTGTGTGTGTGTGTGTGTGTGTGTGTTTGTATGTGACAGATTGCTAACAGAGAGACAGAAACAGAGACATGGAGAGACAGAGAGACTGAGAGAGGCAGAGACAGAAAGAGACAGAAAGACACAGAGACAGAGAGAAATGGGGGGAGGAAGGGAGAGAGACAGAGAGACAGAGAGACAGAAACAGAGAGAGAGACAGAGAGAGACAGAGACAGAGAGAGAGGGACTGAGACAGAAACAGAGAGAGAAAGAGAGACAAACACAGACACAAAGTCACAGAGAGCCAGAGAGAAAAAAAGAAACAGATAACATACAGAGAGATGGTGACTCAGTCAAGAGATAAAAACATAAGCTCTTTATTAGAATGTAGAATTAACATTTTCAGTTAGTATGTATACAATGGAAAGGCAACATGGCATAGTGGGCATGAAACTGGCTTTGAAGACATGAAGACCTGGATTCAAGCCCAGCTTCTAGTTAATTGTTTCTCTGCATCTCAGAGTTCCAGGTAGCTCTCTATGTTTATAAGTTGCAGAGAAAGTGTTTTCCTGCCTTGGGGGAGGGAGTTTCCTCAGCCAGGAATTCATTCTATCAGTGAAACCTTGACCTGGTACTTGTCCCCCATTTACTTGATAACCACAAATCTAATAGAATACCCCTTTGAACTCAGTTTAAAGTAACAAAAATTTGGAAGGTATCTTACTTTATGCCCTACTTAACTTTGCTTTTCTTTTGTTACTTTACTTCTCAGTTACTTTTTTTTTTATCTAGTACTTGACAGAGGCATGGAACTAGCTTGAGCCATTGTGGCTTGGTCCCGGGGTACCAGTCTGTTGGATGCAGGTCTGTGCCTCATGCTCCTTTAATGGCCTTGTGCTTGGCCCTTCTCCTCCTAGGCATCTACCCTCTTGCACCCAGTTGGAGTCCAGTCTCTCTAAAGGACACAGTCAGCAGGATCCTGCTTGCGAGATGGACTGCCCAAAGCATTCTGGGTACTAGCCCAAGATCAGCAGCCAGTTGAGTAATAACAGTGATGGCTAGCTCTCTGCCTCCTCTCACTGAGCTTGCCAACAAAATTGACTCCTGAGTCAGCATTCTTGCTGCACTTATCCTATGGACTCAGAGCCTAGAGGCTTTACTCCAATGAGCTAGACACGACCGAGTAATGTGGACTCCAGCTTTATGTCTGTAGTATTCATCATATTAATTAGGGGCAATTTTCATCCAACCAAGAGAGCAGAAGACTCCCCTTGCCCCACTGGTTCTTCTCAAAATGGAAACTTGCAGGAATGTTGTACCTCTTGACCCATGATTTTTTTTTCTGTCCAATTAAAAGTAGACTGAAAATGTGAAGGGAATGAATTGTCTCTTGTTATCCTTATTTCCACTTTTTGTTTAACCTGTTTCTTATATCCTCTTTTCTATTAGTGAAGATCTTAATACAATTGATCAGGGTAGTTGTTAGGTGCACTGCTGTTAAAACTCAGCCTGTTCCTAAGGAAAATGTCATTAGTCACCTTTTCTTTCTAAACATAAAGACCATTTTAAAACATATGTGGAACATAAATGAATGAATGAAAATACATTTAAGTGCTTACTGTGTTCAAAGCATTGCCAAGAACATATCAAATGTCACAACACATTTTTAAACATACAGAGGAAATGAAAATATTTTAAAACAGTATATGAAATAGAAACCATTTAGAAATTTCCATCTGTTTTGATATCTTCACAACACTAACACAGTACTTACTAAGTACTTATTATTTTCTATACATATGCATGTGTAAAGATATCACTTTTTAATTTAACATATTTTCATAGTTATTACTATTTTCAATCCTGTGAAATTCTTTTAGCAAATATGCATATTTGTGCATATGTGTGTGGCATAAACAGCATTCAAGCTGCTTAAATTAGGCCAGAGTGATGACAGCAGACTTACCTCAAACTTTAAGACTGACATTTCTGTCCTTACATTGTCGGGCACTGATGCAAATCAGGCATTTTATTTACCTTTGTTATAATCTGTCTTACCACATTTTGAAATTTCATTTTAGTTGGATTTTACTATCTGTTTACTCAGAACCAACTCTCACACATCTTTTTGCTTCCTCTTATACACTGATTTCCTTTATTGGGGTCTTGGCAAAACTTGGTATTCACCATTAGAAGCTGGTCCCCTCATCATTTCTGAGTGATGCACGTTATTTTTGTGTTGTTATTAACATAACGTATGTAAATATGTGTCACCCATGATGTTACCCCATTTACTCTATTTGCAGGAAAAACAGAGATTTCTGACTGATGTGCTCCATGAAGTGATGCTACTGGATGGCCTGGCCAGTTCACACCCAGTATCCCAAGAAGTGATCCAGGCCACTGACATTGACCGGGTTTTTGACTGGATCGCATATAAAAAGGTGGGAATAGATAAGGCGCATACCAGTTCCATTATGTATTTATCATGGAATCATTCTATGCTTAGTTGTTATCATTGTTACTGTTGTTACATCAGCAAAATAGAGGTGATAAAGCTTTTTAGGATTTAGGAGAATAAGGGAACTGAGGTTGAAGCTCAATATCTTTGGACAAGTGGTTGACCATAATTTCTGGGCAATTAGTCATTTTATTAATAATGCTAGCATTTAATAAAAGGTCAGTGGCACTCTTGAATGCCAAAGATAATCATGGCAGTGGGCTCAAGGTTTATGTGCTCTTGGAAATGGGGTATACTTGAAGGTGACAATCAACTCTGGTTAACAATTAAGGAGAGAATGAATATTACAATGAGGGGTTGGACCTATTCTAATGAACTTTGATCTTGATCTAAGTTATTCAACCTTGAGCAATCTATTCAAAGAATTTATCCCCACCCAAACCTAAATAGCTGGTTGCATGGGGTTTGACCCAGACTGAGGAGAGTTATTTCTATCTCATTATCAGCAATGTCTTTCAAGAGACTGGACTTTGAAAACAAAACAAAACAAAATTAAACAAAAGCAAAAACAACCCCAACAAAAATAGAGACTGGACTTTGAAATGAAGAATGTAGGAAAAGGGAGGATTCTAGATCTCCCTAAATCAGTGGTTATTAATAATCATTTTTCTCAAGGGTATATATATGTATATATATATATATGTATATGTATATGTATGTATATGTATATGTATGTATATGTATATGTATATGTATATGTATATGTATATGTATATATATATGTATATGTATATGTATTTAGCGATACTGTGTATCTCACAGCTTCTAAAAATACCTGGTTAATTTGGATGGTTTGTTGAGAAAGACCTGGTCCAGTATGTTAAGGCATATGTGTTTTCTTCACTTCATCATGAGTATTGTTAAATAGGTGAAATTTTTAAAAAATACTTAAGCAAAACATTTGAACTTAATGCATTGAAGTATAAGAAGTATAGAGCTTAATTTTGAAGAATAGGCTTGGAATTCAAAACAATACTTTTGAACACATGGTTTGAACCAGAACAAAGAATTAAGTATAATCCTAGGCCCCTTATGATTTAAAATGGAATAATTACATTTCCACATATGAATTACCAACTATTGGATGGAGAAATTTTTTAGCGACTCTATTTTGAAGTATAACATTGGGATTATACTTATTAAATCACCTTTAATTGCATGAATAAAGTTAAAATCCATGAGAGTACTGTGCTCCTTAGTCATAGTTTAATGTTTGGGGATTTTAGATCAAATTTTTGTTGTTAAAATTATGATTGATTATTAATTTGTAAACAGATATTAGGCTGGATAGGAATGATGTTTGAGATATTGAATTATATATTCAATCATTGTTTCTAGTGAGTACAGGTGGCAATGATGATGATAATGATGATGAATTATCATTAGCAAAGTTGTTGGTCCTCTCTGTCTATTACTTGGTCAAGAACTCTTCCCCTATTCATAATTGTGAAAAGTATCATCTTCTATTTTTTCTTTTTTGCTTTTTGGAGGGCAATTGGGGTTAAGTGACTTGTCCAAGGTCACATAGCTAGTTTCTGTGTTAAGTGTCTGAGGCCGGATTTTAACTCAGATCCTCCTGACTCCAGGGCTAGTGCTCTATTCCCTGTACCACCTAGCCGCCCCTATGCTCTCCCATTTTTTAAGGTGATATTGTCTTTCACCTCTATATCACATTTCTATTTGGAGTTTATTGTGCTATATTGTGTGAAATTTTTGTCTAAACTAAAATTCTGCCAATAGTTTGCTTTCTAGTTTTTCCAGCAGTTCTCACTGAAAGTTAGTTGTTGGTGTCCTTTGGATTTCTTAGAAGCCATGTTACTGTGGTAGTCTGCTTCTGTGTCTTTTCTACCTAATCTGCTCTACTGATCAAGTTGTCTATTTTTTTAAGCAATATCAAATAATTTTAATTATTACTGTTTTATAGTATAGTTCTAAATATGGTACTGCTAGGTTTATAGCCTTCCCTCCCATCTAACTTTTTTGATTATTATTACCCTTGAGATGATTTACCTTTAGTTTTTTTAGCTTAATTAAATTTCTCTTATTCTATAAAGTAATCTCTTAGAAGTTTTGATTGAGGGGGCGGCTAGGTGGCGCAGTGAATAGAGCACCGGCCCTGGAGTCAGGAGTACCTGAGTTCAAATCTGGCCTCAGACACTTAACACAAAAACTAGCCGTGTGACCTTGGGCAAGTCACTTAACCCCAACTGCCCTCCAAAAAAGCAAAAAAAAAAAACAGAAGTTTTGATTGATATAGTACTGAATATGAAAGTAATTTTAAGAAAGGTTATTTATATTGTGTTGGAATAGTCCAACTATGAACATTAGGATATTTTCTATTATTTGAAGCTTCCCTAATATATATTTTTATTTCTGTCTCTGTTTCAAAATTATTTTATATAATTGCTGTGTATTTCTTGATAGGTAGACACCCTGATAATTTCTGCATACTATTTTTAAAATTGAAATTTCATTTTCTCTTTCTGCTGGGTTTTCTTGCATAATATGAAGAAAGACTGATGATTTTGTGAGTTTATTTTATATTCTGTTACATTATTGAAGCTGTTGTTCACTGACTTTTAATTGGCAGTAACTTAAGTTGAATCTCTATGGCTCCCTAATTAAACTCATATCTACAGAAAATAGAAATTTTGCATGTTCTTTGCTGATGTTAATTCCATTAATTTTATTTCATTGTTTTAGTGCTATAGGGAGAATTATATCAATTAATAGTAGTTAAAATATACATACTTCCTTTACCTTGGATATAATTGGAATCACCTTTAGCATATCTATATTATAGATGATGGTAGCTCCTGGCTTCAGATAGGTACTACTTACCACAATTAGGAAAAATGCATTTTTCTATGTTTATCCTAAGATTTTCTCAAAAATAGTTATTAAATTTTATTTAAAATTAGTTGCCTGGGGGTGGAGCCAAGATGGTGGAGTAAAAGCAAGAAATTGTCTGCACTCCCTCCCCAACCACCTCCAAAACCTGTAAGATATGACTCTAAACAAATTTTAGAGCTACAGAATCCCCCCAAATGAGAGAGAAACAAATCTCCCACTGAAGGCAGCCTGGCAGGCCAACAGGAAGGGTCCCATGTGAGCCATGTCATATTGGCCCTGACCAGTGGCACAGACCAGACAGAGCCAACTTCAGGAGAGTGAATCACTTATAGCTGTGGCATTTTCCAGACTTCTCAACCAATAAACACTAAAGAGAAAGTAAAAGGTCAGTGGGGAACCCTATTAATCCAGGGTGATAGAAGAGTGTGGTCTTGACCCTGTCCCCTGTGTGAGAGGTGGTGGAGGTGTGGCAGCTGTAGTTGCTGCCATGTGGCTGCCTCTGGGACTACTAGCCTGCATATCATAGGGGGTCCAAGGGACCATTAAGAGGGTAATTGTTCTTGCTTTGTCCTGCATGGATGTGGATTGCTGTCTTGGGTGATGGTCTTGGGGTGAGAAATGCCAGTGTGCCAGAGTTTGGGATGGCTACAGAGAGGGCACCCTCCTCAAATCTCTGACAATATTTGCAAAACCACCAGTGATTTGGGACAAAGCTCTCTCCATTCTGGAAGCAGAGTTCTACTGTAGCAAAGAACTCAAAAGTCAAGTAATTGGCTGGCAAGATGAACAAACAGAGGAAGCACAATCAGACCATAGAATCCTTTGGGGGGGGCAAAAAGGATCAAAGCATGGAACCAGAAGAAATCAAGAAAGTGAAAACTCCTGCATCAAAAGCTTCCAAGAAAAATATGAATTGGTTACAAGCCATGGAGGAGCTCAAGGAGGATTTTGAAAATGAAGTAAGAGATGTAGAGGAAGAATTGGGCAGAGAAATAAGAATGAATGATACAAGAAAATCATGTGAGTCAACAACCTGACTGAAGAAAATAACAATTAAAAAAATAGACTAACTCAAATGGCAAAAGAGGCCCAAAAATCCAATGAGGAAAAAAATGCTGTAAAAAGTCAAATTGGACAGATGGAAAAGAAATTTCAAAAGCTCACTGAAGAGAATAATTCCTTTAAAATTAGATTGGAACAAATGAAAGCTAATAATTTTATGAGCAATCAAGATGCAAACAAATGAAAAAAATAGAAGACAACATGAAATATCTCAAAGAACCTAGAAATCATCCTTCAAGAAATTCTCAAGGAAAATTGCCCCAATATTTTAGAACCAGGGGGCAAAAAAGAAATTGAAAGAATTCACCAATTGCCTCTTGAAAAAGATCCCAAAAAGAAAACTCCTAGGAATATTATAGCCAGGTTCTAGAGTTCCCAGGTCAAGAAAAAAATATTACAAGCTGTCAGGAAGAAACAATTTGAGTATTGTGGAGACACAATCAGGTTAACACAAGATCTAGTAGCTTCTACACCAAGGGATCAAAGGAACTGGAATATGATATTATGGAGGTCAAAGGTGAGGATTAAAACCAAGAATCACCTACCTAGCAAAACTGGGGTTTCAGGGAAATATGTGGTCACTCAATGAAATAGAGGACTTTAAAATATTCTTGATGAAGCCCCCCCCTGAAAATTTGACTTTCAAATACAAGAAACAAGAGAAGTATGACAAGGTAAACAGGAAAAAGAAATCATAAGGAACTTATTAAATTTGAACTATTTACATTCCTACATGGAAAAGTGATCATTGTAACTCATGAGACTTTTCTCAGTGTAAGGATAGTTGAAGGGAATATATGTGTGTGTATACATATATATACACACACATACATGTATGTATAGGAATGTGCATGTGTATAAATACATATGTGAGTGTGTGTATATGTGTATACATGTATGCATAAACAGAGGGCACAGCATCAGTTGAATAGGAAGGGATGATATGTAAAAATAAAATTAAGAGGTGAAAGAGAAATATAATTAGAAAAAGGAGAAAGGGAGGGATAAAATAGGGTAAATTATCTCATATAAAAGAGGAAAGAGAAAACTTGCAATGGAGGGGAAGAGCAGGAAGGTGAAAAGGAATGGGTCAACCTCATTCTCACTGAATTTGGCTTGTGGAGGGAGTGACATACACACTCAATTGGCTATCTTACCCAGGAAAGTAGGGGGAAGGGGATAAGAGTGAGGATGATAGAAGGGAGGGAAGATTGGGGGATAGGGTAGTTAGGAGCAAACACTTTTGAAAAGGGACAGGGTCAAAGTAGAAAACAGAATAAGTGAGGGGGGCAGGATAGGATGGAGGGAAACATAGTCTTTCAGAATATAACTACCATTTAAATGTTTTGTGTAACTATAGATGTATAATCTATATTGAATTGCTTCTCTTCCCAGTGGGGGTGAGTGAGGAGGGAAGAAGGGCAAGAATCTGGAAATTAAAGTTCTAAAAACAAATGTTAAAACAAAAGTTTTTATTACGTGCAACTGGGAAGTAAGATACACAGTCACTGTGGTACAGAAATCTATCTAGCCCTACTAGCAAGTTAGAGGCCACATGGGGGAGGATATAAGAGAGCAGATTAGGGGAAGGGTATTCAGTAGATTCACTATCTTGGAGTGGGGTATAGGGGAAAGATGGGGTGAAAATTTGTACCTCAAAATATTGTGGAAATGAATGATGTAAACTAAAAATAAATTTAAAAAAGAAAAATGAAAAAACAGCTTTTAAAAATTCCAAAACATTAAAAAAAATTAGTTTCCTGCATTTATTGATACATTCAAGTGATTTCCAATTGTTTTTTCTTTTCAACATGGTCTTTTATATTAAATCATTCTCTACTATTGAGCTATCTTTGTATTCCTCATAAAAGTCCAAATTTGTCACAGTTTATAATCTTTTAAATATATTGTTATAACTCCTTGATAACATTTTATTCAATATTTTTACTTTTATATTAATTAGATATTGGTCTATACATAGTATGTATTCTTCATAAAATTTTACTTTACATGTAAAATTTTTTTAATTTGCTTTTTAAAAATTTTGACTTGAATATACTTTTTCTCCCTTTTCTCTTCTTCCCTCAAAGAGGATAGGATTTTGCTATCAATTTTACATGTGAATTCTTCAAAACATATTTTTATATTAACCATGTTGCAAAAGAAAACAGACCAAAAAAACCTCAAGAAAAATAAAGTAAAAAAAATTATGCTTAGATCTGCATTTAGATTCCATCCTTTTCTTCTCTGGAGGTAGATAGCATTTTTCATCATACGTGCCTCAGAATTGTCTTAGATCATTGTATTGTTGAGAACAGCTAAGTCCTTCACAGTTTATCTTTGGACAGTAGTGCTATTACTGTGTATGGTGTTCTCCTGGTTTTGGTCATTATATTTTGTATCACTTCATATATGTTTCCCCAGGATTTTCTGAAACTATCCTGCTCATCATTTCTTATAGCACAAAAGTAATCCATCAGTGTCACATACCACCATTTGTTCAGCCATTTCGCACCTAATGGGCATTTTCTCAATTTCCAATTCTTTGCCACCACAGAAAGATTCTTTAAATATTTTTGTACACACAGATCCTTTTTTCCTTTTCTTTAATCTCTTTGGGATACAGACCTAGTAGTTCCGGATCAAATTATATGTATAGATTTATAGCGCTTTGGGCATAGTTCCAAATTATTCTCCAGAATGCTTGGGTTACTTCACAACTCCACTAGCAGTGCATTAGTTTCTCAGTTTTTCCACATGTCTACTAGCATTTTTAATTTTTCTTTTCTTTCATATTACTTGGCTTAATAGGTATGAGGTGGTAGCTCAGATATTTTTAAATTTTCATTTCTTTAATCAAAAGTAATTTCAAGCATTTTGATATGGGTATAAATAGCTTTGATTTATTCTTCTCCAAAGTGCCTGTTAATATCTTTTGACCCTTTGTCAACGGGGGAGTGGTTTTTATTTTTATAAGTTTGGCTCAGGAGGTGTAGCCAAGATGGTGGAATAAAGGCAGGGACTCACTTGAGCTTTCCTTAAACCCCTCCAAATACCTTAAAAACTCTAAACAAATTCTAGAGCATCAGAACCCACAAAAAGATGGAGTGAAACAACTTTCCAGCCCAAGACAACTTGGAAGGTTGGCAAGAAAGGTCTTTTGCACCAAGTAATATAGCAACACAGTCCAGAGCAGGACACACCAGCACAGCCCCAGCAACAGAAAAGCTGGAGTGGGCCTCTGGGTGACTGAATCACTGGTAGAAGTGGTGGTTTCCAGATATCTCAGCCCACAGATGCCAAACACAACTTAGAAGGTGAGCAGGAAAGATCTGTCTCACCTGCATGAGAGTGTAGAGCATTCCAGCACAGGTCCCACCAGCACAGCCCTGGCCACAGCAAATCAGGAGGAGTTTGAATAGGGAGTGATTGAATAAGAAGCAGCAGCTTCGGGAGCTCTCAGCCCACATATGGTAAAGGGGTCAAAAAGCTGGTCAGAAGGAGATTACAGGGGTCTCTGCTAGTACTAAGGCAGTACTCTGTTGCTTTGCCCATACTCAGATCCAGTTCACAATCCTGGGTGACAGTCCCAGGGCAAGGAGGAGCACTAGCATAGCAGAGCTTGTGGCAGTACTGGAGGGGGGACCCTCCTCAGAGTTCCATGGCAGAAAATAGTACTTATGGTCACTCACAGACTATTGAAACTTACTGTGGTGAAAAGGAAGATCAAAACACACACTTGGAAGAAAACAACAAAGTCATGCTCCTATATCCAAAGCCTCCAAGAAAAAAATGAATTGGTCTGAGGCCATGGAAGAGTTCAAAAAGAATTTTGAAAATCAAGTAAGGAAGCTAGAGGAAAAAATGGGAAGAGAAATGAGAGTGATGTAAGAAAATTGTGAAAAGAACAAAGAGTCAAAGCTTGGTAAAGGAGACAGAAAAGGTACTATAGAAAAATAACATCTTAAAAATGGTCTGGACCAAATGATGAAAGAAGATGAAAATGTCAATGATGAGAAGAGTGCCTTTAAAAGACAGTGAAAAGGAAGGTCTAAAAGTTCACTGAGAAGACCTTAAAAATAAGAATGGAGAAAGTGGAAGCTAATGACTCCATGAGAAATCAAGAAATTATAAAGCAAAATCAAAAGAATGGAAAAAATAGAAGACAATGTGAAATATCTCATTGGAAAACCAACTGACCTGGGAAATAAATCCAGGAGAGGTAATTAAAAATTATTGAACTATCTGAAATCCATGATAAAAAAAAGAACCTAGACATCATCACTAAAAAATTATCAAGGAAAACTGCCCTGATATTTTAGAACCAGACAGTAAAATATAAATTGAAAGAATTTACTGATAACTTCCTGAAACAGATTCCCAAATGAAAACACTCATTAATATTATGGCCAAATTCTAGAGTTCCCAGGTCAAAGAGAAAGAACAATTCAAGTATCGTGGAGCCACAGTCAGGATAACACAAGATTTAGCAGCTTTCACATTAAAGGACTGGAGGGCTTAGAATATGACATTTTTGAGGGCAAGGGAGCTAGGATTACAACCAAGAATCCTGCAAAATTACCCAGAAAAATTGAGTGTAATTCTTTGGGGGAAAATGGATATTCAGTGAGATAGAAGACTTTCAAGCATTCCTGATGAAAAGACCAGTGTTGAATTGATTTGACTTTCAAAGACTCAAGAGAAGAATAAGAATTAATTGAAAAGAGAAATCATAAGGGACTTAATAAAATTAAACTGTTTACATTCCTACATTAGAAGATGATATTTATAACTTATAACTCATAAGACCTTTCTCATTATTAAGTTAGAAGTATGTATAGACAGAGGGTACAGGTGTGAGTTGAATATGAAGGGATGATATCTAAAAATACAATTAAGGAGTGTAGGAGGAATGTACTAGGATAAAGGGAAAGGGAGACGTAGAAAGGAGTAAATTGTCTCACATTAAAAAGCAAGAAAAAGCTTTTACAATGGAGGTGAAGAGGGGGGAGTTAAGGGGAATGAGTGAATCTTATTCTCATTAGAATTCACTCAAAGTCTCATCCTACAGGAAGGTAGGAGGGGAAGGGTGTAAGAAAACAGAAGCTTACAGAAAGGGGGTAGATTGAGGGATGGGGTAGTCAGAAGCAAAATACTTTTGATGAGGGACAGGGTGAAAAGAGAGGGGGAAGCAAATAACCAACAGGGATATAATTCAGGGAAATGCAGTTAGCAATAGTAACTGTGAAAAAAAATTGAAGTAGGTTTCTCTGATAAAAGCCTCATTTCTCAGACATGGAGAGTACTGAGTCATATTTATAAAAAAAAGCCATTCATTCCCCAACTGATAAATGATCATAAGATATGAGCAGTTTGCAGGTGAAATAATCAAAACTATCTATAGCCATATGAAAAAAATACTCTAATTCACTATTGGTTGGAGAAATAAAGATTAAAACAATTCTGAGGTACTACCTCATACTTATAAGATTGGCTAATATGACAAAAAAGAAAAATGACAAATGTTGAAAGGGCTGTGGGAAAAATGAGACATTAATGTGCTGTTGGAGTTGGAAACTGATTGAGCCATTCTGTAGAGCAGTCCGGAACTATGCCCAAAGAGCTATAAGGTTTTACAATATTTTATAATATTTTTTGTGCATACCCTTTCACCTAGCAATACTGCTATTAGGTCTTTATCCTACAAGAGATAAAAAACAAAAAAGGAAAAGGAGATATATGTGCAAAAATACTTACAGCAACTCTTCCAGGGGCAAAGAATTAGAAATTGAGGTTATGCCCATCAATTGGGGAATGGCTGAACAAGTTGTGGTATGTGACTATGATGGAATACTATTGTATGGTAAGAAATGATGAGCGGGATGGCTTCAGAAAAACCTTGAAAGACTTGCATTGGCTACTTCAAAATGAACTGTACTGGGTACAAGGTAACAGCAATATTGGAAGATGATCAGCTGTGAATGAATTAGCTATTATCAATAATAAAATGATCCAAGAGAACTCTGAAGAACTTATGATGAAAAATGCTGTCCATCCCCAGAGAAAAAACTGATAGTGTCTGAATACAGATTGGAGCGTACTTTTTTTAACTTTATTTTTCTTGAAATTTTTTAAATCTGTGTTTCTTTTTCATTAACATGACTATTGTGGATATGTTTTGCATGTCTGCATATGTATAACCTATAGCAAATGACTTGCCCTCTCAATGAGAGGTGGTAGATAGAAAGAAATAAGGGAGAGAATATGGAGCTTAAAGTTTTAAAAATGAATGTTCAAAATTGTTTTTACACGTAACTGAAAATAAAATAAAATAAAATAAATATAGGACAAACACAAAGATAAACGCATTTGGCTCAGTTCCCTATATATTTGAGAAATGGATCCTTTATCAGAGAGATTTGGTTTAAATCCACCCTCTGCCTCCTCACCCCAAACCCCCACCAATTTCTGCTTTCCTTCTACTCTTGACTGAATTGGTTTCATTTGTGCAAAACTTTTTCAATTTAATGTAACCAAAAGCATCCATTTTGCATCCCATAATGCTTTCTGTCTCTTGTTTGATCATAAATTCTTCCCTTATCTGTAGATCTGACAGATTAAATTTTCTATGCTCTCCTAATTTCCTTATGGTATCATCTTTTATGTCTAAATTATGTATCCATTTTGACCTTATTTTGATATATGGTGTGAGATGTTGTCTGTACGTTTTTTTTTCTGCCACTCTACTTTCTAGTTTTCCCACCAATTGTTTTTACAAATGTTGAGTTCTTAGCCCCAAAACTTGGATCTTTGGGTTGATCACAGTCTAAATTACTATGATCATTTACTATTGTGTATTGTGTACAATCTATTTTACTGATGCACCACTCTATTAACTAGCATGAGAATATCTTATTGATTACTGCTTTGTAGTACATTTTGAGATTTCATACTACTAAGCCACCTTTCTTCACCATTGTAAGTATTCCTTTTTTTTTTTTTTTTGCTTTTTGGAGGGCAGTTGAAATTAAGTGACTTGCCCAAGGTCACATGGCTAATTTTTCTGTTAAGTGTCCCAGGCCTGCTTTGGACTCAGGTCCCCCTGACTTCAGGGCCAGTGTTCTATTTACTGCACCACCTAGCCTCCCCCTATAGTAAGTATTCTTACTGTAGATTGGGGTCCATGAACTCAAAAACATTTTTTGATTTTTTGACTTCATTTTGATAAAATTGGTTTCCTTGTCAAAATTCTTATGTATTTTATTTTATGCATTTAAAATATTATTCTGAAAAGTAACCTACAAATTTCACTACACTGCCAGATTGGTTCATGATACTCATAAAAACATTAAGAATGCCTGTCCTACAGTATATTTTTTATCTTTTCCCTCTGCTTTTTTTCTTGTTTTAGTTATCTATTTGTACTTTATTTGTCTCATAGAAGCAGTTTGATAACATATCTTCTTAATTTTTATTAAAAATTATATATTAAAATAATTTTTATTTGAAAGTGTAAAATAATTCAGTTGTAAGTTCATCTGGTTCTGTACCTCCTCCCTTTTATCCCCTTACCTCCTCTGAGAAGTTTCTTTATCACTTAATACCTACTCCTCTGAAAAGACTGGGCTTTTAGAAATGCCCTATTCTTTTGTCTAGTAATCTGGGTGTTTTATATTTTTGTAAATATTTATCTATTTCAGTTTCTATCAGTTTTGTTGTTTTTAATTGGCAAGTATGATTTCTAATAATTTTACTTCTTCATTTTGTATGAATTTTCCTTTTTTCACTTTTTTGATACTGTCAATTTGATTTTCCTTTTTTTGAGAAATATACCATTTAGTAATATTCTGCATATTTTATTAGTATTTTCTTTCAAAAGCCAGCTCAACATTCTTTTTATTATTCATTGTCTATTTTTCAAACTTTCAAGTCCATCTCTTTAATTTTCCGAATTTCTTTTTTTATGTGTAGCTATTTATTTGTTGTACTTTATCATTCAGGAACCAGTTTAAATCCTTTCTTCAAATGGCCTGTTTTCATTATAATTTGGCTGAATTGTTCTTAGCAAAGGATGTATTTAATATTTATGTTTTTCTGCATTTGTTTACAAGAATTTTGTGTACTTGTACATGATCAGTTTTTGTGAATGTTTCATTTACAGATAAGAAGAATGTAAACTTTTGTTTTCCTTTAGCAGTTATCATAGATCTATGATATCTAACTTCTCAAAAATTTTAGTTTATATATATGTGTGTATGTATGTATGTATGCATCTATGCACACACAGACATTTCTGATCTCTCTCTTAAACTCCAATCTTAGATATATATATATGTAGTATTTAGTAGGGGAATTTCTAGGCTAAAAAGTATGGACAGTTTGGTAACTTTATTTGCTTTCCAAACTAGTTGTACTGATTCACAATTCTACCAATAATGCACTAGTGTGCCTTATTTCCCACAAAACCCTCCAGTGTTGACTATACCCATCTCTTGTCATTTTTGTCAATTTTTAGTATGTGAGGTGAAACTGCAGGCTTGTTTTGATTTGCATTTCTCTCATTATTTGTGGATTTGGAGTATTCTTTCATTCCTTGTTAATGGTTTTCAGTGCTTCTTTTGAGAACTGTTCATATGCGTTGAATTATCTGTTTGGAAGTGGCTTATGGATATATGCACACAGAGAAGATTTTTTAAAATATATATTAGAGGGGGGCGGAGCCAAGATGGTGGCATAGAAGCAGCAAGGTCCTGCAGCTCCCACACTGCCACCCTACACACCCATAAAATTATGAGCCCAGACAAAGTCTAGGACTCTCAGACTCACAAAAATACAGAGAACACATCTCTCACTGAAGGCAGCTTGGCAACAGGGGCTCATTGTGGTGGCCAGGAGCAGAGGCTGGAACAGTCTGAAGCCAAGACTGCTGCCAGGCCTGGGGCAGTGGGAAGGAGCTGTGCTGAGCTGAGCCGAACCACGCCACAGCCACTTTTCAGAGATTCTATAACCTCCAGCACCTCCACATCTGCCAAGGTGTGAGGAATGGGGACTGGAGAGGGGCAGCTCACACCAGAGCAGAGAGCTGCCCAGCCCAAAACTGCACCTGCGGCCAGGCCAGGCCCCAGGGCAGCCAGGAGGAGTGAGCTTCCCAAGATGAAGCTTGAGTGTACTTCAAAGAAAATCTAAAGCATCTGACTGAGGGGATCTTAAGATCCTGGTCAGAGATGGTCAGTGAAAGTGAAACTTTGAAAATTAATTTGAGGGTGGTAAAGCAGTTTGGCCAATCTGCCCCTGGGTCAAGGAAGCAGTGGGGGAAGGGAACTGCTGGAACTGGCGTTGGTCCCCACCAGGCTGCTTCAGAGCCCCTGGCCTGCGGACTCCGCAGGGGGGCTGAATCAATTGATCAGGGCCAAGTGCTCTTGTGCTGAGTGGCCTGGATCCAGATCGTGGTCTTGGGTGGTGGTCCTGGGGGGCACTTTCAGCAAGCCAAAGCTGGGAGGACTTGCAACATCCCCCTAATAGCTCCGGCAGTTCGGAAAACCCCAGTGATTTGGAACAGAGCTTCCCCCCTTGGAAGCAGAGTTTCACAGAGCTAAAAAAAAAAACCCAACTAATTAATTGACTGGCCAATATGAGGAAAAGGAAGCGAAATAAAAACAACAATAAAACTCTAGAATCCTTTTTTTGTGGACACAAAGGGTCAAAGCATGGAAGGGGAGGAAGAGAGCCCAGAACTCAGAACTCCCACACCAAATGCTTCCAAGACAA
>CM053597.1:196886304-196914895 GCA_028646575.1 Pseudocheirus occidentalis | reverse complement strand
TGCCCTGCTAGAAAGCTAGAGGGGTTTTGGAGGAGGACATAAAAGGGAACAGATTGTGGGAGGGGCCTTACAGTGGGATCAATGTTCTGGGCTGGGGGGTAGGGGCAAAAAGGGGAGAAAATTTGTAACTCTAAACCTTGTAGAAATGAATGATATGACCAAGAAAATAAATTAAAATTAAAAAAAAACTCTTGAATAACTTCACTGACTAGTCTTTATCTCAGTGAACAGGTAATGAAAAAATATTATTCTCTACATAGTAGAACAGTGGTAGACAACAGAGGCAGAATGTCGAATACTTTGTCATGTATTGGTACTGCACTAAATGCTTTTACTTAATTGCTTTTCCCTGGTACAGATGAGGGTGAAGTTGCTTCAAGAAATAACTGACAAATGGAAGACACCAACATTTTTTTAAAGTATTGAATGAGATATATTCATTGAACACTGGGGAGCCGAGGCTAACCATACCTGAGGATGAATGTTACCATGTAATGGGAAATGCATTTTATGAGGAATAGCAAGGAGGTAGAGTTTCTGGAAAGGTAGAAAAGAACCAGATTATGGTCTTTATAAGCCACACAGGATTATAGGGAGACACTGGAGTATATTGACTAGGGGGCTGATGTGGCCAGATCTGTGATTTAAGATTACTTTGATAAGTGAATGAAGGATGGACTGGAATGGGGACTTGAGGCAGGGAGATCACCCAGCCGGCTATTTTGATAGTCTGGTCATTATGTAATAAGGGCCTACATCACGGCGGTGGGTGATGGTGTCACAGGAGAGAAGGTAAGATTTATGGGAGCTGTCACAAAAGTAGAGATGGCAACAGGATTTGGCAGCCAATTGGATGTGGGGGGCAAAGAGAGTTAAGAGTTGAGGATGACATTTAGATTGTGAACCTGGACCACTAGGAGGGTGATAGTACCCTCTGGATCCTCTCTAGCTTGGAGTTTTAGAGAATAGTTTGGGGGCACTCAGTGGTTAGTGTGGTTAGATAACTAAGGTATATGAGAGACAAAAATCGAATCTGCGTCTTCCTGATTCCAAGATCAGTCTTCTCTCCACTATATTGGGCAGACTTACACATTACCTTGAGTAAATACTTCTTGAATAAATGAACTCTAGAATTTCTTACTGTTTGAATAATGATGCCCTTGGTCCATCCCACAGCAGTAAAATAAAAGGGTATTATTTATCTTAAAGCAGAGGAAGTTGGGAAATAAGAATTGTAGTCTAAATATGCTAAGGTATTATAAGTAGTATATAGCTGTCATGTTATATATTAAATTATATGTTAATCTCTAATTCCAGTCAGATGAGAAGATTTTTGTATAACATTCATTACCCATGAAAATGACTTTTCTTAATGTAAAGATAACTGAATATTGAATGGATGAATGAGGGTATTTTTATTATTCTTATCAAGACTTGTTAGACTAGATGCTTATATGTCCAAATTGTCTTAAGAAATGTCTTTCTTGAAAGCAATGAAGTAGGCTGAATGACCTCCTGATATTTGATCTAACTATGAAATTTTAATACATGAGAATCATATTGCACAAACTTTTTCAAAATGAATGTTTTCTTTTTTTCTTTGGTTCAAAGACTGCCTACTACTTCCCCAATTAAATAAAGAAGGTCATCCTTAATAAAACATGACACCTATTACTTAAAAAGAATTAAATATGTTTAAAACAGAGAAATTCAGAAATATTTTCTAATGGACAATTAATCCCCTATCATGTACAAAGCACAGTTATATAACTTCTAAAATATTGATTATCTTTCTAGACCTTGCTCTCTGACACCACACGGCTCAGACTTAACACAGACAAGTAAAGCGAGTACATTCTTTATGATTAGAGAGGACTCTCTTGCCGTTAGACCGTGCTAAATTGATGAGTTTTACAGCTTGACAAGAGAGCAAGTCATCACTGCCTGGAGGAAAACACTTAAATCATCAGAAGATGGCTATTCTGTTCTCCAAAAAGCTGACTTGACTGCGTAGGACTCTTAGGCCCACTCCCCAGATGGCATGGGTTAGTGGTGCTCTACAAGTGACAGGTTCAACCCTGGGGCTGGCTAGCCTGGGCTGAGAGATGTACAGAAGGTGAGCTTGTCAGGGAAATTCAAGGAGCAGAATTGATTGGTTCTAAAGGGAATTCTAACCTGTCCTCCAGACTGAATCAGAAATAGTTACATTTCAAGGACTTGAACAATTACATTCAAGAGAAAGAGAAAAGGAGAAAGAATGGTAAAGGGGGAAGGGCTCAGATTGGGGCACAAGGAAAAATAATGGAAAGAGAGATGAAAGCAGCATTTTGGTTTACTCAACTCTTCTGGATCTGTTATGTATTGAGGGAAATTGTGAAAAGATTATATCTCACTTCATCCATTGAACTTTTCTGAACTTGCCTTTCATTCTGATTCATGGGGACTGAATATTTTGGAGTCTAGGTCCATTAGGTCATGGGATAGGGCCTGAAGCTGAGAGGTCATTGATATAGGGAACTCCAAGGAGAGGAAAATCTCCTTTTCAAAGCAGATTAGCCCTGAGAAGTTGAATGACTTGCCCAGGTGTAAGGTTAATGGAATCTGAAGACTTTCCATGTCCCTTTGTATTGGCAAGTAAGTAGGTACTTAGCACCTTGTTTCAAGTTAACACCTTCTTTAAGCTATTTAATTAAGGCAGAAGTAGTGAACACCTGGGAGGAAATTGCAGATGTAACAGGAAGGGGCAGAATGGGAGAGGTGCTATACTGTGTATAATGAAGAGAACCAGCAGGACAGTCAGGTGTTCTCTCAGTGAGCACCTGGAGGCGGCAGCTTTTGCCAAGAACTTCCAAGAACCAGGCTGAGGAACTAGTGGGAGAGAGAGAGAGAGAGAGAGAAGGATCCCTGCTTGAGGGAACCTGTCCTGTTGTAAAGGCTTGGGAATGTGGGTGTTCACTACATTAACCATGTTTATCAACTTCATTACTATTGTAATGACTTTGGCTTTCTGGTTCCAGGACTCAGTTTTCTGGTATTTGAATAAAGGCTTTGTTTATGCCCTCCATGTGGAGAGTTTGCTACATTTTGTGATTCCCATCTATACCAGCTTATTCATAACCACCGTGGGTGTTGTGAATATTCCATTATTGTTATACTAGGGTCATATGGTCAGTTATGTCATGGCTTAAAGACTGATTCCATCCACTTGGACATGTTGTTTCTTTCTTTGGTATTATTCCAAAATCATGGAGCAAGAAGCATACTAATGGACTTCTTGCTCTTCCCTCTAGGCTGGGCAAGAAAGCTATCTATCCTGTAAAACAGTAACACTTTTAATAAGAAGTGAGTTATTAGGTAGTGTGAATCTGTAATGTACTTCAAATAGAATATGTGGTCATAAAAAGAGGACTTTTCCCCCCAGGCTATCATTTATGTCTCAGCATAAAAGTTTTTTTTCCCCAGTCTAAAACAGGATTTCTTTTTTGGTGTTTAATGATACAAACCATCTTAAATGTAACTCAGGCATATTTTGAATTTATTTGTGAGTATTTAGCTAAAAGGCTTTTAACAAATAACTGTAGAATGTCTTTTTCATAATGTAAGATATAGTCCAGTGGTTTGTACGAATAGGGGAACATGAAATACCTATAGTAAAGATGAAAAGGAAAGATATGAAAGGAGGTTCATTTTGGTTCCCTCGTATTTTCCTGCTTTTTTTCTTTTATACTTTTTCCCCTTTCTTTTTTCAATTTTACTTTAAAGACAGGGAGGGGAAAGCATTGAATAGGAAAAGACAGCTAAGTGATAGAAACTGAATGAGTTTACATTGCAAAGATTGAACTGAGCTAGACTGGAGATGCCAAAGGTGCCAGTTTTCTTTTTCTAATTTCCCCCTTAGTCATCTATTTCCAGGAAAGAGGTGATTAAAAAAAATCTTTTTTAAAAAAAATCACAATTTTATTTTCTTTATCTATCCTATGCTATCTCCCCACTCCCACCCCATTTAAGAAAAATGCAAAGCAAAACTCTTGTGATAAATATACATTAATAATAATGGCTCATGATCATAGAGTGCTTCAGGGTTTGCAAAGTAATTTAAAAGTATTATCTTATTTTATCATCTTCACAATAATCCTTGGAGCTACCTCCAAGTTCTATCTGTATTTTACAGCTACAGGTGCTAATCTGTATTTTACAGATGGGAAAAATTGAGGCCATTGAGGTTAAATGATTTGCCCAGGGTTATAAAATTATGAAGTAGCTGAGACTTGATTTGAACTCAGGGTTTCCCAACTCTAGGTCCTATCCTCTGTGTCACCTAACTATCTCCCAAGAAAAACAGATTCTCACTTTAGCTTTGTTCAAATAAATGTTTCTTATTTTGGACTATAAGTTTACTGAGTCCCTATCAAGAGTTGGGTAGCCCCTTCATCATTATTCCTCTCTAATCATTGTAGCTTATGACATTAATAAAAATTCTCTTGTTACTGTTTAACTGGTTCTTTTGGTTCTGCTCACTTCACTCTGCCTAAATTTATCTAAGTCTTCCTGGTTTTCTCTGAAGCCATTTACTTATTTATTATCATAAAATAAGATTTCATTACATTTGTATAGTATAATTTCTTTAGCTCTTCCCCAATTTATAGGCACCCTGTTAGTGTGTAGTTCTTCGCTGCTCCAAAGAGAGCTGTATAAATTCATATGAGCCTGAACTAATTCACTGCTTCACCAAGAGTACATTGGTTGGTGTACCTGTCTTTGTGTGGCCCTTCCAACATTTGGCATTTTCCTCTTATTAACTTTGACAGTTTGATGGGTAGGAGGTGGAAACTGAGTTGTTTTCATTTATATTTTTCTAGTTTTTAGTGATTTGATTTTCCTTTGACTATTTGTCAGTTGAAGGAATGGAAAAGAGGTGGTTTTCAAAATTATATCTTTGGGTATTGAAACTGTACTTCTTAAACTTCATCTCAGGTGGATACTTAAGTTAGAGCTGATCTAGGAACAATGGGCAAAGCATAGTTTTGTTTGGTATAAGGAAAAATTTCCTAACAATTAGATTTGTCCAAAAATGGAATAATTGCCTCCTGAAGTAGTGGATTCCTCATTGCTGGAGCTCTTCAGGTATAGAGCAGATGAACGCTTGTCAGTGATGCTGAGAGAATTTCTGTTCATATATATCTGAGAATGAGAAGACTTCTGAGGTCTCTTTAGAGTTAGCAAAGCACCCTGTGCAAGAGATGAGAGCAGTATGTTTTGAGTGAGTCCAACTACCACTACCTATGGTCTACCCACAGACCCTGATGGAGGTAGGTCAGGACCCTGAATCTAAAAGTCTTGGAGATAGAAGTATCCACTAGGTTGCCACACCTGCTTCCATCCCAGCACTCACAGCCATCTTTGAGGGGAGAAATCACTGTGGAGAAGGGACCCACCTTCCTCATGACCACCACCAATAGCTATTGTTCAGCTGCCAGCAACAGATGGAAAGTGTAGGAGTCCTGAGGTTAGAAGTTTCCCCCTCTCCCAGACTGCCTATCCTTCTTCTAGCTTGGTCTTCCCAGTCATAGGGAGGCAACATCTGTGGACAAGGAGCTAACTGCTCCCCCTAGTAGCCAACCCACTGCCATCCCCAGGGAAGGCAAGCCATTCTAACTGATGCAGCAAGGCACTCTGAAGGAGGTAGTGACGCCCTCCACCCCTATTTCTACCACCACCACCACCACCACCTTGACCACCATTTCCTCTCAGACTCCGAGGGAGATAATCCAAGACCCTGGACTCAAGACTTTGTAATAACAACACTTCTAGTCCAGTGCCCTTACCACATCTCTGGGAAGCAAGCCCTGGGGAGATGCAGTCTGGTAACTGCTTCTGCAGGTGTTATGATCATAGCTATAAAAAATCCCGAAAGAGACGTCTTGTCACCAAACTCCCTGACACTGTCGAATGGTTTAACATCAGAAACTTGATATGATTTTAGCAGTGGAGATGAGAGTAAAGAAGAGACATTGCCATCTGCTGTGCCACTGCGTGATGGGACCTTTCCGCCTGACTTACAATGGAAACTTGCCATGTATGTTGCCTCCCTCCTTCGAATGTAGGCTCCTTGAGAGCAGGGGTCTGTTTTACTTTTCTGTTTGTATTCCTAGCACTTATCATAGTGCTTTGCATATAGTAAGTGCTCATTAAATGCATTCATTCATCAATTCATTCAGGTGCTGAGATTCTTTGATATCTGGTTAAAGTTATTCAAACCAATATAGTATTGTGACTGTTGTATAAATATCCTTCTTTGGGAGGGGTGTGGGTTGTGGGTAGGTGGCATGTATATCCCTAAAGAGTAATTTGCCAAGCCAAATTGATACTCATGGCAATACTGGTGGGATTTGATAAGGAATATGAATACTGAGGAACATTGTCTTGCCTATTTCCTATCAGTCTCTATTCCCCCTTTCCTTCCTAACATCTCCTAATTGTAAAATACATGGATCTAACTCAATTCAGCAAATAATTTAAGTATTCACTATGTATAAAATACTCTTTTAGATGATGAAGACAAAATTTTAAAAATTACATGTCCTCAAAGAACTTATATTCTAGTAGGCAGTATAGCATGTAAACAGATAAAGTATAAGCTCATTAGATGAATTAGAAATAACAGCCAGAGGAAGAAGGACTTCCCATAGAAGGTGCAACTTGAACTGAGCATTGCAGCAACTGAGATTAAAAGGTAGAAATTAGGAGGTCATACATTCCAAACACAGAGGACATGCCTGTTCAAAATTATGAAGGCAGATTGGTCACTAAATCCAGGGGGGAAAGGCAGCCATTTTTACTGTAATTTAGATTACATAAATAAGAGTGGTGTCAAGTAAATCAGCAGGCCAGATATACTGAGGCCAAATTGTACTTGGCTATAAATGCTAATCTAACAGATTAGTATTGTATCTTTGAGGTTTTAATGAAATAAGAAGATTCTTTAAGAGGGGAGTAACATGTCCAGATTTATTTTTCAGGAAGACTATCTTGGTGTTTTCTGGAGGTTTTATTAGAAAGAGGGGAACATAGATGCAGGGAGATCATTTAGGAAGCTATTAGGAGGAAAAATGAGGGCCCTCAGCTAAAGTACTGTTCATGTGAGTAAAGAGGGAAGTGAGAGATATTGAGAAAGTAGGCTTGATAAAACTTGGAAATGTATTGGATGTGAAAATTGAGTGGGAGGGAAGGGTCAAAGATGTCTCTAAGATTTTAAATCTAGATCAAAAGGATGGTCGTGATCTCAACAGAATAGGAAAATTTAGAGATAGATGGATTTAAATGTCAGAAAAATAATATATTCCACTTTAAGCATATTGAGTTTGAGCTCCTGCGAGATATCCAAGTGGTAAGATCCATCAGGCACTTGGTGGCATGGTACTCCAGTGGAAAACTAATGGCTGAGTTGGTAGATTTGATTGGTAACCACATCTGATTGATAATGAAACTCCTGAGAACTGATAAGATTAACAAGAGAGAAGGTTTAGAGAGTAAAATAGAATAAAGACTGATCCTCGGGGGACAGCAATGTTTAGGAAATTGAGAGTCGGATGACACAACAAAGGAGAGTGAAAAGGGGAGATCATATAGATAGAGAGCCAGGGGAGAAGGTCACAGATATCAAGTAAAAAGAGAGTGTCTATAACAGAGTGGTGACTGGCTAACTGGGGAACAAGCCAAAGAGAGAAAACAAGACTATCATTTGTTTGCAAATGTCACTGTAATCTTTGCAGAGGACGTGAACTAGAATTAATCAAAACAGTGAACTCATCAAATTTCAGGACATAAAATAAATCCATATAAATTGCTGGTATTCCTGTGTTCTACCAATAGGACCCATAGGAGAAATTGCATTAAAAATAATTGCAGAATGAAGAAAGTACTTGGGAGTCTATCAAAACATACCTAGAAGTTATATAAATGCACTTAAAAACATACTTTACAGAAATAAAGGACCTAACTAATTTGAGATATATGAATGTATCATGGGTAGATTGAGCCAACATAATAAAATACCAGTACTACCTAAATGGATTTAGTTATTCAGTATCATCCTAGTCACACTACCAAGAAAAAAATCTTTTAGAAGAAAAAAAAGATTTTAAAAAATCTCAAGGGAAATAACAAGGGAAAAATGGGAAAGAAAAAAGCTTCGTAGCACTATACCTTAAACAATATTGCAAAGCAATAATGATCAAAACAGGGGGCAGCTAGGTGGCACAGTAAATAGAGCACTGACTCTGGAGTTAGGAGGACCTGAATTCAAATCCAGCCTCAGATACTTGACACACTTACTAGCCCTGTGACTTTGATCAAGTCACTTAACTCCAATTGCCTTGCCTTCCCCCCTCACAAAAAAACAAAACAAAATAAGACAAAACAGGGGTAGCTAGGTGGCACAGTAGATAGAATTCTGGGCCTGGAGTCAGGAAAACTCCTCTTTGTGAGTTCAAAACTGGCCTCAGATTTGACTTAGACATTCACTAGCTGTCTGCCCTTAGGCAAGTTAACCCCATTGCCTCAGTTTCCTCATCTGTAAAATGAGCTGGAGAAGGAAATGACAAATTGCTCCAGTGTCTTTGCTAAGAAAACATCAGACGGAGCCACAAAGAGTCAAACATGACTGAAAACAACAGAACATCAAAATGGTCAAAACAACTTTATTTCATTTAAAGATAGACGGGTTGATCAGTGGAACAAATTAGGTGTACAGAGTGGAGGAGATGAAGAGAGTAAGTATTTAACTATGTGCCAGGGACTGACTTTGTGCTTTATAAAGTTTGTCTCTTTCAATTGTCACAATATCTTTGGGAAATAAGTACTATAATTGTCTCCTTTTTTACAGTTAAAGAAACTGAAGCAATTGGTGTTAAGTGATTTGACCAAGGTCACAGGGCTAGTAAGTGTCAAGTATCTGAGGTTAAGTGACTTGTCCTGGGTCACACAAAAAGTGCCTGAGACTGGATTTGAACTTGAGTTTTCCTTACTCCAGGCCTAGAGCTGTATCCACTGTGTCACATGGAACTGGTAGCTAGTGTGACCAATAAACCCCAAACCTCAGATAAAAGGTTAAACACTCATTATTTGAAAACAGTTTGCTGGGAAATTGGAAAGTAATCTGGCAGAAATTAGTTTCAGACTGACGCTCCAAATGGAAACTTGACAAAATTATGTAGTCACCTCATAAACAAATTAGAGGAGCAATGGAGATATTAACTTTCTCCTGTCAATTACCAATATCTCCCATGAAGAAGAATTCATGAAGAAACGAAAGAAAAAGAGGGTTACAGGAGATAAAATGGACAATTCTGATTATATAAAACAAGTTTTTGCACAGCAAAAAAACCCCAAAGCAATGTAGCCAGCATTAGAGGGGTGATGATTATTGGGGGAAATACTTTACAGCAAGTCTCTGATAAAGGTTTTATTTCCTAGATGTATAAGAAAATGATTCAAATTTATAAGAGTAAAGGCCATTCTCCAGTTGAGAAAGTCAAAAGCTATAACCAGGGTTTTCTTTTTTTTCCTCTCATTTTAAAAAAGGGGCAGCTGTTACAATAATGCAATATTCACAACACCCACAGTGGTTTTGAATATGCTGGTATAATTGTGATTCACAAAATGTAACAGACTCTCCACATGGGAGGCAGAACCAAAGCCTTTATTCAAATACCAGAAAACCAAGTCCCAGAACCAGAAAGCTAAAGTCATTACAGTAGCCACAAAGCTGGTACACATGGTTAATGCAGTAAACACCGACATTCCCAAGCCTTCACAACAGAACAGGCTCCCTCAAGCAGGGATCTTTCTCTCTCACTCACAGTAGTTCCCCAGCCTGGTTCTTGAAAGTTCTCAGCAGAAATTCCCAAAGGAAAGGTCTCAGCAGAAGTTCCAGCCTCCAGATGCTTACCCCAGGAAATTCTGCCATTCCCTGCTGGGGCTTTTCCTTATATATGCCTTAGCTCCTCCATATTCTGCCACTTCCTCTTACATCAGCAGCGACTTCCTCCCAGGATGTTAACTACTTCTATGTTAATTAAATAGCTTAAACCAGGTGTTAACTTGAAATAAGGGACTAAGTACCTGCTTACTTGCCAATACAAAGGGGCATAGAAGATCTTCATATTCCATTAACATTAAGGTAGCTAGGTGGTACAGTGAGCACAGGTCCTGGAGTCAGGAGCATGGAGTTGAACTCTGACCTCAGACACTTGACACTTGCTAGCTGTGTGACCTTGGGCAAGTCACTTAACCCCAATTGTCCTGCCTTCCCCCCTCCAAAAAAAAATTAGGGAGTTTTCTAAGGAAGAAATCCAAACTATAAATAGCCATATTAAAAAATGCTCTACATCATTAATAATTAAAGCAAGTTAAGGCATCCCTGAGGTTTAACTTCACTCTCATCATATTAGCAAAGTTGACAAAAATAGAGGAAGCAGCTGTTTATAACATAATGGCAGCCTTCTATATCTTTTGACACTGAATGGATATAATTGTTGTTCATGGACTGTGCCACCATTATATCACACGAGGGAAATGTTGATTCTCATAACAACTCTGGAAAGTAGATGTTATTATCTCTACTTTACCGTTGAGGAAACTGAGGCAGGAAGAGTTTAAGTCATTTGCCCAGGGTCACACAGACAGTAAGTGCTTCAGATCATATTTGAACAGGTCTTCCTGTCTCTAATTCCAGCACGAGATCCACCATGCTGCCTGACTCAACACATCGTCTTACTGCCTTTTGCTTTCCCTGTACTCTGGTGGAAGCAATGGTAAAGCGGTTCTCAACCTGTCGGTCGTGACTCCTTTGGGAGTTGACTGACCCTTTCACAGGGGTCGCCTAAGAGTATCAGAAAACACATATTTCTGATGATTTTAGGAACTGAGACACCACTCCTCTATCCATCTCCAGGCGGGTCCGCTCACGTGCAGATATGCTCACATATGAGTATTAAAGGGTCGTGGGATTAGGAAGGTTGAGAACCACTGGTTTACAATGAAATACAATGAAAACCGACAGAGGAAATCAAGGAATTATATACATTATCACACACCTTTATTATATACATTTGTGTCAATAATTTATAAAATAATAAGTCCTGGATCTGATACATATTGTCAGTTTGACCCTGGGTCACTGTTACGTTATAATTTCTCCCGAGTTGAAGTTCAGAGGGTTGCAATAGTCTATGCTACTTTGTCAAATATACAGAGTCCTTAGACTTCCCTTTTAAATGCCGAAGTTCCATCATACAATAGTTCTTTCTGCCTCACCCTTCTCTCTCCGTACAGTCCTGTCCTTTGTGCACCTGGTGTTCACCTTTAGCTAAAAAGAGTTCTAATTAAAACAGGGATAGAAACTTAGACAACAAAGGACAGATCCCAGAATTGGGAGTATTTGGATTAAAGTCCTGTCTCTGATGTGTAATGGGGTCAAAGCAAGTCACTTAAACTCTCTGGACTTTATAGACAACTGTTTAAGTCTCTGCACTGAAGAGAAGGTGCTGGTCTACATTGGTAGGGTTCCTTCCTCCAAGGGAACTGCCTATACCAATAAAATGGAATAATAAGGAAGAATTATAAGGAAACAAACTGCATTTGTGATTTTTATTTTTATTTTTTTTTAGTATAGGGTCTCTAAGGTCAGGAAACTTCTGTCAATTTTTCACTAGCCATTTTCTTTGCAACTAATGGTCTCATAGAGTTGCCTAGGACAATGAGAAATTAAATGACTTGCCCAGGGTCCAGAATAACCAATATGTATAAGAAGTCAGACTTGAACCCTGAACTTGGCTTTCAGACTTGTGTTCTCTTTTATTACCTTTGGCATCAGAAAGATAAAATCAATGGCAACTATGATACTAACATAAATATTTAAACGAATGTTAGCGATCTATATGTAAAAACCTTTAACTTGTCATTTCTTTTTTCCCTTTTAAATAGTATTTTATTTTTTCTAGTTACACGTAAAAACAATTTTAATATTCATTTTTATAAAATTTGAATCCCAAGTTTTCTCCAACACTCCCTTTTCCCACCTCTCTAAGTTAGTAAGTAATTTGACATTGGTTGCAATCATGTAAAGCATATTTCCATATTAGTCATATTGTGAAAGAGGAAAAAGAACAAAAGAAAAATAAACATGAAAAAGATGAAGTGAAAGTAGTATGCTTATGATGGGGTGGTGGGACCTGGATCCCCCAAAACCCTAAGACCATGTCTCTGTAATCCAGCCACTCCCACCACCACCTCCCACTCCTGAGAAAATTTTCCCTGGTTGTAGTCCTGACTTTATTTTCCTGTTAGGATAGAGACAGGGCTACTGACCCAAGGGCTCTTTCCCAAGGTGCCTGCCCAAGCATCCTGTCTCTGATGCTTGCCCAAAGTCCTTGCCTCTGGCACCTAAACAAAACAAAACGAAATAAAACAAAGCTTGTCTATTCTCCCTTACTGTCTGCTATACTCCATACGCTTCCTCATCCATAGCTTCCAAAGACTCCTGGGCCCCTAGATTAGCCAATTAGCATCCCTGGTTTTCCTGTCTCCCTTTTCTATGTAAGTTCTATATTTTCACCCCCTCACTCCATTAGGTTGCAAGTTCCCCAAAGGGACTTCAACCGCTTCTGTTGGCATTATAATAAACTGTCTCTTGACTGAAAGACAGCTTGAGTGTGTGCATTTGTTCCAAGTGACTCTGCCTTGGCATTCTTGGGGTCCCAGCACCTCTAACCTCTACACCAAACCTCTTTAGGTCCATCTTCATCTTGTAATAATAAAACATTTTAATAATTGTTACAAATTAGTCTTGAACACAATGCCCTGCATGTGGTCAGTACCTACTAAAGGTATATTGATTGATTGTCTTTTTAGAGCTCTCCAACTCTCAGCATGCAGTTTTGGCCTATGTATAGTCCCCCAAATATAGGATAGAACCTTTTCATCATAGATGACTATCCAGAGTGGCCCAAAAGTCTTAGTGCAGTTTAGAGCTATTAAAACTTAAAATTGCACTAAGTCTTTTGGGACATCCTGTATTTATTCATGTGAGTTAGGAAGCCGTGTAAAGAGGGATAACAATTAAGCTCACAGAGCTGTTAATCTATTGAGGATAGAAACTTGGAGCAAACACAGTTTGACCTTGGGGCCCTAGTTCTAGTGCAAACACCTTGTTTTGTAGGTGAGGAAACAGTCTCAGTGATTGGACTTGCCTTAAATTTGACATAAATGTTTCACCCTGTTAAAAAGGGTTATTCCATTTTCCAAAATGGAAACACTCAGAGGAGGTACAAGATTACTAGAAGGTCACAAGCCTTTAGGTGGTGGCCTAGCAACTTTTCAAAGACCAGATCTATACATCAAACTGTCCCTTTAGCAGCACTACTCCATAGGAGCCCAAGGGCTTGTTCAGATCTAATCAGACCCCTATTGAGCCTCACATCCCCCACCCTCACCCCAGTTTAGCAGCTGCCCTCCGGCTGCCGAGTTTTTCCTCATCAGAAATGTATAGACCCCTATGTCATGTATGATAATCAGTGCTTGTAAGTTCAGTAAGACCATTGCAAAGAAAAAAAATTGGCCTTTCTCAGCTGGGTACCAACAATTAAATACAATTTATATATAATCCCATCTATCAAATAACTCTCTGGCATTAATTACTGTGGAATTAATTTATATTATTTTTTTCTGCCTCAAGAGGGATTACAACAAATGTGAGGATGTAATAGACTAAATTGGTAGGGATTACTCTAGTGTAACCACCTAATAGATTTAGCAAGGATGGATTATTATTTACGATACTCCTAGCACCATTAAAATAACTTCCAGCCTTTAATTCTCTGTGTGTCTCTTGGTGAGTAAGGTCTTGGGGAACCAGTTATCTCTTATGCAAGAAAAAAAGCCAACAAAAAACCAAAACATCCAATTATAGAAGGTTTATCTTTGTTAACGTCCTACTTTAATTCCTGATCGTGATTTGAGTGTGATTTAGGCTTTTCTAAGGCTGTACCAGTGGATTAGAAGTTCTCAAAAGTTGTACCAGGTGGAAAAGTCATGAAGGATGAGCCCAGGGACAGAATGTATCTCTGTTGACTGTCTATTATTTCCAATTTACCCCGGATAGTGCTTGTTTGTACTTTGTTCTTTGCATGTTGTCCCCCTATTAGATTGTAAGCTCCTTTGAGAGCTTACTTTTCCTTGTCAAGAAAGTGGCTGGCTTTTACGTTGGCACTTAAATATTAATTGACTGACTGACAAAACCTGGCTAAGTTTGAAGGGATTCAGTACCAAAGGTTTGCCATTTTTTCTTGTTAAAGTCAAAGGGCTTATACTGGGTAAAAATCTCCTTCATGAAATTGTAATCCTTGAAGCACTGAAGTACTTAGCATTCTTATTTCAGATACACGAGTCAGGTTCTCATTTAGGAACCTGTTGAATTTTTCAGCATTCAAAGGAATAAGGGGAAAAAAAGTGAAATACTTGGCTTCCAAAATCATCGGAATATTCGAATTGGTGTTACCAAGGAACTTCTGAAAAGACTCAAAGAAAGACCTGGAGTATATTAGGTTGGGTACTACCTGAACTCTCAATGTGACTGGAGGAAACCGTAATAGCTGATAAAGTCTCTCCTTTCTTGTTCATCTCCTCCCCCATCCAGTAAGGAACAGAGGTTATGATGGAGCTAGTGATTCAGAAGCCCATAGACACAGCTCCCTGGACTGGGCACACCTTGACATTTGACATTGTCTTATACTGAGAACTACTATTTTCATTTGAGTATTATGGTAGAATGTAAATAGAACATAGCAGAACATAGCAGAAAGAACAGAGATATTTGAGGCAAAGCAGATCAAAAATTGTAGTTTCAGTGATGAAATTTATCATGCCATGGGAGTGTGATTCTTGAGATTTGTCTGAGTTTAGGAATATACCCATGGTATTATTTTTCTTTTTCTAAAAATCATTTAAATGATAATTTTGGATTTTTTTATCATTTCTTTTCCCCAGTGTATTATTCTTCCTTATCTTTCCAACTCAGAGAGCCATTTCATATTAAAAAAAAAAGAATGAAGAGAAAGAAAAGAAGTTTCAGTAAAACTAGCCACCATTTCAAAACCTGCAGTTTCCTGCAGTTTTCCATTCTCATAGACTTTGGCAGAGAAGTATTGGGAAATTGTCTTCCATATCTCTTTGTTTTTATCAAGCTTGAACATTAGAATTTCACATTTTGTTATGAGTGTTTTATTCTTTCCATCTATAATTTTGTAGCTATATGTATATGTACATATATAGATATACTCACATAAATGTATTTTATCACATTATTGTCATTTATCTTAGCAACTAAAACTAGGGCATAGAAAATAGAATTTTATCTTTTTTGTTTTCTTTAAGATAAATCAGTTTCAGTCTCCATGAACTTAGACTAGAAAAACCTCTCAGCACCTTTTCCCTCCAGCCACCATTCATCATGGATTCTCTGGGAGTGCACTAATTTCTAGAAAATAAACTACTTTCCATGAGGCTTTTTAAAGAAATATTTGTTAGGCCATGTCTTTTGGTTTAGAAAATATGGTCCCTATATGTATCCCCCAGTACAATGGTTCCTGCCAAGAATATTGGCACACACATATTTTCATTCCATGAACGTAGCACCTTTGACTTTCTAATGAGAATTGCTTTGGTTTTTGTTATGGTCATAAGACAGATTCACAGTAGACTAAGTTACCCCCATGAAAAGTCCTGGAAACCTAGACTTATGAAGAATAATCTTTCATTAGATACTTCCTTGCCTAATACTCACACTTCAAGGAATTAACTTAAAGAGCTGCTCCAGGGACAGCTCTAACTGCTTTGTCAAAATGGAATTCTGAATTCTGTAACTGAATAAAACAGTGCTAGAAATTACATTCCAGTACTTCCAGACCTAGAAATGAATAGAGCAGCTCTATATGTAGAGGAAGGACAGAGGCATTTGCCACCATCAGGGTGATCCTGGTGGGTCCAAGCAGGTAGGTGAGATCTAGTTAGGAATGAAGGGCAGATTTAATGGAGAAAATGTCTGGGAGAATAAGATATCACAAAAGCATTTGCAATTATGAAGAGAAGGCATAAGGGATAGGAATAAAGTAGATAGATGTGGTAAATTGATTTCTATTTCTCTGGCCATATATTTATGCTACATAGAAGTGCTCTCCAAACTAAAGGCACAGTTTCATCCCAAGGAGTCTGTTGTCTCACCTCAAGGGGTATGGGATCAGTTAAGGCTTGGGAAGGTGAGTCACATCCCACCCTCCCTGTGATAACCAGTCATGGAGCTTGTCTCCCTTACTATCTCTGTGTAAGTTCATACCTCCCTTCTTCTGCATTGGGCAATCCCCCTCCCCCAAAAGTTATGAAATCAAACAAATATTTTCAAGTGACTGCTATATATTAGACTTTGGGGAGAGGAATGCAGTGAACTCCTTTCTAAAAAGAGGAAACAAATATAATTTTATGGAGAATAAATCTGAAGGGAATAAGTACAAAGTAGGCAAATGCAGGGTATTTGGAGAGGGAGCTATCATAGTGCTTTGCCTAAATCACAGGTGGGACCATGCAACTCTCTTATTCAATAAATTCCAATGGCTCTCTGTTGACTATAGGTCCAAATACTATTTCAAATATTTTTCTTATTCTGTTAATGTTTTGTGTAATATAATTTAACAATGTTCAAAGTTATTAGCACCATTATTATGATTTATAAATAAGTGAATATACATATATCAAGAGTACATGACCATTAAAAAAAACTGATGGACACATGATCAAAAGAGTTTAGATTCTTCTGCTTTAGGAGATTGGGGAAATGGGGATTTTGTTTGTTTACTTGTAATAAAATGTGGTCCAGCAAAAACAGATTGTCATCCTCTGGCATGACTCAGTTGGCCCTTGTTTCCTTTTAGATCCTGGATCTTTTTGCTTATGTTATGATGGATGGTTGTGGGCAACTTTAGACTTCATTTAAAGCAAAATGTCCTTTAAAATGAGAATTGACTCCTAAGTATGGTGGGCAGTAGGTTTCTCCTCCCTGAATGTCTTCAAGCAGAGGCTTGGGTGATCATTTGTTTGTTGGGGATGTTGAAGCATTGATTCCTGGGGCTAGATGGTCTCTGAGGTTCTTTCCAGCTCTGAGATTTTGTGATTTTTCTGGTTGTATTAATAAACCAATCAACATTGCTTAAGCACCTGATGTGTACCAGGCAAATGCTAAGCATTTGAGATTTAAAAAAAGAAGCAAAAGACATTTTTCCCTCAAGGAACTCACGATTTAAAGGGTCAGACATTTGGTTAGAGTAAAGTGAGAGAGAAGGAAGTTGAAAGGTAACTATTATTAGACTGAAAAGAATAAAGCCCAGGTGTCCATTCTCTGTCTGTAACATGAATTATCACTTAAATAAAAATCAGTGAAAGTATGTGTTTATGTGAAGATTTGTTACACAGAATTCAGTGAATCTGGATCAATGAAGCATTGTTTCTGTAGTTCATGCCATGATATGGAAATCCCTACTGACATAGAGACTTTCCTTGTTTCTGTGTCATTTATTTTGTCTCTACATTTATTTTTGTCTCTGCATTTATTTTGAGGCTTCTCATCAGTGATTTCTAATGTAGAAATCCAAAGTGCTTTCATATCTGTTTTCTCATTGTAACCCAACAACCTTCTTTGCATTTTGTAGTTAATTATCTGTGATAGAAGGGGATTGGATGGGGAGGTAATATGGGCCCCTGCACTCCTATTCTTTTGAATAGTAAGTAATGAATGTGTGTGGTTTTTTTTATCTCTCTGATAGTTCCTATGGCTAGGTATGCCTTAAAAAAATGACCTTTTCCACTATCACCACAGTTTATAGCCTTAATGCCTATTTGATAGAGAGACAAAATAGTGTAAGGGCTAAGGCAGTGAAGTATGGGAATGGAAAAAGATCTGGGTTTGGAATCAGACAACCTGAGGAAGAAGGGCATAAGCATTCACATAGGGCCAAGGGTGGCGAACCTGTGACCTCAAGGCCTCATGACCTTGAGGCTATAGGTTCCCCACCCCTGATATAGGCCGTTCTGTGTGCCAGGCACTATGCTAATTGGTTTGGTTTTTAAATTTTATATTTAATTTATGAAATAAGTACTTTTATAATATGGTAGAATAAAAAAATGTGCATGAAACTGCAAATTTATTATGTAAAACTATTTCTTTTAAATATATAATATTTTTAAATATATGATAAAGTTAAATATATAATAACATAATATATTATAATGTATAAAATATAATAATATATAATATAAAATATATAATAAAGTTATCATATAACTTTTCCCCCTTTTTTTCTTCCCTCCCCTCCGCTGCCCTAGAGATGGCCACTTTTAAACACAAATATATATATATATATATATCTACACACACACATTTATATATTATATATATGTAAAATCATTCTGTACATACTTCTGTTTATCAACAGATAGTGTCTTCCTTCATAGGTCCTTTGTAATTAATTTGGTCATTTATAATAGTCAAAGATGCTTTTATAAAAGCTAAGGAAACTGGTGTAGACAGAAGTTAAGTAACTTACCCAGGGTCATGCAGCTAGCAAGTGCATTTGAACTCAGATCTTCCTGACCCAGACCTGGCACTTTATCTATGGTGACACCGAAGTCAGTTTTTCTGCTTAGTACATATAAGCCCTCTATGCATCTATGTTCTTTGGGCTTCATTTTCTTCACCTTTAAAATCTGATTAGGGTCAAGAGGGTGGTAAGAGGATCAAATGAGACAATGTGTGTAGGATTATTTGAAAGCCATAAAGTGACTTTTAAATGTTGCCCATCATCCCCACCCCCACCCCCATCACCCCCACTACCCCTCATCATCATCATCATCATCATCATCATCATCATTATCGTCATTGTCATCATCATTATTCTCTTCATTGCTAGTATTATATCTTTAAAATTCCATCTTTAGTGTTATAAAATAATCAAAGGGAAGGAGAGGGCTATACTCAATGGCCCCTAAAGACCTTTCCAGCTCAAAATCTTTTAGGCCATGATTGCACCAGGAGTTACAGGATTCTGGGCTTTCCATTTATTCACAGAGTGAGCCTAGACAAGTCTCAGCCACTTTGAAGTTTAATGTCTTCATCTAAAATGCAGGCAATGATTCTTAGATTGCACAACATTTGGGGGAGGAAAGCATTTGGTAAAATAAAAAAGTAAGGTAAAATATTAATCTAAATAACTACTAATGCCTTTAATTTGTCCTCCTCCCCTCCCCCATTATTAAGGAATCTGACAGTTGAATATATCCATAGGACTTAGTATAAGCTCAGGACTTAGTAGGAGCATTCTATGGCCAAATTGAGGAACAGAGAATAAAAACCCGGACAATTAGCTTAGAGCTTTGCTGCTAACTCATTCTGTTAGCTGTCATGATACCACAGCATTTTATACATTTTTATTGTTTTATTTTTGCTGTGATTGTTCATTTGTTATTAATCTTAGTGGAGATCTGTGATTTCATTTTGAATGGTATTGGGAACTCCCCAGGTGGAAACTCCCTCTCTTCATGGAGCATGTACATCAGAAAGGCTGAGGAGTCTGAACACTCAAGTTCAGATCTTTCCATTGATGCTTAATACCTGTGTGAACCTATGTTCATTTAACTTGTATGGGCCTCAGTTTCCTCATCTGTAAACTGAGGGCATTGTACTAGATTGGTGGTTCTCAACCTTCCTAATGCTGTGACCCTTTAATACAGTTTCTTATGTTGTGGTGACTCCCAACCATAAAATTATTTTCATTGCTACTTCATGACTGTAATTTTGCTACTGTTATAAATCTATCTGATATGCAGGATTTATTTTCATTGTTACAAATAGAACATAATCCACAGGTTGAGAACCACTGTACTAGATGGATTCTGAGACCCCTTCCATCTCTAGACCCAGGCTCTTACAGTCCTCTGCAACTTCTGGTCTTAAAGAGTCATTGGCACTGAGAGTGATTTGCCCAGGACCACAGAGCTCACCTGTAAAAAGAAGAGTTGGACTAGATTAAAACCTCTGAGCTATTGATCCAACATTATATAATCATCTCCTACTTGTAGTCTATTTATAGAGTTGCTCTGGGCACTAAAAGATTGTGGCTTGACAAGGGCTACACAGCATGGACTTAACTGAAGAGTGAATTAGTGGAGGTAGCACTTGTAATGAGATCTTCCTGACTCCTAGCCTGGTTTTCTATTCCTGGTAGTACCTCTTGGTGTTGTAGGATAGGGGCTGAAGCTGCCATTTCATTGGGCAGAGAACTCCCAGATGAGCAAACCCTTTCCCTTGACCAGTGAAGGTCAGTACTTTCTCTGCAGCTTCTAAAGAAAGTTAAGAGGTTAATCATAGAGCCAATATGACTTTAGATGGAGACAGAACTAGGGGGAATGTTGCATTCTGCAAATTTATTGTGGGCAAATGGATTCTAGAAATTATTTCTAAAGCTCTGAGCCCCAACACCATACCCAGAAAACTGCCTTTCTGTTTTCACATGTTAATTAACTTTGAAGTCACTGTTGTTGTTTCATGAAAATGAAAACTGTTACCACTAAGTAGCTATGTCATAGGGGAGATATTTCTAGACATCATGTCTCAGTCTCACATGCTGGTAAGTGATCCTGGTTTCTTTAAGGCTATACCAGTAGAGTCCAAATTTTGCCAAATTTTGCTAGGCTGGAAAAGTTTTGAATGTAGACCCCATGATTGATAATATTTGTCATCAGAAGACCAGACAGGCTTGTTACCAGGTAGATTGCAGGATAGAATTTTAACAGGGTTAATTGAAACTTGGAAAATTATGGAGCCCTGTAGGCTTGTGGTATTTGTCTGACCAGTCTGTTTCTGAAATTCACTTGGAAGAAGTGAGAATATGTAAAACAGGGCTTGAACTTTTAATGATTACATGTGTGTGCTTTTTTTTTATCCTGAAACAGAATCTCTCCATCTTCTTTCCTACAGGGTGCAGCTTTAATTCGAATGTTGGCTAATTTTATGGGCCATTCAGTATTTCAGAGGGGTTTACAAGTAAGTAGCCCATTTTCTATTCTCTCTTTTTTCTTCTTCTTGTCAGTATATTCTTTTCAAAGCATATCTCAAGATTTAGGAAATCACCAATACAGGGTTGCTGAATTTGATTGAAAACACAAAGACTTGTAAAGGTAAGCAGTGTCTTTCAGTATGATAGATGAAGTTGTAGATACAATTCTCACCATGTCAACTGCCTGAACTTGAACAAGTGTATGATTTTTCCTCCATTTAATGTGCTCTGCCAAGCAGAAGTAATTTTTGAGTGTTCAAGAACTAGAATAACCTGGGTTGGATTTGCTGAAGAAAAATGTGCTTCACTTCAGTTATGTTTAGAAGTTGATATGGAGATAGAAATGAGTAATATTAACCTTGCTAGAATGACATACGTGAGAAAAGCTAATCATGCTCCACCCCCTTCTCTCCCAAGTACATTTACTGTTGCTTCTGACTTAAACACACAGGGACTGCTCTTAGTTCTGAAAATATCTCAAAAACTATTTCTTCTAATTAATAAGTCAGTATAACTAGAAACACAGTTTTTTCAGGCAGAATATGGAGTATGAAGTCTTCTAGGCAGTGATTCATGGTAAAGTCAGTCTCTTAAACTGTTTGAAAACAAACACAAATATTGAAAACAATACAACTCTTTTATTCTGTTGGAATCTGTTTGAGTAAATCAGGTTACCAGCAGCTGTGATTGATGAATTATTTATGATGCATTCTGCTACTTAGAAGTGTCCTTTAAAGTAAATTGATGTTCACCTGAAATACAATTATGCTAAGACAGAGAGAGCAATCAATCTTATCTGCTCTTGGTAAGCTTTTCATTTTGAAATTTAAATAAACTACATCTGGGATCAGGTCATATTTTAGTACTATAATTCTACCTTTAACCAAAACTTACCGAGAGGTAAGGTATAAAGTAAAAGTTAAATACGTTGTGTCAACTCTAGATATATAGAACAAAAGGGAGGGGAAATACCTTGTAAGGAGGAGTTACTTCCTGCCTCCTTTCCTGCCAGCTCCCCAGATACCTTTGAAGCTTTGTACTAACAAGAGCTGGAATATGTATTCCAGTGGGAGCTAATCAATTCTTTTTTCTTATATAGAAATACAGTGAACTCTCAATCTGTAGGGCGGGTTTTTGTCAATTTTTTCCCTTACTCTAGGTTCACAAGTTTATTGGGGAAATCACTTTCTTACCAATTTCTCATTTACAAAATCGTATATGTGAAATAAAATATATTTTTTAAAAAGAAAACAAAAAGGAAATGTATATGTGGAGGGCATAAGAGAACGTTTGGGACCAGAATCCTTGAAATTTACCAAATCTCTGGGAACAACAGGTCTGATATGGACACACAATTCATCTCTCTCCTCCAAACTTCCTCTTATTACCATTTCTCTGTGAAACTTGGAATATGGTGGGTCCATATATGATCTGCTTTGCTCAGGGCAACACAAATGGGATTTTATTTACAAACAATTCTTTTATCTAGAGAAGTAGCATGGTGTCATAGATAGAGAACTGAGTACAAAGTTAGGAAGACTTGGGATCAAGTCCTGTCTCTGACACATACCGGATATGTAAGCCTGGGCAAGTCACTTAACTACTCAGCATTTCGGGCAACTCTTTAAAATGGTAAATTGCAGGAAAGTGACATGGATGGAGGAAATTTTCTCGCCCATGCATTCCCTATGTGAGTGAAATCACAGGTGAAAGTCCCTATGCCAATAATCTCTAGTTACCTGATATATAAGATTTCTTTTATTTGTCCACATCAATGTTTATCAAACTCTCAGTAGATTAATTTTGTTTGCAAAATATTTATTACTCCAGAACATGTTTTTATCACATAGCTCCTTTCCGTGCGATGCATGTTTTTAATCGACATTTCTTTTTTCAGCAAATCACTGAAGTCATAATTTATCTAAGACAGCTGACATTTGGTCCTTGGCTTCTGTTGTAGCCCACCTCTCTTTGGAGCCTGGATGTGTGCTTGCATTTGTCTTGCAGTACACGAACTGGTTAATTTTGAACTTGGCATGTGGTGCCATATGTTTGTCAACATTCCATTTCATTTGCTCCCTGACATCTCATTGATCAGGCAGATCTGTATCCTTCTGAACTTCACTTGCCGCTGCATTTATGCTCGTCCCTCAACCTGATTTAGTGTATCATCAGCAGTTTGGATTAGTTTACAGTAAGCTTCTGTGTCTGGGTGATAAATTAGCATATCTCTTGCATGAAGATGTATAGTGTACATTCTGGAGTTGACCTCCTGAACAGACACTTTGTGTCAGGGAGCTGAGTGGTCATAGGGTGGGAAATTATAAGCTTTCTTGTGTTTAAGAGGGCCCTGGGGAGTCTTGGCTTACAAGTTGTTGAAAGAACTAATTTAGCATGTCAAAATTACCACCTCCAGAAAACCTCCCCAATTGTTCTCATGTTCATTAAGTTTCTTTTGTATGGCAACAAATCAAAGCTTATTATTTGAAATCAAGCTCAGGATAGAAGCCTGGGTGTGGGCAGACCCCATTTAAGAATGCAGTCTAAGGAGACAGCTATGTGGGACAATAGAGGGAGTACTGGACCTTGAGTCAGGAAGGTCTGAGTTCAAATCCAGTTTCAGACATTTATTGTGAGATCTGCAAGATCCTGGATAATTATTTAACTTCTGTTGGCTCCAGTTTCCCTGTTCGCAAAATGGAACTGATAATAGCACTTACTTCCTAGGGTCATTGTAAGCATAAAATGAGATAATATTTTTGAAGTGCTTTGCAAACCTTAAAGCACTATAGAAATGGTAAATTAATTTTTAAGGCAGTTTTTGAGCACTCAGAACTAATTTTCCTTCAGAAAGGATGGTGTAAATTATGTTTAAGCTCCCAGACCAGTCCACAAAAGCCTCTTAATGTTCCCCAAGTACAGCACTAATCATACCGGTTCAGTCTGTACCAGAACACCATTTATTACTTTTTCTGTGTAAAAATATATTCTGGTTTGGTTGAAGCAATTCCCATAACAGGAGGGGCTGTCAGGGAATGACATAAGATGATTTTTATTTGTGAAGCCAGAGTTGATAGCAACCAGACTGGGAGTTTCCTTGGAGAAGTAAATGAATTATCTTAAATGTTTTTGGCCAATTTTTGACCAGTTGTCATTCTATGTCCATTTACTGGGATAAGAGAGAAGATTATGGAAGGAGTGGCTTGAGAAAAGGATAGAATTTCTTTAACAAAGGGAAAGGGGAACTAATGTGTATAACCCAGAGATGGGTCCCAAGGTACCTGAAGATGACCAGCATCTAACAAGAATGAAGCCTAGCTGTAAGAAGCATCATGGCAAAGTCAGTAGGGCATTGGACTTGGAGCTAGAAATTGTATGGTCCTGGATGAATCACATAACCTTTCTTTGCCTCCCTTTTCTTCTATGTAAAACTAGGTGGGAGATGGGCTCAGTGGCCTTTGGAGTCTTCCAGGACTACATCTGTGATCTTATGATTTCTTGATAACTGTTAGGCTTTTGCAACTAAGAAAATCCTGAAAACTCAAAGCTAGAAGAAATCTTAGAGGTTATCTGTTCAAATAGATGAAGAATCTGAAGCCCAGAGAAGTTAAGTAACTTCTCCAAGGTTACCTAATAAATTAATGGCAGAGCTAGGACAAGAACCACGGTCTTTAGAATTCTCAGCCTAGTCCTTTTTGTCTGGTTCCCTAAGTGGCATCTAGGAGCCCCCTTCAACTTAGACTGTTAATCCTCCATGGACAACTACTCAGATTCCAGGTACTGTGTGCACCCACATTTTCTAAAACCATAACTATAATGTTATACTTATATATATATATATTATATATGTATGTGTGTATCTATATAAAAATAACTATATATTATATGTACAACTCTAATATAATGTATATATGCTTTACATTAACGCACAAGTGTATGTGTGTATATATATATATTTATACACACACATAAATGTATGTGTGTGTGTGTGTGTGTAAAGCCATTCACAAGCAGCTTTCCAGAAGAATGCTACTGTGAACAGCTTTTCAAGGTTCTGATTACATAGTGTAGTGAACTCTCTATTTATTCAATAACAAATCAGAGCAAAACAGTTACAGAAAATCAAAATACAGCATTCACAACAACTTAGCATCTCTAGCAGGCCCTCAGACTCGGCAGCTCCTCAGCAGCTTGGCTGGCCCTCTGAAGAAGCTCCTCCACCACAAGTTCCCAGGAAATTCTACCTTTCCCAGTTGGGGTTTTTCCTTATATACACTATTGCTCCTCCCTTTTCAGCTCCTTCCTCTCATGTAAGCAACAGGAGTTCATACCTTCTGTTTCCTTAACAGAGACTTAGTTTGAAACTTGGTGCTAAGTACCTGTCACCTTAGCAATACAAAGGGATCTTCAAATTTCCATTTCTATTACTATATGCTATACATATACATGCACAGACACTAAGATAGATAGATAGATAGATAGATAGATAGATAGATAGATAGATAGATAGATAGGTACAGATACAGATATATGTATTTAACTAATAATGTGCTTGCCATTAATAATGAGGTGATGCAATCAGTTCAAAATGAGAGCATTGAATGAAATGACATAATAAGAAAAGCAGCAATGAAATGTTTCCCTCATGGACCTGCAGAGGGCTCTTCCACAGCTGTGCACAACATCTATGAGAAGAGGACCCATTAGGACTCATGGGAAGATACACATGTAGGAAATGCAAGTGGCCAGGATGTATTCTGAGAGCATATGTGTAGGGAACATCTATGGTGAGGGCACATGTAGAGAAAACCAGGCAGGCAGGAAAAACGCCTATGCCATCTGTAAAGGGGGGACTTAGAGCCTCTGGGGATGCAGGAAAATTGGTATCTTCTGGATGTGTCCTCTCCTACCTCTCCTGAGCCTACTTCTTGTTTCTTTCTCATAGACTCCTCTGGATACTGTTCTGCCAACTTCTGCTCTATTAGACATTGCTCTGCTGAATGAGTCTTAAGCTTCTGGCTCATTTGAAATCCTTCACTATCTCTTCTTGCAAGAAAACCCTCTTAATAATGATCTAGAATACAAATCTATGAAAGGCTTTATTCCTTACATTGTCACAAGCCAAGATAGGGAGAAGTAACTATTGCTGTGTGGAGAAGTGCATGTCTATAGGGGAAGTGGGCTTCTGAATGGGAAGTATTTTCCACAAGTACTTCCAGTATGTGGAAAACACAGTTATGCTGGGAACATAAATGGTCTGTCACTGGCCTTGGGGGTAGTTTATTGTATTTCAAGATGAGATAAAGAGGCTTTCTACTTGATTAGTTCAGTATTGCCCTCAGGTGGTCCAAGACTAGGTGTATTTTACCTTTTGGTTGTCCTTGGCTCTAGAACTGGGATAAAGGAAGGTAAAACATAGGAAAATTAATGTGAACTGGAGGCTATTTTAAAATAGAATTACTGATGTGAAGAAATGGAAGAATCAATACCCCTGTTTCCCTGCCACCATGCTTTTCAGGGAGAACAGACCCCTTTTTTCTGTTGTTTTTTTTCTCCCCCTCCTACTTAGAAAATGCAGAAACCATTGCTAAAACCACCAAAAATCATTGCTAAAACCTTCCTCATCCTTTGAGCTGTCCTGTTCAGGAAACCTCTCAACTGTTCATCAAGGGATCCTCTTCAGCCCCAGGTGCCAAGATCTTTGGAACAACAAGAACAAAAAACAAAAACAGCCCCCCAACAAAACCAAACCAAACCAAGGTCCTTCCAGGTAGCTAATGCCCTCATGCCCTCAGCCTAATTCTTTTCTTTAGACTCCAATTCCTGTCCTTGGGTCTTAGGTCCTTCTGTCAGGACTGCCCCCACTCCACACACACACCCCAGTGCAGGGGTAAAACAATATTTTTCAAGGAGTCTGTGAACTTGAATGGGGAAACATCTTGATAACTGTATTTCAGTATGATTGCGTTATTTGGTAATCTTAAGCATTTTATTTTATGCATTAAAAAACCATCATTGATTTCTGGGGGCAGAGCCAAGATGGCAGTGTAGAAGGAGCAAGGTCCCGCAGCTCCCACACAGCCACCCTAAACACCCATAAAATATGACTCTGGACAAAGTCTAGGCCTCTCAAACTCACAAAAATACCGAAAACACATCTCTCGCAGAAGGTAGCTTGGCAGCAGGGGATCAGCGCAACAGCCTGAAATCAAAATGGGCCAGGCCCCAGGGTAGTCAGGAGGAGCCAAGCCAACCCGAGCCTCGCTGCAGCCAGTCTACAACAGAGAGGATCTACAGCCTCCAGCAACTCCACATCTACCAAGGTGTGAAAAATAGGGATTAGAGAAAGGCAGCTCAGCAGGAGGGGCTCATCCTGCAGGCCTGAAGGCCAGGAGCCAAGACCAGCCCAGCCTGAAACCACCATGCGGCCAGGGTCCAGGGTGGCTGGGAGGAGGCGAGCCTCCCAAGCCACAGCATGAGTCTACTTCAGAGAAGATCTAAAGCACCTGGAACAATCTTCACATCTACTAAGCCAAGATTAGAGGTCAGTTAAAGTGAGTGAAGCTTTCAAGCTAAATTTGGGGGAGGAAAAGCAGTTACGGCCAATCTACCCCCAGGGCAAGGAAGCAGTGGGGGAAGGGCAGGAACTGCTTCAGAGCCCCTGGCCTGCAGAGCTGGCAGGGGGGCTGAGTTGATTGATCAGGGCCAAGTGCTCTTGCATTGAGCAGTCTGGATTTGGATTGTGGTCTTGGGTGGTGGTCCTGGGGAGTGCTCTCAGCAAGCCAAAGCTGGGAGGGGCCTGCAACACCCCTCAATAGCTCCCCAAAGAATTCATCTGGGAAAACCCCAGAGATTTGGAACAGAGCTTCCCCCCCGGAAGCAGAGTTTCACAAAGCTAAAAAAACCAAGTAATTAATTGACTGGCCAACATGAAGAAAAGAAAGCAAAGTAAGAATAGCAATAAAACTCTAGATTCCCTTTTTATGGACAAAAAGGATCAAAGCATGGAGCAGGAGGAAGACAACTGAGTCAGAACTTCCACACCAAATGCTTCCAAGACACTGGAAGAATACCTACTAGCTATGGATCAACTTAGAAAGGACTTTGAAAAACCAATCAGAGAAGTGGAGGAAAAATTGGAAAGAGAAATGAGAATGATGAGAGAAAGTCATGAAAAGAGAGTCAACAACCTGACTGAAGAAAAGAATACCTTAAAGAGCAAATTAACTCAAATGACAAAGGAGGCCCAGAAAGCCAATGAGGAGAAGAATGCCTTAAGAAGTCAAATTTGCCAGATGGAGAAAGAGTCTCAAAAGCATTCTGAAGTGAATAATTCCTTCAGAATTAGAGTGGAGCAAGTGGAAGCTAATGACTTTATGAGAAACCAAGATAGTATTAAATAGTTACAAAGAAATGAAAAAATAGAGAGCAAT
>CM053597.1:196854722-196885804 GCA_028646575.1 Pseudocheirus occidentalis | reverse complement strand
GTCTACCTGAAACCCATGACAAGAAAAAGAACTTGTAAAGCATCCTTCAAGAAATCCTCAAAGAAAATTACCCTGATGTTTTAGAGTCAGAGGGCAAAATAGAACTTGAAAGAATTCATCAATCACCTCTTCAAAAAGATCCCCAAAAGAAAACTCCTAGAAATGTTATTGCCAGGTTCCAGAATACCCAGTTAAAGGAGAAAATATTACAGGCCACCAAGAGAAAAACATTTGAATACTGCAGAAGCACTATCAGGATAACCCAAGATCTGGCAGCTTCTACACTGAGGGATCAAAGGGCCTGGAATATGATATTTCAAAGATTAAGGGAGCTGGGATTAAAACCCAGAATCAGCTACTCAGCAAAATTGAGCATATTAATCCAGGGGAAAATATGCTCTTTCAATGAGGTGGAGGACTTTCAAGCATTCTTGCTGAAAAAAACCAGAATGGAACAAAAAATTTTATAATCAAACACAAGAAGAATGAGAATATCAACATGGGAAAGAAATCATAACGAACTTATCAAAGTTGAATTATTTACATGCCAATATGGAAAAAACGATAATAGTAACTTATGAAACTTTTCTTAGTATGAGGATAGGTGAAGGGAATACAAATGGATATATATGTATACTCACACATATGTCTATATAGGAGGCTATATATGCATATGAATACATATCTGAGCATGTGTATATATGGGTATATTGAGGGCATGGGATCAATTGAATGTGAAGGGATGGTACTTTAAAAGGCAAATTCTGGGGTGGGAGAGGACTAGAATGAGAGGAGTCAGGGAGAGACAAAATGGGGTTAATCATCCTGTGTGGAAGAGGCAAGGGATAACTATTACAACTTTACTTTCATTTACTCTCATTGAATCCGGTTTAGGGAAGAAATGGCATAAACTCTAAACTGGGCATCATGCCACACAAGAGTAGGGGGCGTGGGGATGAAAGGTGGGATGACGGAGAGGAGGGCAGAGTCTGGGGGAGGGATGCTCGATACTCACACTTCAATAAAGGGACAGGGACAGTGTAGAGAACCAAACAAGGAGGGGGGATTTGAAGGAGGGACATATGATCACTGTCACAGTATGTCCACTATGAAGATGTCCTGTATAATCACACCTACACAGCCTGTATTGAATTGGTTGTCCTTCCAGCTGGGGTGGTTGACAAGGGAGGAATTGAACGAATCTAGAATTTAAAGCTCTGCAATGCCTGCAACTAGGAATTAAGATATACTGGGGCTGGTGTAGGGAGACCCAACCTGCCCTACCAGAAAGTTAGAGAGCAGACCAGGGGAGGGACTCTACAGTGGGATAGCTGTTTTGGGGTTGGGGTAGGGGAAAGATGGGGAGAAAATTTGTAATTCAAAAATCTCGTGAAAATCAATGATGTAAACAAGAAACAAATAAAATTTATTACATAAAAAACTATCATTCCGAGAAAGGGCCTACAGGTTTCACCAGACTTCCCATGATACAAAATGATAAGAAATCCTACCCTAGCTTATGCTGGAAATTCCATATACTTCCAATTTTCAATATCTGAAGGATTGGCCATAAGATAATAGGTATTTCCCTAAAAACTACCAAATAATGAGGTTCTGTGTTCTCTTTTTGAGACTGAGCGTCTACTATTCCTCAGCTAGATGAATGGATGGAGAAAAGGGGAAGTCTAAGGGAAGAGGCCATTGTTTCTTCTGCCTTCTGTCTTCTGCAGATCCCCTTTCTTGGTCTTTCATATGCAGATGGTAGCCCGCAGCCTTAAAGAGTTTTTGGTGGCACTCTCTAGTTAATATACTCAAGTCCAAATAATGTGTCACCAATTAGTCCCAACAATATACCAATGATATCAATTATGTGCCAATACAGAATCATTTTAAGTGGTCTCATTATTCAAATTCTGGAACCAGTTAATATATTTTTACAAAATTCTAACTTTGAATAGTGCACGAATTAGACCTAGTTGTAGTAAATCCTTTGGAAAATTTAAAGATAGTTTCTTTGATTGTTGCAAAGACAAGTAGGACAGGTAGGAAAACTGGAAGCCTACTCATCATTCTGCAATGGCCTCAGGTGGAAGAGAACAAGTGATCTGAATCATTGGGAATATGGAAAAGAAATTTTATAAAAGGCTATGAACAGGCATCTAGGCTAATTGAAGTGTTCCTTGGGGTTTACACTGACAGGAGGCAGTACAGATCCAAATCTATAGTGAAAATCCCCTTGAAAATTTGATTAGTTTTCACATAACTATACTTAATAGGTTGATAAATTAAGACCTACGTGTGATATGAATGTTATGGATGCAAAATTAAAGTCAAACAAAAATATTAGATACCTTCTGTGTTTAGGGCACTTGGAAAAGGTTAAAAAAAGATAATCTCTGCCCTCAAGGAGCTTATTAAGATTTAGCAGAACCAGTAATATGTGAACACTAATGATTATGTTACAAATTAGAATGTTGTAACTGCACAGAAGAGCAGTGAAGAAGACATTCAGGGAGGAAGGGATGACTTTTGACTTGAGGGTCAGGGAGAGTTTTATGGAAAAGAGGGAACCTAATCTTGGCTTTAGTGGAAGAGGTAGATTTATGTATAGAGATATAAAAATAAGGAGGCTCTTCTAGGTCATGAAGACAGCATGTATAAATGTGTGGAGATGGAATGGGGCATTAAAACACCACAGAGTACATTTTGGCTGGAAATAGTAGTTATGTGTAAATTCAAGAAACTCTAAATATATAGTATGTAAGTGGGCATACAAAGACCTCACATTCTACTGGAGCATATAACATCAGTATATGCCAGGAAGTAAATATGAAGGATATGCAAAGTATTGATATAAAGAGTGACTTAGTATTGATTGGGTGATAGGTGAATTGGCCATCTGAAAGTGCCATAATCTTTATATTGTTGTTGTTTATATTGGCAAATACTTCAACTCATTCTACACTTTCGGCTTATGCATGTCTTGCAAATACCAAATGTAGTGACACCTTTAGAGCAGAGGTGTCAGATTTATTAACCTGAAAACCCCTACAAAGTTTCATATTGCAACCAAACCTTAGATTAAAACGTAATTACCTAATGATTAACAAAATAAATAAAATACAGTTCAACATAGATCATGATAATTTGTGGTTTCCTAAGTCAACATTCAGGAATCCTTTTTTTCTTTATGAGCTTGATACCACTGCAGCAGGGTATCCAGGGTCCATATAGAAAACCAATGTCTGTTAAGCTATATCACCAAGATAATGATATTAGGAACAACTGATATAAAATGTAGTGTTTTTTAGGGAAACTGTATAAGACCATTACCTTCCTCTAAACCTTTTATCAACTCTTTTATATTGAAGGAGGCATGACTTCCTAGTAAAAAGGAAGTTGAACCAAATGTTCATTTAATGTGTGTAGATAACATCTAGCTGCTATATATGACTACTGAATAACACACTTAACAACTATTATGTCTTACAGATTGTTTCTCTAATGTCCTTGAACTTAACTGTAATATTGATAGAAACAGAAGGCAACAAGTTTAAATCTAGAAGTCATCCAATGAACCATTGAGTGAAAGTGGTATCTATAAAATACACCAACATCCTCCAAGAAAGGTACATACGACCTAAACATATTAAAGAGAAGACTGTGACTGAATATGTTAGGAGACCTACTGGCATCCTAAAGTCAAAACTGAATAGGAAAAGTACTCAACACCTATATAATTCCAATTATAAGGTGCTCTTTTGAAACTGGGAAATGAATCATGACTTAAATTATTCTAACAAAAACACATACAGGATTGATATTTCCTCTCTAAAAGGAGGAGGAAGAATGATAGACATTCTTAGAGCACATAACAAATAGTCAGAAATCTATAGAAGTGCTTTATGAACATGCACATATCAGTTCACTGAGCAGCAGTCGATGCTGATAAGAGCTACGTGCTGTTGGATTTGTCAAATGTAGCTGAAATTAATTTACCTTTTATTGGGCTTATGGAATAGACAATATTCAAGAATGGAACAGAAGTTCCTTTTATAGGGACTATTCCGAAGAGGTCTAAAGCACCATTGCCTGGTCAGGGTTTCAAGGCAGCATAATGACTGGTGTGAGTTCTTTCTTAAATGGAGGTTCAGAAAAGAAGTTGCCAATCCAAGCAAGAGGCTATAGGGGTAGAGGTATTGCTAGGGCGAGAAGGATTCTGCTGGAGGTAGAGGTTGGTGGTAGTCTTGGATAGCATTGGTTGGTATGAGTGAAGAGGAAATCTGTACACCTGAGTCAATCATACATCAAACCAATAACTGTTGTATGAATTTGTTTTATAAAAAAGGAAGAGGAGTTTGATGGCAATTTAGTACTTGATCTTTGCCACTCAAAATTATGGAAAGGTTTTTATCTTTAAAGAACCCAGGTATAAATGACTAATATAGATAGATGAGAAAATGTTGAGACAGAGAGGGACAGAAAGAGAGAGAGAGAGAGAGAGAGAGAGAGAGAGAGACAGACAGACAGACAGACACAGACAGACAGAGAGAAAGGAGAGAGAGAGACAGAGTGACAGAGAGACAGAGAAGGAGAGAGAGAGGGAGAGTTGGAGAGAGGGAGAGAGAGAGAGAGAGAGAGAGAGAGAGAGAGAGAGAGAGAGATTAAGAACTTATTATATGTACATACAAGACACTATGCTAAGCATTGGGAATATATGTATAAGCAAAAAGAAAGTCCCTACCTTCAAAGAACTTAGATTTAAGTGTGTATGTGTGTGTGTGTGGGAGGAGGAGATAGCATATAAAAGAAGGCTAAAAAGAGGGAGAAAGGGAGATGAGGAGAGTCTATGTCCAGGTAGTAAGGTTATCTAGAAACCATGTACTAACCAGGGTTTGAAGATAGCAGCATGGCTGATGTAAGTGCTTCCTTGAATGGACTTTCAGTAAGGAAGTTGTCAGCCAGAGCAAGAGGCTATTGGTAGTAGAGGTGATGCTAGAGTGAGAAGAACAGTGCTGGAGGACAGAAGTGGAGCAGTGGTCTTGGGCATCACGTGCCAGCTGGGAAAGAGAATTGCAGCGTCATTGTTATTGTTTTGTTCAGTTGTGTTTGACTCTTTGTGACCCCATGGACCGAAGCATGCCAGGTCCTTTTGTTCTGCACTATTCCAGAATACACTATAAATTGTAAAAACTTAGTGATTATCAAATGCCTACCAAGATATGCCCCGGTAGCTTGCATTATACACCAACAGCTCCAAGCTATATGGAACAGAATGCTTTCAAAATAGACAGACAAAGAGAGAAGATATAAAAATCATGTCCAAGGAGGAGACACCTGTGACCCCCATTGTCTCACCTGCTAAAAGTGTACTTCCTGTCTGTCTATCTGTCTGTCTATCTATCTATCTATCTATCTATCTATCTATCTATCTATCTATCCATCCATCCATCCATTCATCTATCCTCCCTCCCTCCCTCTCTCTGTCTCTGTTTCTGTCTTTCTCTATCTCTCTCTGAAAACTTCAAATAGGGTCACGAAGAGTTTGGGCACAGCTGAAATGACAGAATTAAAATAGCAGCAGCAGCAGCAGCAGGAACAACAATCTCCTATATTGTTCTGGGCTCAGTTCATTATTCAAGTGCACCACCTGTCCAGAACATCTATGTGTGTTTGCTCATGTGTATATATGAACGTGAGTGGATTTTGTCAAGCCTGGTGATTTATTTTATCTAGGTAACTCGTGGCATGGAGTCTCTTTCTGCTGAGATATGTTGGCAACTCCTCTGTAATTTATGACCTTAAGGAATTGCACAGGGGTTTAGGAAGGTAAATGGCTTCACCTTGGTCACATTGCTGTATGTGTCAGAGGTGGGGCTTGAACCCACAGTCTTCCCGATTTTAAGACCATATCTGGATCTCCTATGCTGTGTTGCTTCACATGGGCAAACCCTGCCATATCTTCCCTTCCACACTCACTCATACATGTAACCTTTTGATCAAAACCTCTCTGCATGACATACGCTCCATGGAACTCTCAGCTTCTTAAAGCCATTTGCTCCTCTCTAAGTAGAACAGGGGAACTTCTGGTTCTGGGTCATTTCCGTAAATGCATCTTTAGTATTCTCACTTTCATTATGGTAGCACCAGCTTCCCTTGTTCTTCACACTTGTGAAGACATCAAGAATAGAACAGGTTTTATTAGCACAGCAAAGGATGCAGGAGGAGGGACTCAAACTTAAGCCTGTACATCATCAGGACCCTCCCTCTCCCTTCCAGTACGCTACGTGACCCTAGAGAATTGTGCTGCTCTTTGTACTCATACTACTGTCATAGAAGCCCCTACTACTCCCCTCCACTACCAAAAAAAGAAAAAAGATTCAGAATATTGATAGAAAGTTCTGACATGACTCCCTCTGGTGGGTGCCTATCCCAAAGGATGTGCATATTTCTCATGACTTAAAGTTGCACCCCAATTGGGGCTCCAAGTCAGAGGAAAAGATGTGGAATGATGGATGTGAATGAGTCAAAAGTCTGAGAGGTAAGATGTTCTCCATGCTTTGAAGAGCTCCTATCTCTCTCCCAGCCGTCCACCCCAGGGTAGCATAAAATCCTTGTGATTTATGCATTATCCTTCATGGAGCCCGAGAAAGGGAAAAATCCCTCAGGGTTTGTCCTTCCATGTCTCCCCCTGCACTATCTGATTGCTTTCTTCCTCAGCCACTTTTGTATCACTGCCCTGTTCTCAACAGACATCAGGGTGGCTTGTTTAAGTGGTGCCCTTTCTTCCATAATAATAATTTTAAAATTATAATAATAATTATTATTATTATATTACATAATAATCCTTTTTTCCACTCATTTTCCTTTTAGATCCTATTTTGGGGGGCAGCAGGGTGGGGCAGTGGATAGAGTTTAGAGGCAGGAAGACATGAGTTCAAATCCAGCCTCAGACATTAGCTGTGTAACCTCAGACAAGTCATTTAACACTATTTGCTCAGTTTCCTCATTTGTCAAATGGCATGTCTTGCTGGGTCTTTGTGAGGAGCTGATGGGACCGTTAGAAAGTGCTTACCACAGTACTCAGCACCTAGTAAGTGCCATATAAATGCTAGTTACTATTATTATTATTAATTATTAGCTTCATCTCCTTGCTAGTAGATAGTACTAGCTTTGAGACATCTTGATTGGAATCCTGGCTGAGTGAATTATAACTTTCCCACAACTTCCTCTTCTTAATACATCTCATAGCTCTTCCTTTCATGCAAAAGACTGCCTCAAGTGACTTGGGAGCCGCACACCATTTAAGTGAATCCTGCATTTTTATCTGTTTTGTTAGTTGTGTTAAGCCCCCCAAGTCATAATTTTATCTAAGCTATTTCTCAGATAAAAGAAACATGATTTGTTGATGGGACCCATACTTGGATGTTTTTCTGTCTTGGTAGGACCTGTGTGAATTTGCCCTCTTTTGGCACTGTCCAAGAGAATGTGTCATTTTTCAGATATAATGAGACATCAGAGTAGAAGCTTTTGAAGTTGTTTGACTAAATTATTTTGATGTCTTATCTAAGCTAATTTTAATCAACATATTGAACTTAGCATGATCTTTTATTCAGTGATTCTCAACCTTCCTAATGCCAGGACCCTTTAATACGGTTCCTCATGTTGTGGTGACCCCCCAACCATAAAATTATTTTTGTTGCTACTTCATAACTGTAGTTTTGCTACTGCTATGAATCATAATCTAAATATCTGATATGCAGGATGTGTTTTCATTAGTACAAATTGAACATAAGCCACAGATTGAGAACCTCTGGTGTAGATAATTTTAAACAGAAGCCTTCTTATTCCTTTCTCTTACATTGATCAAAGATGTTCTCTATATCTTCATAGACCATGGATAAAAAGATATGTTTTTTAGGGAGGAACAAGTAGGCATATGAGTGTAATGCCAAGCAAAGGCAGCTTCCAAGGTTCAGATTACCAGCACAGCAAACCCCATTTATTCAGCAAACATTCACAGAACAGAGAAAGTCAAAATACAGTATAACTCAAACATTTCACAAGTAAGCTCTTCATTCAGTCCAGGTACTACTCCACTCCTAGACGGTACGTGCTTTTAGTCAAAGTCTCTTCTCAAATGGAGAGAGTTCTTCTCAAAAGGAGATCAGTTTCCAATCATCATAAAAAAGCCAAAGGTTTCCCACCCCTGGTCTCAAAGTAATTCTACCAATCCTTCCCTGGACTTGATCCTTCCTTTCCATTCATGGCTCCACCCAGGTCAGCCTCCTCTCTTCATGTCAACAAGTCCATCCCACAAGTGGGATTCACAAGTTCTGGGTCTTAACACTCAACCCAAAAGCCAGGTCAATTCAGGGGCATTTCCAAATTATATTACCATTATGATGAGTTAGGGAGACATTGTCATCTTCTCACATACCTTTTATGATATTGATAATTCTTTCCACTCTTTTGAAATCTCTTTGTACTATCTTGAAAATCAATCCTTAAATGTCTTTATTTTTTTTCCTGGTCAGAGTGCCATTTCCCTTTCTCCATGTAACCCACCAAATACTCTGGTGTTCTAGCAAAAATGTGGTCGTTCCACTGTCCAGGATAATGAGTATATAAGTCACTATAGAAATGCTAGCAGATCTGTTTCATTTCATGTCTGTTTGTTCTCATTTCTAATAAACTGATTAACTGACAATGAATTCTTTGGCCTTAAAACAATTAAAAATATAAATCATTCTTCAACCTTTCCTTTATCAATATATGTAATTTATTTAAATAAGCATTCATGTCTCATTTTTGTAAAAATTTGCATTAACTTTTTTCTAGGATATTGTTCTTTTATATACATATTATAGTCTTATTCTTTTAAAAAAATTCAGTTACCAAGCATTAATTTTTCTCATTCCCACCTCTTAAGCCCCTTAAAAAAATTAAAGAAATAAAAAGAAAAATATATAGAAATCCTGTATCATATAAGCATAGTAAAAAAAAAAACAAATTCTTATATCAGCAACATCCAAAAATGTGTCTCATTTTGCATTAGTTCATTTTGTCTTAGTCATCTGGTTGACAGGGTTATTCAATCCTCTGGAATCACAACTGATCATTGTATTGATCAGATATTTTAAGTCTTATGGAATTATTTTTATAACATTGATGCTGTATGATAAAGTCTTCTGATTCTTCTCATTTCACTGTGAATTAGTTAATATATAATCTTCCTGACTCTCTCTGAAATCATGTCTTTCTTCATTTCTTAAAATGCAATAATACTCAATTACATGTATATACTACAATTTATTCAACCATTCACCAATTAACAGCCACTTCCATTTCTTTGTTATTATGAAAAGAGCTGGTATAAGCATTTATTTTTTTGTTCTTTAGGCATCAGTAGGGATTAAAACTTTTTTTTGGTAGGGGAGACATGATTTCAAATTGCTTTCTCGAATGACTGAACTAATTCATGTCTCCAACAAAATATCAACATTTTTACTGCAGCCTCTCCCACATTTTATACTTTTTTTTGTTAGTTTTGCCAACCTGATGGATGTGAGGTGGAGCTTTAGACTTTTTGTATTTCTCTAATTACTGGTCATTTGGATTGTTCTTTTCATATGGCTTTGCTAACTTTTTTTCTTTGAGAGATGCTTGTTCTTATCCTTATCAACTGGGGTATGATGCTCATTTTTTTTTTTTTAGAAATTCAATCAGCTCCCTCAGGTATCTTGGAAGTGATACTTGTATCAAAGAAACTTGTTGCAAATTTTTTTTTCCCTCGTAACTGATACTCTCCTAATCTTAACTTCATTGGATTAGTGTATGTAAAAACATTACTTTTATGTATTCAAAACTTCCATTTAATCTTCTTTGATATTGTCTCCCTCGTTTGGTCATGATCTTTCTTCCCATCCATAACCCTGAAAGGTAATTTCTTTGTTCCTCCAAATTTTTGTTTCTAATGTGACAATTTATGTTTAGGCTGTGTTATTTGGAGCTTATTTTAATATAATATATGAAGTGTTGGTCTAAATCCCATTTCTGCCACACTGCTGCACAGTTTTCCCAGGAATTTTGATCAGATAATGAGTTTTTACCTCTCAGTAGCTGAGATCTTTGGGTTTTTCAAATGCTAAACTTATTCTTAAAAATAATTCAAGTGTTCAGTCTCTTGGATTGAAATTTTTAATAGCTTAGACTCTTTTTGTTTCATTTCTACATGTTATATGCCTGGTAATTACCTTTTTCCTTTCTACTTATTATTCCTGCAATAATAACATAAAGCTACAATTATGAATCCCTCAGATAACATTGATTGGTTCAGTAGCTATTAAAACAATAATTAGTATGTAGGACTATTGCCTTTTCTTTTTAAAACAAAACAATATTGTTTAAATGATTTGAACCTAGTAACATTATTCATGTTCTTATGAGTCAACAGCAGGGAAATGAAATTATGAAAAAAAAGACTATTCTTAACATCTAATGTAAACTCAAAACAATTAAGTCCACATTTGAAAGTGATGGAGTGAGTCACCTTCCTGATCACCCGGTGGTGCCCATTCAAGATCAGCCAGGATTAGAGCTGGATAAAGATAAACTTCTCTTGATTACTACTTAACTGCTATTTTCCATAAGGTAACCTACAACATGATATGTTTGGCTCCAATTATCAGGGTAGAAATTGCTTATGCAAATCAATGCAAGGCAATGAGGTGTGGAGAGGATATCATTATTATTGGTTGGTGCTCATGAAATTCTGATGACCTGAAGTTAATGACAGCCAAACCAAGAAAGGGATTATTAGCAATGAAAACGTGCAGTTACCTGCCTTAGAACAGAAGGATCCTATGTTCACAGGGGCTCCACTGATGATGTGGCAGCTACAGGTCCCTGTTCATATTATGAATACATACACATGTGTATATATATATATATGTATTTTTTTCACATGCCTACATATATGTATATATAGACATACATACATATACACACTTATACATGCACACATATATACATATATACATATGTACATATGTAGGTATATATATACATATATACACACTCATATATATTTATGCATGAATATGTATGGGTGTTCTGTACTTTGTCATGGCCAGTGGGTTTTCAAATTTGTAATGATATATTGGACATATAAATGAGAAAGCAAATCATCTGCTTGAAATCCATGATAGGAAGCAGCATGGTGTTATGGGAAAGAATGCTAGATTATGAGTTACAGGACCTTTATTCGAATCTCAGTTCTGCTTCTTTTTCTGCGTATGACTTTGGACAAGTCACTTAACCTCTTAGGGCCTCAGTTCTGGAGAATGAGAGGATTAGATAATCTCTGAGATACCTTCCAGTTCTGAATCTACAATCCAATACTAAATTAATTCCTAGAGTTTTTTTTTCAATTTTTAACCTACACTTTGGCCCTCGATGACACATGTAAGAGAGGTGGGAAGGAATAAGAAATTATTTAGTGCTTACCATTGTGCTATGAACTTTTACATGCATTATTTCATTTTAGCCTTACAACCAGCCTGTCATGTAGGTGCTTCTGTAATTTCTATTTTGCCAACTAACCTGCCTAGGGTCACATAGTAAATAGACTATAATTGAACTCAGTTTTTCCTAACTCCAAGCCCCCTTACTCTAGCCACAGCTACAGCTAATAGAGTAAATTACCTTAAAGAATTATAGGGACTCAATCTGTTCTTTCACTAGTGAAGAGAATTTCCACCTGAAGAAACATCTTTTATCGGTTCCCATTAGCAAGTGCTCTACAGCCTACAGTTTTAGAGAGTGACTTGGGCCACTGGGAAGTTGTAACTTGCCCAGGGTCACAAACTCAGTACATGTCAGAGGTGGTACTTGAACCAGAGTCTTCCTAACTTTAAAACCATTTCTCTTTCCATTTCGACCATTCCATACTAGCTTTGCTTAGTGTTTGTATATTTAGCCTTCAAGGATATAATAACATTATATAAAATTGCATTTGTTGTCATCAGTATTATTTAACAATTCAGAATAGTTCATTGTCATCACTATAATGAGTACCATCCATTGCCATGTTCTAGGTTATTTCCTTTTTTTTTAAAGTGCACATAATTCATTTCAAGTTTTATTTTTAGGTAGAGTTTGATTTAATCAAGAAATGACTATAGAGTTAAAATCAATTAGTGTATTTGGAAGGAAAGATTAAATTTAAATTAATAGAAATAACCTCTCTGGATTTGATAATCAAGGATTCTGATCTCCACTATGAAAAATGTTAGATCTGTGTCTTTTTCTTAAAGAGTTAGCATTTACCTGTGAATTTAGGCTTTCCTCTATCCTCCTTCCCCTTCTCACCTCTCTTTCTCTCGTTTCCTCTTGTCCCCTGCCCTCCCCATGCATGACATAACACAAGTTTAAAACTCCTGCTATATGTGAATGCTCCATGAGCCCATTATTTCTTAAGCTCTGATTATGTAAATGGAAAAATAAAGATCAGTAGAAGGAAAGTGGACTAATAAATAATTCAGGGCTACAGTTAAATGCGACTTTTGGCTTCTGTATTAAATTCTTTTTGTGTGATATTTCTATATCCTAAATGGAGACTTGGATCCTTTCTATGGTATTGTCTCTTCCCCCACAATGTTATTTTTCTGACATTGCTTAGCTGAGACATGGGCAGTTGCCCAAGTCAGGATTGGGAGTTGGTTTCTCCAGCCTGTGATGAAATGATAGCCCCTTCTTGTGGCTCTGTGAGTGATTGACAAAGACTGAGTCTGTCTCCTGGGCTATAGTTTGTACAACAGAAAATGTACTTAGCAAATCTGAATTAGGCCAGAAATATCCCCTGCAGCACTAAGAGGAAATTCCTCCAGCTTCATCTCTAGTTTCATGTAAATGAGAACTTTGTCTTCTGCCACTTGGTAGGAGATGATGAACATTTCCAAGCAAGCAGAGACTTCTTCCCTTTGAAGTCAGAGTTATATATCCAGTAGCCATAACTAAATGGCAGATTCATAATGATAGAATCGGTGACTGAGCAAAAAAAGGAGTGGGGAGAGATAGTACCCGTATTGCAGAATGTAGGCTTAATGGTTAAAAATGAGGTCTGGGAGTCCCCAGCACTAAAGTGGGACTGCATAGAAGACAAACTCAGCACTGAGTTTCTTTATTGGATATTAGTTTGTAGGTCAAAGCTCTGGAAGCAAATATGCATTGTTTTTATAATAGGCAGCCTGTCTTCTGCAGAAAGGCTCAGAGACTTTCAAAGCCAATGTAGAGACCATACTCACACCATTGGGAAAGTCCCTTCCTTCCTCTCCCCTCCAGTTCTTTCGTCTTTTGGTGGCTGAATGGAGAGCAATAGAGAATCAGTCCTGCAATCTAGACCTGAATAAACTTCTGACCAGGTCACAGCTGGACAAAGACTGTGAACACACACACACACACACACACATACACACATACATGCACATGCACACACACACAGAGGGAGAAAGACATGCTCTTTTACCTTAGCTCTTCCATTTTCTGGGGATATGGATATCAGTTAATGTCTCACAAAGAGAATATTTTAACATATTGAGGTTGATCAAGTTCTCTCCTCTCCTTTCTACTAAAGAAAATGTTTTTCTCTGATGCTTCAAGATGAGGGGCAGAAGGGCGCTTTATTTCTGCCTTAAGGATTTCAGATCAGATACAGCTTTCTACAGAGCTAACAGGTCCCTTACATCAGCTCTAGGCTGACCTGCTACAATAAAGGAAGAAATTTCACTAGGGATTTTTTTTTTCTTTTATAAATGAGTCAGTAAACATTTCTTATGTCCCTACTATGTGCCAGGCACTGTAGTAAGCTCTATCAAATTAAAATGAAATTCCCTTTAATCCCAGGAGCATTTATGAGGGATCTCTCACATGCCAGACATTATATTAGGTGTTGGGAAGGCAAACCCCAAACCAAACTTAAGAAATCCGCGCCCTTAAGTAGCTTATTTGGGAAGTGGAGGGATGACTGCATGTATATGTATGATTAAGTCTAAAACCTATACAAGCTAATTCCTGAGAGAAAGGTATTAGCCACTTGGAAGATGAGGATAGCATGGTACAGTGCTTGGAATGTAATAAAGTACATATTACATATGTTTCAGTAAGTTTCTTATAGAAGATGGCCTTTGATTTGGGCTTGGAAGGAAACTAGAGATTCTATGAATGGGAAATGAGGAAGGAATTCATACCAGCAACAGGGGTCAACTTGTATGAAGGGAGAAAAAAGTCAGATGAAATTTAGTATGTGGAAAATAGTAAGGATGTTAATGTGTCTAGAATGAGTTATGGTCTCCCTTGCCTACATTTTTAGAAACAATTAGTATTATTTGATGAATTAATTAAAAACATGCTATAGGTGAATCTCAGTAACATTTTAATTGGTAATTTTAATCTTTTTAGAAAGTATCATCAGTATCTCAGTGTCTCCCTCTTTGTATTAATGGAATTCCTACAAATGGAGATAGTTAATCAAATTCAGAAATGAGTTTCAGTTGGAGACTCAGTAATTATTTGGACTGTGAATTGTAATTACTGATTTATATTCTTTTAGGATTATTTAACCATTCATAAATATGGCAATGCTGCCAGAAATGATCTGTGGAATACGCTGTCAGAGGTAAAGTATATTTTGCTTATGGAGTACCAAACTCCTTACGTTTGTATTGTGTGTGTGTGTGTGTGTGTGTGTGTGTGTGTGTGTGTGTGTGTGATGTTAAGGAGAGACTATGCTATGATTGTAATTGGAGTGCTAGTCTGCTATAGCATTTCTGCTTCTCTTTTCCTCAGGCTGCCTTTATTGTTTATTTGCTATATAAATGACCTCTGACCTGGACACTTAATGCTACCCATGCTTTCTTTGCTCAAAATACCCGCAGTAATAGAGTTACCTTTTCCATGAGAGTGTCCATACTTCCATTGAAATGGGATTTTTGTATGGAAGTACTTCTTATATTAAAGGTAGAACTGTTGGAAGTTTCAAAATCAGACTTAATCCCATGTGTGAATGGCAAATGTTTCATGCTCTATTAGACAAACTGAAGTTACTTAACAGTGATACTCTAGGTCCTTCTAGCTCCAACAATAAAATTGCTGCTTTATCTTCCATTACATTAAAACATTAATGTTCACAAAGTCATTTTATGCCTGAGGTGGGCAGAAAGCCTTCCCTTAGGTTAAAGGAAATTAATTTTACTTGTACATCACTGATTTTGAATTTAAAATGCACTTTGTAGAGGTAAACATTTAACAATGGCTAATTGTTAACAGTACTTTAATAGATTAGCTTTTTAAATCTTGGTTTTTATAGGCTTTAAGAAAGAATGGAAAATATGTAAATATTCAAGAAGTGATGGACCAGTGGACTCTCCAGATGGGTTATCCTGTCATCACCATCTTGGGAAATGGAACAGTTCACAATATGATAGTCATTACCCAGCAACATTTTATTTATGACAGCAGGGCTAGAGTCAAGACCACTGAGTTTGGAAACAACAGGTATTAAGTCTTTTTGAAAGAATTGAACATTTCAAAAGTTGAATCTGTGTCTTGTTTTGTTTTTTGATTGTCTTTTACCATCACTGTTGAAAATGATTCTTTTAGAAGAATCAATATGGCAGCCCTGGGATCTTATCACTGGAGTTCTAATTTTCTATAGTTTCATTCCTTATGTATATAATGATTTCATTTAGCTTTATTTCTTACTTCAGTTGGCCATCTGACCAATGAATAGTGGAATCAAATCACCATATTCCAGAACTAGCAATTCAGTATTTGAATGACTTTTCCAATATAAAATTAACACTTGTAAAATGCTTTATGAACCTAAATGTACTACGTAAATGCTTATTATGATGATTTATAATAGCACAAACATTTAGCTTCTCCTGGATGCAAATAAGTTTGCTGAACTAGAAATCATACCACAAATTATAAAAGCAAAGGGGAAAAGACCTTTAAAACCAAACATTGAACAAATTATGTTGAACAGAAAAGGTTTCCTTTCTAATTATATCAAGTTATTTTCAAAATGATGTCAGTAATATAACTGCTTTGTATTGAATGACACTATTTTTTCTCCTTTTTTGTTGTTAATAGAAATTACATATACAATAATTTGGTGAAACAATTAAATGATTTTACTTGAAAGTCAACTAGAGGGCACAGTGCTTAGAGCACTGGGCATTGAATCGAGAAGACCTGAGTTCAAATGTAGCCCCAGATGCTTACTACTTTTATGAACCTGGGCAAGTCACTTAACAGCTATCTGCCTCAGTTTCCTCAGCTGTTAAATAGGGACTTAAAAATAGCACGACCTCCTTGGGTTGTTGTGAGGGTAAAATGAGGTAAGATTTGTAAAGTGTTTAGCACAGTACCTGATGTGTCACAGGTACTTCATAAATGCTTCTGCCGTTCCCTTTTTCAAATGTGAAATTCTGGATTATTTGCAGATTGATTGTTTAGTTTGTACATAGCCCTGTTGTTTAATTTTCCTTTTTACCCCATATGTCATTTGGTCCAGTGATAATTTTAAAGTCAGTATTCAAAAGAAAAGACAAGGTAACTCTCAAAGCACTCAATTCTACTACTTCTAACTAGCCCTGGCAAACAGATTCGAAGAGAAAAACGATTGAAATTTAGGCATAAAATAAAGTGCTTATATTAGATTATCTATGCTTGTTCCATTTTTCTTTGAAAATTAAGAGCTACCAGTAGCTTGGAGACTTGGAGTATACATTAAATATAATTTATTATCTTTAAGAAAAATGAAAATCATTCCCAGGAGGCTAGCTCCAAGATTGGCTGTATGAGGGCAAGCAATCAAGAGATTCATGGTTGTTTTCTTGCGTCTGAATTTGGAAGAAGGCTTAGGAAAGAAGCCAGTCTTAAATCATGGCCCAAACAGATCAGACTTCATCAGTTGTTCCCAGGAAGCAAACTACAGATTAGACATGCTTCTGCACAAGGCTTCCTTACTGACTTTACCGTAAGGATCTGCTAGGCAGATCCTTCTATCCCACTCTCATCTGTGGTTCTCAGAGACATTGTGCTTGGAGACTGGTTTCTACCCCAAAGCAAAAGCATACCAGTTCTCTTGCTGAGGCAAAAGTTCAGTTCAGTACCAAGGACTTTCTGGCCAGCAGTCCTCTATGTAGAAATACATCACTCAGAATCTCTGTCTGCATTCTGATCTAATATCACCCTAATTGTCCCCCTCTATCCCTGAGCTGTTGCCAGGTCTGATGTTGGATACCTGCCTAATCCTTCAATTTTCCCTGACTGCCTGCACTCCTGACTTATTATTTATCCTGATCATTGTTATTAGTATGTAGGCTGAACTCAGGCTTAAAAATTCAGTACAATCCTTTGACCTTCTTTTCCTGGATGCCCCTTCTCTAGACTACCTGCCTGTTTCCATAGCTCAGGTCTGGTTTGTGAGTCATTCTAATGAGTAGGAATGCCAGCTTCTGGGTCGAATTTGATCAAATGGTTTGTGATGTCTTAGATAATGTTGCTGAGTTCTCTGTGTATCATGCAAAAACTCCTAGGGTATAAAATTAAAGAAAACTTGCAGTTAGTGTGAATTGCAATTATTTTTGTTCTGTCAAACACTATCCAAATATAATGAACGAAACAGCCCTTACTCTCATTTCTAAATACATACATAAGCATACAGAGAATAAATGTAAATGAACAAATATGAATAAATACAAAATATTTAAATGTAAGGTAGTTTTGAAGGAGGAAACTAGCACTTGGAAGGATCAGGAAGGACTACATGTAGAAGAGAATATTTCCAGGTGCTTATGTACCCATTCTTCTGTCTTTGGAATAGACTTTTCACCAATTTCCAGACATTGAAATTCTTCAAGATCTGATTCAGATAATGTCTCTTTCAAGAAGCCTTTCATTGTTAAATCAAATGGCATTTATTAAGCCCTTCCTTTGTGCCAGGTTCTGTGTTAAGAATAGTTTTAAACAAAGGCAAGTCTATTTTCTCTGTCCTCAAGGAGTTTATGTTCCAATGAATGAGTCAATATGTATGCAACTAAGCATACACATTTAATAGAATGTAAATAGGAATTAATCTCAAAGGGAAGGTTGGTTTTAGTGTGGATGGAGGGAGGCAGAGAATGGTCTCTTGTGGAAGATAGATTTGATCTGAGGCTTAAAGGGAACTACAAGGCAGAGGTAAGGACAGCCAGTGAAAAGCCCCGGCACGTCCATGTGCTCATGTCTCAATGTTCTGCTATCCCAGTCAGAAGTTATCACTATTGGAAATTCTGCATCCATCTTTTGTAATTATCTTGCTCTCTTTTGTATGATGATTTTGTGAGTCCATTCTTATTTTTTTCCTTTTCTTCAGTAGATCTTTGAAGGCAGGTACAGTGTTGAATCTGCACATAAATGGTGTTCCATCTTTGTTGCATACATACCATTCCCTAGACAGGAGAAAGAACCATAGTTGAAATTCCTGATGTCATCAGTTTAAAAAGAAAATTTTGCAGTTTTATATTTTCTAAATAACCATTTATAACAGATTTAGTTTCATGTGTGATAATTTTTATTATGCCATGTTACAGAAATGCTTCTTTTATTTTATCATTTAAAAACTAATTAATTTAGCAAATTAAAAATAAAAACCCCAACTTTTTATATTTAGACAACTTGAAAGAATTTACCCCTCCCAAAATGACCAGCCTTGTCAAGTCCCTGCTATTCAGAGTCTAGATTAGGTTAGCAGCCTGTCATGGTAAGGTAGGACTAAACTATTTGGCATTTAAATAACAATTGAAAACTCCCTTCTGCCCCATTGTTAATTATCCCCATCACATTCCCATCTACATCTGAATATAGATACAGTTTTCAAACCATCTCTCATGCAATGGCTATATTTGAGCATTAGAAGGGCTGTTTTAGGGAACATAGACTAGACTTTCTCTCTAGATTGTGCCTAGATGGCAGAACCAGGAGCAGTAAGTGAAAGGTGAAAGGAAGTAGATATAGGTTTTAAATAAGCAGGGTAGGGGGAACTTCCTAACAGTTAGAGCTATCTTAAAGTGGAATGTACTTCCCCAATAGGTGGTGTGTTGCCTTCTAAAATTCATGCAATACCTGGTATACTGTAGAAAGTTACATGCACATATAAGCAATCAACAAGTATTTTTAAAGATCCTACTTTGTGCCAAGCATTGTGATAAGTAGGCACTAGAAATAAAAAGACAAAAATGAAATTTCCTGTAGTCAAGGACCTTGTGTTCTAATCTAAGAGGAGATTTAGATACATAAATACATGTACATGAAATGTAAATTTCAGATCTATAATTGTATATAAATGTAAAGTTAAGATCTGTACACTGATGGAGGACTTCCAGAATTAAATAGCTAGTGTTGGAAGCAGACCTTTGGACTCTGACACCAGTGCTTTAATTCCTATACCGTATAGTCAGGAATTTAGAATGAGATTAGGTAGTTCCCTTCATGGACACACTGGATATTTAACAAACAGGCTGTTAACATTCTAACAATATACATGATTAGTTATGACTCAGAATCAATTTTTCTCCTCTTTGTATAATCTCTTGGATCTTTAATATACAATGTAAGGAATTGATTCTGCACTAAAATTAACTTCCCCTATCTTCCAGAAATACTGCAAATTGTGTATGCATCTTGAACCAAGTAGCATAATTCATTCTATCTTCTTACTTCCCCAACTGATGGGGATAAGCTTATTAACAAGGTATGTCTTATAAAAAATAGTGCACAGTATTAACTTTTTTATGATATATTCAAGTATGTTTTCTACATTTTTCATTTTATTAGCATATTTTGCTTTTCCATCACCTTAATTTTCTAATTTATCCCTTGTGACAAAATGAAAGAAAAAATTAGTCCAGCAAAGCAAACCAGTACCTCATCCATATCTAGCATTATAGGCAATGACCTGTACTCATAATCCCCCACTTCTGCAAAGCAAAAACAAAAACTGATGGAATTATTTAATTCAGTTCAGCAAACATTTATGATTGGCAGTGTATAGATGTTATAGTGAATAGACCTCTGGACTTAAAAATCAGGAAAACACTCATTCAAATCCTGCTACAGGTGTTGAGTAGCTGTTACATTCAACAAATCACCATCTGTCTTTCAGCCTTGGTTCCCTAATCATTAAAATGGGGGAACTGCATTTAGTAGCCTCTGATATACCTTCCAGCTCTAAATCTATGGCCCTCCTAAGCACCTTCTCTGGGTGAGACATTCCAATACAATAAGCATTTATTTTCCAACAAGTCAATGCCCTACATGCTGAAGGTAGAAAGACAAAAATAAAATATAGTCCTTGACCTCTAGGAAATCACATTCAGTAGAGAAGATATGCTATGTAAAAAGAAAAGGAAATGAAAGATAACCCGATGATTAATGACTAGAAGATGGGGGGGGGGGGTTGACCAAAAGCAGTAGCAATTGATTTGGATCTGTTCTGGGAACAATAGATTCCTAGAGAGAAGTGAGAAGTGTGTGCATCCTGAGCATGGGGGTAGACCTGTGCTAAGACAAGTCTGGAAAGGATGGCTCAGTTACTAAATATGGCATGTAGACAATTGATACATGAATGTGAATCAAACATTTGGGATGTTGAGTCCTTTGTTTTAGATTTCTTTCTTTAAAATGAAAGTAGTAATATAAGCAGCAGGCTAAGTCATGTAGCTATAAGATTACTGGAAGGACTTTGAGTCCTGTGGTCTAAGAATTCTGCTCACCATTAGGATTTTCTTTCTATCCAAAGACTATGATATTGGTCATAGACAGTTGAAATTTTTGGACCATTCCACAAAGTCTTTCATGTGGTATCATTCAAATCTATCTTACTTTTTTTAAGTCTTGTGCTTATATTTAAGAAATTTGAGACTGTTATCAGAGTGTGTTTTGTTTAAAAATTTTCAATGACACATGCATTTATCTGTTATCTAAATCAAAGTCTAATGCAAATCAAAGTCTAATGCATATGTGAATACAGTCATCTAGTGACTTTTTTCTGGTAGGATACTAAATTATAAAGAAATCAAAGAAATCTTTGGATATTTTGAATTTCTTTAACACATAAAACGAAGCCACTAATATCCATGCAGGATTGAAGATGTAAAAATATAATCCATTTTTCGGAAGTTAATCTCCTTTTCAACATAATCCAGTGTTGTCTTAGGCTGGCTTTCCCTGTGCACTTCCCTCAGCTCTCTTCAGGGTCTTCCGGGCTTTTAAGCCATGATAACAAAGGATATAATTGCCATGTAGTCATTGATTTTTAAATGGATTTTATGAAAACTACAAATAATTGTTTAATGAAAAATTCAGAAAAAAAAACAATTTTATGTCCCTCAAGCACTGATCCCTTCGAGAACATATGTAAACAGGGTCTGGATATACTTGCTAACTTACAATGTTGAAATCAGTCCTTGAGGAAAGCATAGAATAGTCTATATGTACCCATGGGACCCATACAGTGTTAATGCTAGAAATCATATAATACAAAATGTATACTTTAAAACACTTACAGTTTCTGAATTTATATAATCCAAATACTATATAATTAACTGATTTGCATCTGAACAGCTACTTGATGCAATATCTCCTGTTCAGAAAGTGTCTTTAAATTATTAGGTAGCTGCTGTAAACAACACACAGGAATGGCTAAGGATCTCATTTTCCCTCTGTGCTTTAGGCAGTCTTGTTGTAACCTAGAAGAGAGGAACCTGCCAATTTTTATTATAATCTCTTGAATTTAGTTATTTACTGGAATAGCAACCTATGTGGACACAGAATGAAAGGATCCACTGATGTTTCCTTATTACATGAATGGTTCTGCAATGAAATAAAAGCATTTTGAAGGCAATGTTGTATAGTGGGGAAACAACCAGCATTCAGCACCTGAAGACCTGTAGTCGTATCCTGCTCCCATAATTTACTACCAATGTGGCCTTGGACCAGTTACTTCCTTCAATGAAATTCAGTTTTCTTCTCTGCAGAATGTATTGGTTAAGGTAGAGCATGTCTGTGAGGTCCCTTCCAGATCCACGAGCCTGTGAATCATTTGCATGGAACTCTAAAAAAACAATTCTGCTTTTCTTCATGTAGCAACTTTGAGTAGATGTTATCTTCTTTATACTAACAATCCCCTCTAGGGTTTGGGAGAAACTTGCTATTAGTGAGATGGATAATGAGTATAGAAAATGTATTTTTATCTGTAATCTTATTGAACAAAATTGGACTGGATCAAAAATTTAAATTCTTATCATAGCTCCCAAGATGCCTACCTTGGACACAACAGGGCATAGTCTCGAAGCCAATAAGGGTTGGGTACAAATTCTACCACTAATTTGTATACCCTCCACTTCCATATAGTTTTGGAGTCACTGAACCTCTGAATGCCCCCAGATCATTCTCTGTGAGTAGAAGTTACATTCCATTGACTTATTTGCATTAGATAGCAAGTTTCCACATCAGGAGTTCCCCAGATAGATAAAATCACGCATCTCCCTCCTTTTCTCAGTTTTCTCCTGAAAAAAAAAAATTAACTTTGACTACAAGGTTACCACCATTTTACTTAACCTCTGGTCCTGCTGAGATTTGTTGGTTTGGGAAATCTCTTGGGATCCTGAGTCAGTTGTTCAATTAGCTGGTTATTTAATTATGAAAAAAAATTCATGATTATACTTTGGAGAAAGTATTATTTTTAGAGAACAGCAAAGGTTAAGCAAGCCTTAGACATAATGCTTAAGAAGTGCCCTTTCTCTTGCTTTCCTTGCAATTGGTCCCTGATGTTTGTTGGGTGGCCAGAGGGTACTGGACTGTCTAAGGTGCTTAGGGAAAGATGCCAAAGAAGAGACATGACCCTTGTCTCTTAGAGTTTTAGGATCTATAGAGGTCATCATTGCAGCATGATGTGAAGCATCAAGCATGACTTTGTTTTATTCTTAACGCTTCTTTTATTTGACCCAATGTCTTACACATAGTTGGCACTCAGTGTGGTGATTCAGTCATTTTTCAGTTGAGTCTGACTCTTCATGACCCCATTTGGAGTTTTCATGGCAAAGGCAAGAGAGTAGTTTGGCCTTTCCTTCTCCAGATCATTTTACAGATGAATAAACTGAGGCAAACAGGGTTAAGTGATGTGCTCAGGATCACACAGCTAGTATGTATCTGAGGTCAGACTTAAAGTCAGGAAGATAAGTCTTCCTGACTCCAGGCCCAGTGCTGTATCTATTGGGTCACTTAGCTGCCCCAGGCATTCAATACATGTTTGGTAATAAAGGTTATTATTTTTTAATCCCAACTTTTAAGCTTTTCATTTTGACTTTCTGCAACAGTGAAAGCCAGGATGCAAGATTATAATGAGTCTTCTTACAATTTTCTGTTTGAGTTTTTTATATTACAGAAATCCAATTTTTAAGAAAGTAGAATGCTGAATGGTGGGATGGCTCAAATCATATTGCTCTAGTTTGGTCTCAGCCAAAGGGCCATACTTGAGGACCTAGAGGACCACACATGACCTTGAGTCCAGAGGTTCCCTATCCGTTCTCTAAGCTATACTTCTGAAAAATTGCTTTATAGATATGACCAGATTTTTTAAAGTATGTTGAGATATTGTTTTATATATGAATTTTAAAAAGTGGCCTTTTGGGGCACAGAGGTGTTGGAAAGCCTCCTTTAAAAGTAAAACAAAACATACAAAACAAAATTTTCATTCTAACCTACCCATATTCATCATAAAAAGATTTGACCTCTTCATGATAGGCTTTTTCTACACCACTTAGTTTTCTAAGGATTTTTTCTGTTATTAAGAATATAGTGTGATATTCACTATATTTCTGAAATCAATTTCCCCCCTAACCGTAACCAGAAATTGGCTTAATGGTGCTGCTATTTCAATATGGAAGATTAATAGTCTAATGAAGACTAAGGAAGAAGCAAACAAGTCTATGGTGAAAATGATCACAGTTAATATATGTTCTAAGCCAATATGTATCACTATCAAGTCTACCAATGCATTTCATTAACTTGCTATGGTTTCCCACAAAAGTGATGTGGCTGGGCCTCAAGACAAAGGACCAAATGTAGAAAATGGACTTTTGATTGAGAAGGCAGAGAATATGGCCCTTAAGGTTTATGTTCATCTTTATTAAGTAACATTGTGTAAGTGGCTTTAACTTCTATGCCATTCTTCATCTGCAAAATAGAGATAATACCCTTCTCATTGAATTGTTATGAGCAATAATTAATAAGGAATACTGAAACTTTATAGAATCAGTGTTAATTAATGCATTGATGCCAAGTGACAAATGAATTCTAAACAGCAATCTGGATGAGAAACTCATTTCTGTTTCTGGTTTATTCCAATATTTGAATGGAACTGAGTGATATACGGTATTGATCAAACTCGTGGAACTGAGGTTAGCTCATTTCTGCTGTTGTAAAATGTAAATCTGTCATTGACAAATCATATGGCTTTCATTGTTTTGTTTTGACTTCTTAAAAATTAACCTCAGTTTTAAAATCAACATGTTACTATTATGTTTTATTGCTTACCTCAAAGATCTGTAGTTTCATCATTGTGGGGATAATCCCCATCAATTCAGATTGTAATAATAGCTGATTCTGATGCTGGGGAAATGCTGGAGCCAGCTCATACCAGCTCATGAGAATCACTCATTATTTTTTTTTTAAGAAGGAAGTTTTTGTTGGTATTTTCTGTTTGTTACATGATTATAGTTATCCCCAGGGCCCCTTCCCTAAGTACCTCCCAGAGAGCTATCCCATATGATAAATAGGATTTTTATGGAGGAAAAAATCAACATAATTGATCAGTACACAGAAAAAGTCTGAAAATGTGTATTGTGTTACACCTATGGACCTTCTACCTCCATGAAGGACTGGGTTAGGACATCAGTTGTTGAATTTTCAGTATACTTTGGAAATCATCAAATGACACAAAACAGACCTTGATTTCTTCTTTTTCTGAATGTCTAAACTTCAGAAAGTGATGAAGAATACTTAAAAGTATCACGTGTATATTCAGAGATCTGGTTATTAGGCATTTATCAGTACACTCTTCACTGATGTAGGCTTTCAGACTTGCAAAGAATCTTGTAAAACCTGATCTCATTTGAGCTTTGCTGTAATTCTCTGAGAAAGGTACCCATTTTACAGAGGAGGAAACTGAGGTATGGATTAAGTGACTTGATATTTATAAGTGTTAGGGTGGGGATTGAACCTTTGCTTCTTTCACTTCTAAGTTGAACAGCCATTCCATTACTCCACACCCTCTGTCACTTGGCTTAGAGTGAACATTTCTGAAGTTGCTGTTAAACAAACAAAACCCAAAGAACACAAAATAAAAACAATCCCTAATCTTTCTGAATTTAGCAACATGCACAATCCATCCTTGGGCCTTTACTTAAGACTTGTTTCCAACTCAATACAACCTGGCTCATGACCTGCGATGTACCGCCATAACCTATATTGGAGACATCCAGCAGAGATGGATTATATTAGCTTTCCAGAACTGGTCTTTTGATCTTTGAACTTAGTTCCTGTCACATACATGAATTCCTTTTGTATCTTCTGTTTTTAATATAATTTCTATATGGAATAAACCCACAGAAAAATGTATATTGTTGTTGCTTTTGTGTTCTTAACATGTATCCTTTATTTTGCAGTTACCTGTGGCAGGTCCCATTAACTATTGTAGTAGGAAATAGGAGCCATATCTCATCAGAGACAATTATATGGATGTCTAACAAATCAGGTAAAGATATTCTTCCTCTGTGGGGTTATGTCTGAACTGTTCCTCTAGGTTTGATTCTGGATAACAATTTAGGTGCTAGGAATGTGGGCCCGAGACAACAAATTTTAAATTTTTAAAGGAAGGAAATCATCTTTGTCCAGTAAATTAGAGGGAACAATAAAAAAATCTCCTTATAGAAAGACTTTTTAAATCAATAAATACGTTGAGTCTTTCTTCTGAAGAATACTAGCTAGGCGATCTGAGGCAAAACATTTAAGTTCAAAGTTTTTCCTTGCTAATCTTCAAGGATAGAAGGAATTTTTCTACTGGTAGGGGAGTTCTCTATATCATTTAAATCACAAGTCCATTATTCCCCTTCCTGCTATTGTTAAGTAAACCTAATTTTTGGGTAAAAATATTTCTAGCATTCAAACATGACTTTTAAATGTATTAATTCTATGATTCCAAGTTCAATTTAAAATTGCAGCTCTACTGTCACCATGGTCATTATGAGTATAATAATGTCCTAAAAACCAAAATGCACTTGTCCCATCCTATGCCAATATCCTGCTATTCTAGTACTCTCAGATCATCTGTTTAAATATGAGATAGGGAATGTCACTCATGCAGTCAAGTCTTCATAGCAACCTGAAGGACCTTGAAAAATAATTTAGGCCAACATCCTCCTTGTAGATCGACCTAGACCATTTCTCCTTGAAAGATAAGAATTCATTCTCTATTTTTAATATTTTAAAGGTAATGGCAAAACCTATTAACAAACCATTCCAATTCACTATGATAAAGCCGTTTCCTGTGTTTAACCAAAGCCTTGCATACCATAGCATGAACCTGCCTTCATATATTTCTGTGTTCTGTTCAGATGGAAAAAAGCTGGTTATCTTCTCTGCACCCCTTAGTCCATGTTGTTCAAATTTCCCATTCTTTATGAAAGTGAAGAAAGTGCTAAAAAAAATCGAAGGGGCAGTTTAGAGAAAAATCAATCTTTATGCCTGCTACCTAAAGCATAAACTGCTGTAATCCAATGTGTTTAGCCCTTCTTGCTGTATTTTCTACAGGTGGTCATGTATTATAAATTATACATGCATATACTGTCTGAAATGCTTACATACAACATGTTAGTTGTTAAATCTATTTGCCTTTTTGGATTTCTGCTTTTAGATTGTGATATAATCAAATGGAAAGCATGCTTGCCCAAAAGTCCAGAAATACAGCTTCAAATTAGACCTCTGATACTGGCTGTATGACCATAGAGCAATCAATTAGTTTTAATTAAATTCTGATTATGTGACAGACATATATACAAAGGATGAAACAATCCCTATTCAAAAGGAACTTATATTCTAATATGAGAGATGAGGACGCATGCCAGTTTGTACAGCATAAATATAAAATGAATCAGTACAGATTTATAAATTTTAGTTAGATTCAAGGTACTTTGGGAGGGAGGGTACTAGTAGTTAGAGGGATCTGAAAAGATTTCATGCAGAAAATGTTCACTGAATTGTGCCTTAAAGGGGGATAAGGCCTCATTGAGATAAAAGGAGCACTTTCCAGGCATAGTGGACCAGTCAACAGTGCACATACAGAGAAATAGGAGAGAAGTTTGCTATCTGATTTACAGAGAAAAGACCAGTTTGACTGGATGGCAGAATTCAGGAGGGGGAGTAATGTTCAGAGAGCCTGGAAAGATAGATTGGGCCCAAATTGTTTGAGGTTTTAATAATTAAACAGAGGGATTTATATTTCATCCTAGAGACAATAGGAAACAATGGGGTTTATTGAAGGGGTGAGTGACATGGTCAGATCAGTTATTGAGGTAAATCACCCCTACAACATTGTGGGGGATGGAGTAAAGGGAAGAGAGACATGTATACCTCAAAGCCTTGCAGCAGTAACCTAGATGAAAGGTGAGGAAGACTTGGACTAGGGTGGTGCTTGTGCGAATTATCAAAAGCAGTTGGATGCACTAAATGTTGTTGGTTAAAAAGCAGTGTTTGGCAATGAAATACACATGGTGAGAGAGAGTGAGGAGTCCAGGTCAAGTCTAGAGTTTAAACCCTTGGATACTGAGAAGGTGATGAAACCCTTGACAAAACCAGTGATGTTTGGAAGAAATGAGCATTTGAGAAATTATAACATATTGAGTTTTGGAGTTGTTGAGTTAGAAATACTTCTAAATATCTGGATTGAGATGTCCATTAGTGTGTCAGAGGAGTGACAGTGAGTCATTTTCACTGTAGTGATTGTTAAACTCATGGGACCTGATGAGTTTACTAAGGAGTAAAGGGAGAGAAGAGGACATAGGACAGAATCTTGGGAAACGCCTACAGTTATGGAGGGTAGTGCAGCAAGAAGGCTAAGGAGTGGATATTTGGTAGAGATGCAAATAAATGTCACATTTACTCAATAAATATTGAGCATGTATTCTATAAAAAAGTGTGGACATGCCTATTCTCAATAGTCAAGAGACCCAGTGCAAAACTCCTCTTTACTCTTTCTTAGGTTAGATAAATAGAACCAGGATAAATTAATGTGATGAAAATCTTGACCCTCAGTTCCCATCTGTAAGAAGGTAATAATGGTGCTTATAAAACTTCTTTAAATCATTGTTTGAGGATTAAATGACACATTGTCTATAAAGTGATTTGTAAATCAATTAATCGCACAAAATTTTGTAAATCTTATAGTGCTATTCCACTAGCAGGGTAGATGGGCAACTAATTAGTAACTTCTAGTCTTAGTGAGTTGCTTGGAATGTTGAAAGTTTAAGTGTCCAAGGTCACAAAATCAATATATGTGAAGAGGCAGGTCTTGAACTTAGGTCTCCAATGGTAGCCTTATAACTACTATACCATATTGCTTATCTAAACCATATACATATATATATATGTATATATATATGTATATATATGTATATAGGACATAGGACAGAATAGATATAGATATGTATATATACATGTACATATATGTATATATACACACCATATATATGTATATATACATATGCACATATGTATATATACACAAAAATATCTATACTTTTTAGATTATTTCTTTTCACCTATTTTTAAGAGCTTGCCATTAAAATCTAACATATTGATTTGAGGTTGTAAGCTGGAATGCGATTATCCATCAAAAGTGAGTGTTTTCTGGATAGTTTTCTTGTTTTGTACTGAAATGCCCAACAAGAAGTTTGTTGGTTTGTTTTTAATGGATGAAATACCTTTGAAAGATATCTTCTAGTGTAAATTCCCCCAAATAGCTTGAATTATGTCAGTAATTAAAAATAACGGTGGATTTTCCCATTGGAAAATGGATGCGGAACTTAAGCAGAATGAAGGCTGTAGAGGTTGAGATGCATCCAGGACAAAGCCTTGATCTGGGAAGAGTCAAAGACCTTCAAAAGACTTTGATTCTTTTACTTTTTCCTTCTTATTTTTCTTTCCTTTTGCTTCTGAAAATCAAACTCTCAAGGCATTCCTTTTCAAGAATATTATTTTTTTTTTGCTTGGGGGAGGGGTATAGACCTCTGACTTCTTTGGTACATGAACCTCCCAATATGTAAATTCCCTTCATTGATGCAGATTGACTTTTTTTCTGTTATATCATCTTATGGTTTTGCCTCAGAGATTAAGGGATTTGTCCATAATCAGGTATGTGTAAAAGGCAGATCATCAGTAAACATAACTCCAAGGCTGGCCCTCTTTTCACTATGCCATATTGCCTCTTTAATAACAATAATAGCCACTTTGATTCATCACGTGAAGGTTTACAAAGTTCCTTAGCCACATTCTCTCAGGGGATCCTCACAGTAACCCTGCTATGTACAGGAAGCAAATATCATACCTATGTCATAAATACATAAAACAGATTCTCAAAGAAGTTAAGCAACTTTCCCATGGTCACATAGCTACTAAATGACATAGCTGGGATTTCAGTCTAAAAATTTCAGCTCGAGTCCAGCTCTTCCTTCTGTACCCATTTTTGGCATAAAATTTTACGTTCATTGCCTGCCTCTGGTATCTGGTCTAGAGAACTTTTACTAGCCTCAGTTTGCTTAGGTTGTAGTTCTAAATCATCAACAATGGCTATTTTCCTTTCATGGCAATTATATATTAATTATATTTATATTATATTGTATTATATTATATATCATATTTTATATTTTATTTGAGAAATATGTTTGAAGAAAAATATTGCCAAATAGTCCCTTGAATCATCTTTGAAATGTGGTGTCAAAAATGTGTATTTCTTATCTAGGAAGAATAGCTTTGCTATTTAAAAATTATCTAGCGGGAGGCATAACATTATAACTGTCATTAATTTTCTTTTCAAGACAGTGTGACTCAATCAGTACAATGCTGGATTCAAGATGGCCTTCATTCAAAGCCTGGCCCTGACACTGACTAGCTTTGTGGCTCTGGGCTAGTAATTTAATTTTTGTGCACCTCAGACAACTTCCTTAGGACCCATCTATTAAGTCTTCAGGCTTATCTTGGTGAAAGGGGGTTTCTACAATGAGAGTTACCTAAGCTGCCAGAATCATAATTCCCGAGTGTAGCGAATAATTATATAGGACTTCAAGGTTTGTCACATGCTTTATTTAATGTTCTCTTTCTGTTCTCACCACAAACCTGTATGGCATAGGTACTAGAGGTATTATTATACTTAATTTGCAGAAGAGGGAACTAACAGGAGGTTAAACGGTTGGTGCTGAGTTCACTTAGGAAGGATTTTAGGAAGGATTTGAAACTAGGTTATTCTGATGTCAAGTTCAACCCTCTTTCTGTATAGTGCAAAGGAAAGTGAATGCTGTTTTGAGGTGTACATTCAAATTGTTAATAACCCAAACTGTGCACATCTGGTGGCTAATGATGAAGGGAATTCAGAAGAAACATTGGAAGAAATCCTGTCTTCTATTTTAAGAGGCAGTGTTGTGATTGCAACAAGCACTCACACCCACACACCCACCCACCCCACCCCCCCACACACACATTCTCTCTCTCTCTCTCTCTCCCTCTGTCTCTTTCTCTCTCTGTGTCTCTGTGTCTCTGTGTCTCTGTCTCTGTCTCTGTCTCTGTCTCTCTCCCTCTGTCTCTCTGTCTCTGTCTCTCTGTCTCTTTCTCTCTCTTTCTCTGTCTCTGTGTCTCTGTCTCTGACTCTGTCTCTCTCTCTGTCTCTCTCTGTCTCTCTGTCTCTGTCTCTGTCTCTGTCTTTC
>CM053597.1:196802154-196854222 GCA_028646575.1 Pseudocheirus occidentalis | reverse complement strand
CTCTCTCTGTGTCTCTGTGTCTCTGTGTCTCTGTCTCTGTCTCTGTCTCTGTCTCTCTCCCTCTGTCTCTCTGTCTCTGTCTCTCTGTCTCTTTCTCTCTCTTTCTCTGTCTCTGTGTCTCTGTCTCTGACTCTGTCTCTCTCTCTGTCTCTCTCTGTCTCTCTGTCTCTGTCTCTGTCTCTGTCTTTCTCTCTCTCTCTCTCTCTCTCTCTCTCTCTCTCTCCCTCTGTCTCTGTCTCTCTGTCTCTTTCTTTCTCTCTCTTTCTCTGTCTCTGTGTCTCTGTCTCTGTCTTTCTCTCTCTCTCTCTCTCTCTCTCTCTCTCTCTTTCTCTCTCTCTCTCTCAGCTAGCATCAAGAACAATCTACAGCAAGGATTAGAAAACCTTGTCTCCATTTTTAAAAATAATGGTTTTAATTGACTCACAAAGACAAAATTAATGCGATGAAGAAATTCTTTGAAAAGAAAGGTTGGAGGTGGCTAGGTGATACAGTCAATAGAGCACTGGCCCTGAAGTCAGGAGGACCTGAGTTCAAATCTGGCCTCAGACACTTGGCACACTTTACTAGCAGTGTGACTTTGGGCAAGTCACTTAACCCCAATTGTCCTCCCCCAAATAAGCAAAAAAAAAAATGGAAAGGTTGGAAGATATTTCCTCAGTCAAGATGAAGGTAGGAATGTTCTTTTTAAGTCTCCTTTATTATTGTATATTCTTCAGATCTCATTCAAAGGGAAGGCAAAATTGCATATGTCAATTATAATGGCAAAAACAAAGTTAATCAAATGTGGCTATTTCTGATAGTGAGAATTCATTAAGAAAATCAATAAGGCCAAACCATTTTTTTATGTTACCTGAGATGTATATTTGATTTAAAGTATTATATTTTTTGGACAGTGGGATTTTTAAAATAATAAATAAAATATAAAGTATCCTTATTGAATATATTAAAAAACAAAACAAAATCCTTTTAAAAGAAAATCTAGGATGGGTAAATTGTGGATAATTTTATTTCCAAAGGGAATTTTCTTTTTCAAGTTTAAGTACAGACTTTACATTTAGGTCAAACCACTTACAAATGCTTCATTATGGCCTTCCTACCATAAATTTCATGGCAAATGAAACATATATACATATATGCAGTGTCTAATTTCTTGACTGACTTTTTAATTGCATTCTCTATAAATGAGTTAAAGGGATTGGAAACATTAAGAGATTGGAGGAAAAGAGATTGGGAAAAATTAAAAGGAAATATATTTAGGATTAGGAGATATAATGCTACTTTCCGTGTGGCCTTGAACAATTCGATCGAACGTCTTTGCTTCAGTTCCCTTCTGTATAGAATTAGGAAGTCCCAGTTCTAAAATCCTATGATTTTAAAGAGTCTGTTTCTATAGAAAGGAGGAGTCAATCATATTCTCACAGTAAGACAGAAAAGTTATGCTTTGTAGGGCCATGGAAAATTTGCTAGTTTTCAATTTGATTCCTGGCTCTGCCAATTACTACTTGGATGACTTTGAGCAAGTCATTTAATCTCTTTGGGCCTGTTTCCTCAACTATAAATAAAGGACTTTGGAATGTATGCCTTCTAAGGTCTTTCCCAGAATCAAGTAAATATATATGCGATCTTACAGATTTCCATCCCTGAACTTTGAATACATTTATTATATGTCACCAAATGCTCCTGGGCCTGACGCTGAGATTTTGGAAATGTGTTTCATTTACCAGTCATTTATGGAGCAAGTTCTCTTCAGCATAATGCCAAGCCCTTCCACAATATTTCAGTGCTCCCATCCTGTTATTCCATTTGGTCCTCATAGCAGCACCGTGATGTCAACGTTATTCTCTTTCATCACTGACATCATTTGTTCCTGGCCAAAAATGATAGAGAGATTTCACTTTCTCTTCTTTCCAACATATCCCCCACTTCCTTTCTCAGTCTCATTTTCTCTCCAAGAAATTCAAAACATAGTATCTTATAAAACACAAGTGACTCTATTTCCTGGTGTAAAAGTCTCAATATTATTCTCCACAATGCCAATCTTAATAGCATTCCAAAAGTGTGTTTTGGCTGCTTCTTGCCCTTCCAAGAAACATGCCACTTTGCAACTTTTCATAATAAAGTTTCCAATCTGGATACTGAAAATGACTTCTGAAAAATTCATTCCTTGCCATTGATTCTTCTGAAGGTTTTCTAAAGAAGCCTACATTAGCCAATACTGGAAAGATATTTGAAAATCTGTTAGCTGATCTCTCCAGAAAGAGTTTCTCCAAAAATCTCATTTTCAAAAGGAACATAAAAAATATTCATAAAAAGTAGTAGCAATTCAATTTTACTTACCAATTTACTCATGGTAAATTAAAAAAAATAATTGGTACATGCCTTTTTATACTTGTCAATCTTGGTTGACATCACCTTAATTGTGACCTGCCCATAATGCTTAGAATGGCCTGTGTAAAACGTTAGCATAATGAGTGAATGAAATTACAGCAGGTCAGCCACTTGCTCTGGCTTTTAACGACAGTTTAATGTCAGAGAAATCCCAACTGGATGGTATAATAGAATTCTGGGACTTGAATTCACATCCTGACTCTGCTGCTGTTAACTGGGTAACCTGACAGTAACTGAGCTTCTTGCTTATGTTATTTCAGTAAATGTCTTTGCTTTGCAATGACTACTTCAACTACCTAACTTTTCACGATCAAGTTACTGATTTTGAGCTTATAGTTAGAATTTTAGTGTGGACCCAGTGAACACTGAGGTTGTCATTCTCATATTGAGACTAATAATTTTTATTCAGTGATGTTGTAGGGCTATAAATCATAGAAGACGACAGTCTAAGAAAAATCAAAATGGCAGCCAACCTAAATGGCAATGACAAGACAGGTGATGAGTGTAGGGAGGCTGTATCATTTTAATAATCATGACTTGTATAAAAGAAGTGGCATAAAAGACATAATCAAGAACACATAAGACTGAAAGAAGAGGAGTGATCGCCATCCAATGAATATTATATATCCCTGCTGGACAATCTAGTGATACACAATAAAACTAGAAGAATTAAAAGACCCAGAATGATGAGAGGATATCTAGTGTAGATCTTCTTATATTTATAATGTACTGCTTCCTCTAGTGTGTAACTGTGATTCAATGAAAAGACCATTGGATCTGAGTCAAAGGATCTTAATTTAAGTCTTTAGTCTGCCCCTCTGTATTCATGGACAAATAATTTTCATTCTCTGAGTGTCAGTTTGTTCATCTGTAAAATGAAGGGGGTTAGAATATGCTATCTTTAATGCCTCTTCTGTCTCTAAATCTGCATTCCATTATGATGCAATTAAGATGATGTGGATGGGTTATGATCTGTGCCAAGAGGGAAATACCCAGTCATCACATCCACAAGGGTGAACATTTTGTTTGCTTTTTCTGTGCCCTGCCTCATTTTTTAAAGTAAATGACATTGTACAATTTACGGTTATTTCCTGTTATTTCTATTAATTATTAAATTAAATGTGATATTGTTTTTGAAAAGATAAACTATTTTACAGTAATCATTACTATCACAGAAATTGGGGTAATAATTTATATTTATTTTGACACATTTTATGATGCTATAAAGTCTCATTTGGTTAAGGTGGGACCTTAGGTGACAGGGAGGTCAACTTTCTCATGTTACAAGAGATATTAATAATAACAGCATTCATCTAGCACTTTGAAGTTCATGAAGTCCTATATAATTATTTTTCAATTTTTAAAAAATGCTGGATCTAGAATTCATGCCTTCTACTTCCCAGAAGTCCTTTATCTTGACAATATTTTACATTGACTTTATAAAATCTTTTTTATTTGCCTATATAATCAATGGTGCATACCCTCCTTCTGCCTTCCTTCTATCCTCAAGACTTTGGGTTCATATAAGCTGGGTCTGATCTTGGGACCTGACCTAAAAGGATTATTTTTCTTTTGACCTAATGTGCCTACTCAAAGTTGCATATATAACTGATGGTTGATTCATGTCTATTTACCACATATATGGGTGACAAGATGTCCAGTTACTATCTAAGCATTCAGGGAAACAACTGTATATAGGTAAATGATACAGCCTTTATTTATATAAGGAAACAAGTACATATGAGTAGACAGAGCAGACGAATGATGCAGCTAATTAGGGGCCAGGCCTAGCATCAGGAAAACTCATCTTTGTGAGTTCAAATCCATCCTGAGATACTTGCTGTGTGACCCTGGCCAAATCATTTACCTTACCCATTTGCCTTCATTTCCTCAACTGTAAAATGAATTGGAGAAAGAAATAGCAAACTACTCCAGCATCTCTACCAAGAAAGCCCCAGACGGGGTCACAAAGATCCAGCAATACTAAAAACAACTGAACAATAGACAAAAATCTTTATTTCACCTTACAGAAAATAATGAAAATACAAAGGACTTACAGGAGCCTGTGATAAGATAGAGGAAAAAAACCCCATAAAATACTTAGAGATATTCCCCTCAAAGGTTTTGAACTCAAGTTTTCCATTGTGACAACATTCCACAATTCTGATGAGTCTCTAGTACCTTCCATATGATTCCACCCAGTTTCCCCAAGACTCCAGTTTAGAATCTTCCTGCCTCAGAAAGAAAATGGATTTTGGATATGCTGAATGAACAAACCACTTTTCTTTTAGATATATATTATTTACAAAACTCACTGAAAAATCGATTATTTTCTCCTTACCTTCAATTTTATTGTTTTCACCCTTTACTTTTCCTCTTCTGGTAGAAATCACATGATCATTACCCTTCTTTCTCTAAAAGTGGTGCCACGCATGAAATCACCTTCTGTATCTAGAGCATCTAATTCCTAAGGCCAGGGTTACTTTCAAAGCAACTCCCAAGGCCAATTCTGAAACTTCTGTTATTTTCTCAGAGGCTGGGAATATACAACCTAGGGAATAAGAAATAAAACAAAAAAAAACCTCCTTTGAGGAGGTTGATTTTCGAAACAAACTGTCCATGAGTTACCTTATCAGGTAGTGTGGGCAAGCAGATGTGCCCTTCTGCCATGTATATTCTGCAATAACTCTGTCATTGTCTTGGCTGCTGTCATTTTGACTTGAAAAGTTTACTGACTGGGCCTAGTCATAGGCTCTGAAATCTGTATTAACACAGTAAATCTAATATGTTCCTTCCACCAAAACTATCAAGCAGAGACTCTGTCTCCTACACATCTCCAACCTCCAGGATTCAGGTCAAGTAAACTGTGCTATGGCCTATGCCCTGAACAAAAACACAGTATAAAGGGCCTGAATGTATCTGTTTTCTGGCTCAGTTTTATGGGTAATTCTCATGAAAAGAGTTCATCCTTCTGAGTCCAAAGCCAGCCAGGCCTCTTGGGGCATCCTCACCAATAACACCAATCTGGTAAATCTGCATTACATATAAACCCATTGCCAGTCAAGGAGCTCATGAAAATGATAAGTCAACTCTCTGGATTAACCTCCATTAAGTTTACTTGAGTACATGTTGTATTCTCACTCTGTACTGTCTCCCCTCCCAGTAGAATCTAAGCTTCCTGAGGACAGGCACTCGTAAAATTTTGTCTTTATCTCTCTACTTCCTAGCACGGTGCTTTGCACATAGTAGCCACTTAATGAATGCCTGAACAATTTAATATTAATTAATTAACTAATAACAGTTTGTACTGTTCTGAAGGAGAATGCTGGTGCAAAAATGTTAGTGCATAAAAAATGTTAGTTCAGTGACCACACTAGAGGGGAGTTTACTTAGGCATTTTCTGTGAGTTACTTCCCAGTACTTTAGTTTTTGCCATAACTTCCATCAGCCTGCATAGTTAACAAGCAAGGAGTTGTCAGCATTACTGGATTTTGGTCTTTTGGCCTTGTAAACTCATTTCCATCAATTCTGGTGCTCTGGGGGATAGACCACTGGGTCTCAAGTCAGGAAGACCTGAATTCAAATCCAGCCTCAGATGCTTACTAGCTGTCTGACCCTGGGCAATTCACTTTACCCTGTTTGCCTCAGTTTCCTCATCTGCAAAATGAGCTGGAGAAAGAAATGGCAAAGCACAACAGTATCTTTGCCAAGAAAAACCCAAAATAGGGTCACAAAGAGTCAGATATGATTGAAAAATGACAGAAGAAATGACTCCACAGCAATAACAAAAAGTTGTTTGGGAAGAAGACTAGGGTCCTATATAGTCTAGGGTCTTCCTAGGTATTTACCCTTATGTGTCTCTACTTTGGCAGAGGCTTAAGAAAGATAAAATGTTTATCCCATCAGCAATGCATCTTGGGAAATTTATTGGGGAATCCAGAAGACAAGGTTCATAATTCTCTATTACTTAGTAGCCCCTCCTGATTTTCTTTCTCCTCTTTTGAATGAAAAAAATATTTTGCATATAATATCTATAACTATATTAATCAACAATTAGTTATCAAGCATTACTATGTGCTAGTCTGAGAGCATGGAAAAGTAGATAGCTAGTCTCCAATCCAGAAAGATCTGAATTCTACCAACTGGAAATTACTATTGACAATTTTACCCAAGTCTCTACATTAGAATGATGACTAAGGTTCACAATGATAACCCTGAGCCTGAAAATGTAGGAGGTGGTTACAAAATCACCAAAGACAAATATAATTAATTCAACCCAGTTTTAATGTGAAGTCATTATATTCTGATTCTTTGAAAATGAGTCACCCATGTATAACAGAGAATAAAACATTTGAAACAATTGGAAGTTTTGTTCGATGCCATGAATAATTTTGGCTAGTTAACACTCTAGTGACCATGTTAGTGGATTATGAGAAGTATAATTTTAGAGCTGAAAGGGCCATTGAATCCATCCTTTCATTTTACAGATGACAAAACAGAGGCTGAGCAGTTAAGTGAATACCCAAGATCACATAGGTAGCACCTAAGGCAGAATTTGAATTCAGGTCTTTCTGACTCCAAAGAGCAATGTTCTGTCTACTATGCCACCCAGGTCCTGCATATTTTCTTTCTAGGTATTTTCTGTGTGAGCTCTCTATCCATAAGATGATACTGGTATAATGTTAATGTAGTTTTCTCTTTCTAAAACATGATCTCCAATCCTTTAAATGAGAAAAAAAGTCGTGGAGGGGTGAAAATGAGCAGAAAGTTTTGAAATTTCTCAAGAATTTCATCTTAAATAGACTTTTTTTTTTTGCTTTTTGGAGGGCAGTTGGGGTTAAGTGACTTGCCCAAGGTCACACAGCTAGTTTTTGTGTTAAGTGTCTGAGGCCGGATTTGAACTCAGGTACTCCTGACTCCAGGGCCGGTGCTCTACTCACTGCGCCACCTAGCCGCCCCTTAAATAGACTTTTAATTGAAAAAAGCTAGAGGAAAAGTTGTTTGATGGTTTGTGGTGAGCAAAATGGGAAATAAAATAAAATTTGCAGGCTAAAACATAGAAAATGGCCGTTGTTTCATAGCTGGATAATAGACTGCTCCTTTGGACCTTTGAGGGGGTGTGACTGGAGGTGGTTGAAAGAAAAGGTCAAGGAAAGGAGAAGGGATGTCTGAAGTTCAGATCTATATACATTACTCCATAATTATAGGCCTTTAGCCATAGGGTTGAATGCTACAGACTGCTGGCAGATGTGTGACTTTTGACAAGGTTTTTTTTTTTGTATTTGAGGCCCAACTAAAAAAATAATAATAATAAAATACAAGTGCTGACTGTGTATATGTAGATGTACTGCCTTAAGGAAGCTCTAGCAGATCCACACTGGAGCCTGCAATGGGAAGGTCCTAGTATTTGTGAAAATTATAATATTCCTTAATTCAAAGAGATGTCTGTAGAAATCATTTTAAGCATTTTTGCTTAAAACCAGCATGATTACTTCCTAGTCTCTGCCTTTCTCATGGAAACTGGCCCTTTGCCCTTGAAATTCCAGTGATGGCTCTTTTGAACTATCACATCGTATATTGAATGCAACACATGCTCCAAATCTCCAATCTTGGGTTCCAAAGACACTAACCAGGTATTCTCAAGAAAGGTGTTTTGCTAATTGATCAAGGATCAGTTTTTGAAGTGATCAGAAATCTCTTCAAAAAATAACTCATGGGCTGTCTAGGTGGTACAGTGAATAGAGAACTGGCCCTGGAGTCAGGAGGACCTGCGTTCAGACACTTAACACTTACTAGCCATGTGACCTTGGGCAAGTCATTTAACCCCAACTGCCGTGAACTCGCCCCTCAAAAAAGCAAAGCAGCAACAACAAAATAGCTCTCTCTCTCTCTCTCTCTCTCTCTCTCTCTCTCTCTCTCTCTCTCTCTCACACACACACACACACACACACACACAAAACAGCTCACAATTATATAGCATAAAAGCCTATGATCCTGTAAAGTAAGTAGTGTGTGTGTGTGTATGTATGTATGTATGTATGTATGTATAAAATTATCCCCTTATTAGAGTGGAAGAAGTTGATTCTCAGAGGAGTTAAATGATTTGGGATTTCAGCCTAGGTGTCCTTGCAGCCAAACTAGTTTTCTTTATCACACTTCCTCTTACATGTATTGTTCCCCGTTTTGTTAATCCTTAGATTACTGAACAGGTTTGAAATTCAGAATGTACAAGCAACCTTCCTTGAAATGTTTTCCTTTTAATTGAAACACTCAATGAATAACAACTAGTTTCCTAAATACCAACCAAAATAGTTTCCTGAAATGATTGCTTTAAGCAGACTCTGATGTATCCATTTATTCTAAGTATACATAGAAATATAATTAGCTTAAACAACTAAATTCCCAGTTGTCAATATTTATAGACGGTGGTGTCACTTATTTAATATTGCTTTGAAAAGATGTAAAGAAAAAGAAAGAGAGGGTAATATTGAATTTCTCAGAATTGAGTCTCCTGAGTTTTGAAAGTGTCTTTAATATTGAATGATATGGGTGGCTTATCAGACCTTATTAACTTCCTTTGCATTACATCATTTCATTAATTTCTCTCAATCCATATAGGCTCTAATTAAGAGTCAAGTAAAAATACTTGTAGCTTTCTCATTATTTTTAAATTTGAGAAAGAAAAATGATATTTAGGGGAAAGGCTTTATCAGGGAGAAACAGGTTAATTACAAAAACCAATTAGTTGGAGCCACCAAGATGAGAAATAACCCAAGGTCTTCTAGGACTGCCTAGATATAAGTAATTATTTGATTTTAACTATCTTTGTTAGAAAGATATTAATTTGATAAATTGGTGAACTTTGAGAAAATTATTGCTAATATTCTATGTATTATTTTAGACACCTATTATTTTCCAGTTAAGGGGGGAAATCTGCCTAGTGCCATTTTGAGATTTAAAACATGCTTAAGATCTGTTTTTCCCTTAAAACTATCGTTTCTAGAACATCACAGAATTACTTTGGACAAAGGAAGCTGGTTGCTGGGGAACATCAATCAAACTGGCTACTTTAGGGTCAACTATGATCTAAGGAACTGGAGATTATTAATTGACCAACTAATACAGAACCATGAGGTAAACTCCAGATATGCTCTTCAGAGATGGCTTTTGATAATGTTCATTTCTTCTTTCTTTAATCCTAAATGGTTCCATCTTTCTGGTTGGCTCTCATAGGTTCTGTCTGTCAGTAATCGTGCAGGTTTGATCGATGATGCCTTCAGCCTAGCCAGGTAGGTTTTTGATGACCCTCCAAAATAAATGTATGTAACTAAATTTTTTTTCGTATGGAGTTAATCTGTGTATGTATTTCAAATGTGAGAAAACTTTTTCAAAAAGTTTTCTCTGTTGTTCAATCTATTTGAAGTATCAAAATAAACTAATTACTGTCTCTAACTTGAACTATTCTAGATCAAAACAATCCACAGGATATCCCTAAGTCTGGAAAAAGTTGATCAATTTTTCACAAGATTAATTTTATACTTTGTTAATTAGAAATCTCTTTGTATTTTTACCAATGAATTTGACAATATGACCCTCTCTATTTTTTTGTGGACAGTGTCTTCAGTTATTAACAATTTTTGAAGTCTGACCTTCAGAATGTGATTATTTTATGTGTTTTTATTGTGTTCGATCCATTTTGAAAAGTATTTTCTGCAGGTGAGCTCTACGAATTCCACAGAGAAAGGAAACTCTTCAATACATAAAAATTATTGAAGATATCAGTAGAAAGTTTTAGTAATTTTGAGTGTAGTACTAGAATTTTCTATGGGCATGTAGTTAGGCTTTTTAAGGTGAATGAATTATTCTCCTAATCCTAGATTATATGAAAAGTTATAAATTTAGAAAAAGGATTCAGTTTGTCGTTACGGTAAATATATCTATTAGTTCTTCTACATATTTGGATTATCTCATTCCAGTTAATGGTTTTCATGTAAGGAAAATATCATGTGTGAGTTGTAAATTAATATACCACTGCTCTCTGTGCCCAAATGCATTCCTGTTCATTATATCTCATCCTTGTGAAGTTACTTGAAACTAGTCTGTCTTTACAAACAGGAGAACAGACTACCCTATGAAAAGAATATTGGAATGTTCAGGGGTTAGGCGTTGCTTTATGAGTTTTAGTGCATTAAATCAAATTTCAGTTCTTCTTTCTGTATTAAAAAGCATATTGTGCCTTGTAGAGGACTTGTTCATCATCACTGGTGAGCCCCCCAAAAAGTCTATTAATTACTTTGATACAAGCAAACTAAACTAAAGAAACAAGACTGTAACACAATATAATATAAAAAAACAAACAAACTTTAGTACTGTGGTTCAGAATAGGCTAACTGATTAGGAATGGGGGAGAAAGTATCTTCGATAGTAATCAAGAAACTATGTATATTATTACAGATGTTCAGACATGTATATGCACCCACATATATCCACACAATTACATATATTATTATTCATGTATATATACAACCATATGTACATATGTTATCCCATGCAGAAATATGTATACAGTTGCATTTATGAACATGTATTTGCATATACTTATGCATGTATGCATAACATGCACATAATTCATATATAATATATGCATATACATACAGTTTCAGTATTGGGAGCCCTCAACACTTTATAAAGGAGGAAAATAAACAGGTCCAGTATTGCCTGTTTGTCACATCAAGGAAATTTTAGGAAACAGGGAATTCTCTTTTCAAACAGACCTGTGAATGTCAGCACTACAATGCATTGAAGAGTATTTAAGTCACATGCATATATCTCCAGCCTTGTCAAAATGAACATTAAGCTTATACAAGGATATAAAAATATTCAACACAAAGTCTTATGTGGCAGAGAAAACAACCAACCAGAAAAAACAAAGACACAAGACACTGAAGTCTTGGAGAGATGACTTGATGAAAATAGCCTATTACCTCACAGTCAGCAAGTATCAGAGGTATTTCCTGAGACCCAAACTCACCTCCATTCATTATGTCATCCTACTGTGGAAACTGTACCAACTTAACAGTGATTTTTATAGTGATTGAGATAAGACAGTGCACTAGTGGTTCCTAGTCAAAGGAAAAAGTTTGACTTAATAGGGAGACACAGCATCATGTAGTAGGATGAGAACTGTTAAAGAATCTACTTAAGCTCTGCCACGTGCTACCAGTGTGACACTGAGGAAGACATTTGTGTTCTTTAGGCCACAGCTTTCTCATATGTTCCATGAAAGAACTGGATTAAATAACTCCTTAGGACTTCTCTGCCTCTAAATCTGTGCTACTTTAATGTTTGGTTGAACATCTAGAAGTGATTCAGGTAGGAACAGGTGGGGGATGGTAAAGATAACTGGTAGGGAACCTTGAAAACCACGACAGAATTTTCATTTGCTTTATGTAAGAAATGATAGAGTATATGATGGGATTCACTTAGATTAGTCACATTCTAAAAGTGATATGTATAGAAGGTCATTTGGTCTGGGATGACAAGATGGGGAATATTCTTCTTTCATTCCCTGAATGCCTAGCTTTCTTCAAAGCTCAGCCTAAGTACCACCTCCCACATGAGCTCATTCCAGTTATTGTACTCATTCCACACCCTAGGAACAAATTTTCATTTTCTTCATCCATATTTTTATTTTGTTTTCCTCAATAGAATATTAAATTCCTTGAAATCAAAGACTGTTTTTTGTTTGTTTTAATCTCCAGCACTTAGTGCAGTGATGAGCACATAGTAAGTGTGCCTTTAAGGACTTTATAATCTAGTAGGGGAGACAAGAAAACAAACAAATACAGAAGAACTAGGTAGAGGATAAGCAAATACTTACTAGTTGTTGAATTTGACACCAGCTTTAATACTGAGGGAGGAAAACAAGAGAATGGGAAAGGGGGCAATGTGAAACTTTACCCTGGAGTAATCTTGGGGAATGGGTAGACTGGTTGATTTGCTCTTGTACTAGAATGGCTGGGCGCTGGTAAAGGGTATGGAAACTTTAAGGAAGTAGTCTCATCTGAATCATTATGAATTTTAGGAGATGACAAGAAATCTAAGCAGAGATATCCCCAAAACAGTGAGTAGTGACACTAAAAAGAAGCAGAGAGATTTTTGAGTCATCAGCATTCAGGTGGTGGAAGTCATGAAAGGTATATTTAGCTCAGTTGCACTGGATGAATACTATTTATAAATTAAGTTTGCTTGTGATCTGAGGCAAAGTAGAGGTGGAAATCCTAATTTGGAAGACTGAAAGGTTGAAAAGAAACAAGCGCTCATGTGTTTGTTAGTTGTGACCATCTTTGCTAAACTATATCTCATTCTAAATATATTAAGTACCTTACTAATTTGCTCTGTTGACAGAGAAGCCATTAAGACATTATCAGTGAAGTGAAGAAATGCAAAAAATTAAATCAGAAAGGTACACAGGGAAGAACCCTTCATGGATCTGGAATTTAGTTTTAATTTTGTCGCAGGCGGGTAAACATTTCCAAGTTACATCTTGTATTATTACTTTACCTTGGAAAGGTAATATGGGGTGGTAGGTTAATAGCCTTCCTTTCAGTTATCATTAACCTCGAATGGAACATGTGCATGCACATGCATAAACACACACACATACACACCACATATAATCTATAAATTAGAAAAGCAGTCATTTTAGTTTGGGAAATCAGTTTCTTAAAACATGCTGAAAGAACAACAAATTTTTAAGCAAGGATTGGTAAAACATAGCTCTCCCCTGAAAGGAAGAGGCAGAAGGCTGGGGAGAGATGGAAGGAGTGAAGTTTGACCCAATATATGGATAAGTGTTACAGAGTCTCCCCATTCCCTAAACTGTACTATATCATGCTGGTAAATTTAAGCTTTCAGTGTAGGGCAGCTCCAAATCCTTCTAGCATCAGTGTTCCCATTCTTTCTCTGATCACAAATCTCTCTTCTTTGTTCCAAAGAGGACCATGACTTCCTTGCTTCAGTATTCATGCTTCTCCGCTCTCAAGAGGTTTCAGCTTCCCTCTCTTTTTTGGACATGAAGTAGAAGGGTTCTTTTGGTTCCTTTTTCATTCTCATGTCCCGTCAACATCCATTTCCAGCTGTACTCCAACTCCCTCCTTAGGCAAGAAGTACCTATCCATATAGTACGATTTGTTTATCCCTTCCCCAGTTGCTGGGTACCTAATTTGTTCCTAGTTCTTTGCTGCCCAAAATAAAAAAAACTATTAAATATTGGGTATATACGAACCCCTCTTTTGGTCGTATATTTCTTTTGGGTTTATGCCTGGGGTCAAGCTCTCTGCATCAAAGGATTTGAACATTTTAGTCCCTTTTTGGAAGGAGGAAGGACACCAAGCTTTTATTCAATCAGTCAAAAGATACTTTATTAACTTCCTATGTGCCAGACAATGTGTTAATTGCTGTGGATACTATAAAAGGCAAGACAATCCTTGCCTTTAAGGAGTTTATAATCTAATGCGGAAGAAACTGAGCAAATACAAATAAACTGTATAAAGGATAAACAAGAAAAAATTTTTTAAAGAAGTCAGTAGAGTTGAGAGGGGTTAGGAAAGGTTTCCTATAGAAGAGAACATTTTAGTTGGGACTTAAAGGAAGCCAGAGAGGCTAGTAGCTTAAAACATGAAGAGAAAGCATTCCAAGCATGGGTGACAGCTGGAGAAAATGCCCAGAGCAAAGAAATGAAGTGTCTTGTTTGTAGAACAACAAGGAGACCAGAGAAGACATGCTAGGAAATCAGCTGTGAGGCCAGAAAGGTAGGAGGGGTCTAGATTATGGAGGGTTTTGATGATCAAACAGAGCATTTTATATTTGATGCTGAAGGTCTTAGGGAACCAGTGGGGTTAATTGAGTAGGAGGGAGGGGTTAGGAAAATCTCTTAAGTGGCTGAATGGAAGATGAATTGTTATGGAGAGAGAGAGGCAGGCAGATGGACCAGCAGGCTATTACAGTAGTTCAGGTATGAGGTGATGAAAACCTATGGAAGGGTTATTGGTGGCAATGTCAGAGGAGAGAAGGGGACATATTCAAGAGATGTCCTGAAGGTGGAATTGATAGCCATTAGTAACATATTGGATGAGGGGGTGGGGATGAGAGAATGAAAAGTTGAAGATAACACGTAGGTTGTGAACCTGAGGGACTGAAATCATGGCTTTGATCTTGACAGTAATGGAGAAGGTAGGAGGAGGCTGGGTAGGAGGCTTAGGGGGAAAGAAAATGACTTATTTTTGGACATATTGAATACAAGACATTTACTAGACATGCAATTTGAGATGTTTGAAAGATAATGGATTGAAAGTCAGCAGAAAAGTTGGGGGAGAATAGGTAGATTTGAGAATCAGTAGCATAGAGATAGTAATTAAATCTATGGGAAATGATGAGGTCACTGAGTGAAATAATATATAGAGAGAAGGCAGGACCTGTTCTGTCTAGGACAGAACCCTTATTTAGCACTGTAACAATAATGGAATATTCACAACACCCACAGTGGTTATGAATAAGCCGGTATAGTTGTGAATCACAAAATGTAGCAAACTCTCCATATGGAGGGCAGAACCAAAGCCTTTATGCAAATACCAGAAAACTGAGTCCCAGAACCAGGTAGCCAAAGTCATTACAGTAGTCATAAGGTTGATACACATGGTTAGTGAAGCGAACACCCACATTCCCAAACCTTCACAATAGAACAGGCTCCCTCAAGCAGGGATCCTTCTCTCCCACTCACAGTAGCTTCTCAGCCTGGTTCTTGGAAGTTCTAGGCAAAAGTTCCCAGAAGGAGGGTCTTGGCAAAAGTTGCAGCCTCCAAGTACTCACTGAGAGAAAAATCTGACTGTCCAGCTTGTGTCATTCCTTATATACAGTATAGCTCCTCCCCTCTTCTGCCCCTTTCTGTTACATCAGCAACTTACTCCAAAGGTGTTAACTTCTTCTGTGTTAATTACATAGCTTAAACAAGGTGTTAACTTGAAACAAGGTGCTAAGTACCTGCTTACTTGCCAATACAAAGGGGCATGGAAGATCTTCAGATCCCATTTACCTTATAAGCACCTACTTCTGTCTACTAAGTGCTCTACAAATATTATCTTTACAAATATTAACAACAACCCTGGAGGTAGATATTATTATCCCCATTTTATAGTTGGGGAAACTAAGGCAAATAGAGATTAAAAGATTTGCCCAGTGCAGTGTTTCATGGCTACTAAGTGTCGGAGGCCAGATCTGAACTCAGTTCTCTCTGACTCTGTGTCGACAGAGATCTATATATAGATTAGTGACCCCCATTTCTATTGAAGTTTGACTCCACTGTCCTCAACTACCAAATTAATAAACATGACAAATGTAGAAAAAAAAGATAGCATAACATGATATGCTCTTGATGAGACATTTCTGTCATGGTTTCCTTTTCTAATTGTTTATTAACCATCACTTTAGTAGTTTATTCAAGAATTATGGTCAGGAATCAATATCATAGTCACTGGAAAATGCAAGTTAATTTATAGCTTAAACTTATAACTGTTCATTTTGTAAACCTAAGCAGTTGTGCAGTAGTGACAACAAGAATTATAACTTTTTCAAGGTGTGGTCCGTTTTAGAGAAAATTCTCTATTTGAGGCATAACAATAAATTTTGAAAGTTACTCGGTTTATTGTCTTGTCAGTCATTTATAGATTCCCATTGTTGAAGAAAAATCATGGCATACTTCAAGTCAGTAATGTAGTCCAATTAAATTACACTCATCCTATTTTTGGTAACTAGATGCATTCTTTCAATATTTAACTGGTTTATCTTTGATGAAATTCACAAAAGGCATACAGAACTAGGGAATGCCTTGAAAATACAAACATATTTTTTAGACTTCTTCACTATTTAAAATGGAGACAATAGAGTTGCCTCAATGCATGAGAAAAACAAAACAAAGCAAAACAAAATTATATAATCTGATTAAGGACTATAATGCTTTATGAATGTGGAATTACTTTTGCTAAATAGGAACCTGTGACTCTGAATGCTCCACTCTTTTTATGCTATCTTAATATATAGAGAGCATCCCAGACTAACAAAAAGGATACTTTACAATCTTTGATAAATTTTTGTTATGGAATTACTTAATATTGTAGTTATGATTAATAAAGCACTGATTGAAATATGTTGTATACTGCTGTTCATTGAGCTGGGAGATTAGTGTTTATTCTCTTTCCTGCTTTGAGGAAAGAGTCCATGGATGTTTGCATACTCATCTTTTGTGAGGCCATCAGAATCTTTGTGCAAAATAATTACAGTTATATGTGGAATTTTGAAAATAACGAACTGTTTCAAAATAAGATCCACCATTGATTCTTTTTTCACTCTTCTATTGACTAAATGTGATAGACACTGCATGTTTTCTTCAATTCATCTGAAAAGGTTGAAAGTGTTTAGTACCAGAAACAGCAACTTACAGACAGTGCCCTATTCAGGGGGTTCAGATTTCCAGATAATCAAATGAATCTATTATCTCTTCAATGTGGGTGTACCTTCTCATGATAGAATTTGCAATCATTCCTACCTCTCTCATGTGTCTATCCCCCCATAAATTCTCTGCAAATTTTCTCCCCAAGATGCTGACGGTCTTCCTTGTTTCCTTCTGACATGAAGTTACAAGTGAATCACATTATCTGTCTAACAGTTATTCTTCACTGTCACTTGAGTAACACCCCATCTTCTTTTCTATTTGTCCATTTCTTTTAGAACATGTTTTGTCCTGTTTCAAAGTTCCTTATTTATAGTATGTTGCAACCTGTTTGCACTTACCATATGACTATCCATTGCTCTTTGGATGATTCTCCGTTTTATTTCTTTGGACACTGTGGTTCTCCATGACTCACAACCATTCAACAACACCAGAAGGATATTGGTATGAAAAAGGTGTCAGTATTTTTCGTTTCAGGTGATACAAAGGGTACCAGAATTCCTCAGATCAATGAGTCAAGGGATTTTTAACTATCTTCTCTCTAGCCCAAGGATTCAGATCTTTGTTATCTTTAAATCTGCCTCCACAGAAATATAGAAAAAATATCCACTCCTTTAATACTGAGTTAGCAGTTAGGGGATCTGGCTTTTAATTGTTGCTGGGCTACTCACTATCTGTGTGACTTTAGGCAAGTCATTTGACTTTTCTAAGTCTCATTATCTGAGAGATCTAGGGAACTCTGAGATAATTTTCAGCTTTATGATTCTTTTTTCTTGCAATAATTTTCAGAAATGATACCTAGAAATTCTTACTTTAAACTAAGTTTATTTAATATTTCATATTAAAGCGAATGAAAAGAATTCTAAGAAATGTTTTAAGGTAAATTCATTATGATGATCTGAGTTTTCTCCTCTTTGTAGCAATTGTCTGGTAACAGTCTTAAAATATTTATATCTTTTTCGTCCCTGGTTTCATTGTTCTTTAGTTACTTTTTAATTCTTCTAGCATTCTTTGGCTTTCTCAAGGTTAGAAAAGTGAGTTAACAAATGCCTGTGAGCTATAAAAAGACTTTTGTTGTGGATGGAATCACAGATTTTTGTCCTTGTGATGAGGGCTTATAGATAGCTGTGCTATCAGCTACTTCTGAGAAGCACTGATCCCCAAAGGAATCAGGGTAGTCTCAGTAGCTTTGTGTCTCTTAAGGAGAACTGTTTTAAATCATATAGCATTAAATTGAAACCAAATTTATAACTGCTCCATGCCAAAACTTATGTTTTATCTATGTAGACTAAAATGTTTAATATTAATACGTAATGACTCAGAATGGTAAGTAGAATGTAATTGAGCAATATTTTGACATCATTTGGAAGGTTTGATCCATTGGCAGAGCAAACAGCCTGAGCTGTTGAGCTTCAGAAGTGTGGATTACTGGATTATGTTTGCACATTATGTGGATTTGCATGAATTGTTCCTTTAGAAAATAAACATTCTAAATACACATGAGCATTATTTGGAAATGTATATGTGTTTGATGTACTCTGGCATTTTTTCAAACCTTGAACTATTTTTTAAAGTCTGTTACACTTAAGATAGTCTTGCTATTTTAAATAAAGATTTTGCATTTTAAAAAAATGAGTTTAATTCATCTGTAGGCTTGTCTGTTCTAGCTCTAAAATCTTATGATCTCTGTGCCCCAAAAGGAATCAAACCATTTAGATTGCAAATAATTTAAATTATTTAAATCAGATCCAGAGCTAGAAGGAACTTTAGAAACCCATCTAGTCCAGTACTTCTTAATCTTATGTGTGTTCCTAGATGTGAACCTATGGCAGTCTGGGGAACTTATGAAATCCTTCTTAGTATAACATTTTAATTGCATGAAATGAAATACATATGACTTAAAGGAAACCAATTTTATTGAACTACTTTTATTAAGATTTTTTTTAAGTTCCTATGTCCCAGGTTAAGAACCCCTGATCTGGTCCATCACACTCATTTTTACAGGGAAATCTAAGGCCAAGAAATATGAAATGACTTGTCCAAGGTCACATAGGTAATGTTTTAAAATGTTATTTTTATATACATTACATATTTACAAAGCACTTATATAACCCAATCTGGGCTTATGCACTCAAGCTTAAAGCACTTACAGAACCTGATATGGGCTCATGCATTCAATCTTAATTTCCTTTTGCAAACTGCATATCTTAGAGGGTCAAGCAGACATTGCTATATTCAAAATCCTATTAGGTAATTTTGAAAGGCTGGATTTCTAGTACTATTACTTGAAAATGCCCATTTGCTGTATTTCCCAACAAGAATTTTCCAGCCTGACTGAGCCTAGTGCTCCTGCTTATGGGAGAGGGAATGGGGTAGTGTAAGGCTATGGATCAATTGATTTGGGGAGTTCTGAATTGCAGCAGGGATAAAGTTGATTGAGTATCCATGCTAAGTCTAGAACTAGTACTGTGTGAGCTCCTAGGAGTGGTGGAGGAGTACCAAGCTGCCTAAGGGAGTGGAGTAAATTATCCTATATCAGAAACAGAGCAGGCTAAAACTTCCATGTTAATTGGCAATGGTATTGGACCCATGAGTATCCATTATTCTTCAAACCTAGGAGAAACAAGAGATCCAGTCTCTCCCCTACGCCCTCCCAGATAAAAGCAATACTGACAACCAAAAAGCCCCAAATAAACCAAAATAAATTTCTAGCCCTATTATCACCTTTTAAAAAGATTCATCAACATTTAAACCCCTGTTGAGAGCAGAGCACTAAAAGAAGAGGGACAAATGCTAGATAAGACTTTGTCTCTGCCCTACAGAAACTTACAGTTAAGTAACGATCTGACATAAAAATTAAGATAAAAATAAATTTTTATATTTGTATATAAGTGAAGTACAAAGTGCTATGTAATCTTTGTTTTTAAAAAATGTAATATGTATATGTGTAAATAAGTTAATAGAATTATTTCCTCTATTGCCCCTAGTCCCTTTTGAGGGAGTACACAACCCCTCTTCTCTACCCTGGAACTATGGCACACACACACACACACGCACACAAACACACACACAGTCATGTTTATTGTGAGTTTTAAATTTTTTCCTTCCTCTTGGCCCATGAAATCAGTTATACATGTGAAATTATGAAAAACATATTTCCATATTAGCCATGTTGCAAAAAAAACCAAGAAAAAATAAAGTGAAAAAGTTATGCTTCAGTCTGCATTCAGAGTACATCAGTTCTCTGTCTCTGGAGGTGGATAGCAATTTTCATCTTGGTTCTTGTGGAATTATCTTGGATCATTGTCTTGATTAGAGTGACTAAGTCTTTCACAGCTGATCATCCTTACAATATTGCTTAGAAGATTGTTGCACAATATTTTCTTGGTTCTGTCCACTTCACTTGGCAGGAGTTCATATAAGTCTTTCCAGGTTTTTCTGAAACAATTCTGCTCATCATTTTTTATAGCACAGTATTATTCCATCACAATCATATACCACAGCTTATTCACCCTTTCTCCAATTGCTGGACATTCTCTCAGTTTCCAATTCCTTGCCACCACAAAAAGAATTGCTAAGAATATTTCTTTTTACATATAGCTCCTTTTCCTTTTTCTTTAATCTCTTTTGGATACCAATGTAGTAGTGGTATTGCTAAGTCAAAGTATGCACAGTTTTATAGCCTCTTGGGCATAGTTCCAAATTGTTCTCCAGAATGTTTGGGCTGGTTCACAACTCCACCAGTAGTGTATTATACTTCCAATTTTTACACATGCCCTCCAAAGTTTGTAATTTTCCTTTTCTGTCATATTAATCAATCAGATAGGTGTGAGATGGTACCTCAGAGTTTTAATTTACATTTCTCTAGTAATTTAGAGCTTCTTTTTAAAAAAAAATGGCTATAAATACCTTTAGTTTCTTCTGAAAACTGCCTGTTCAGATCCTGTGACTATTTATCAATTAGGGAATGACTTGTATTTTTAGAAATTTGACTCAGGTCTCTACATATTTGAGAAATGAGGTCTTTATCAGAGAAAATAGCCATAAATATTTTCTCCTTGTGTTCTGTTTTCCTTCTAGTTTTAGATACATTTATTTTGTTTGTGCAGAAACTTTATTTAATATAATCAAAATTATCCATTTTACTTCCCAGGATTTTTTCCATCATAAATTCTTCCATTATCCATAAATCTGGCAGGTAAATTTTTCCATGTTCCCCTAATTTGCTTATGATATCACCCTTTATGTTTAAATCTTGTGCCCATTTTTAACTTATTTTGGTATATGGTATGAGATGTTGATCTATGTTTAGCTTCTGCCAGACTGATTTTGAATTTTGTGAGCAATTCTTGTCAAAAAGGGAGTTCTTGTCCCCAAAGCATGGACCTCTGGTTATAATAAAACATTAGATTACTATGGTCATTTACTACTGCTTATTTTCTAGAATTCTACCACTCTATTTCGTAGCCAGTACCAGATTGACCTTTTGTTCTGTCACATTAATTTTTTAATTATTTTTTCTAATTTCATAAAATAGGTCTTCGGAAGTTTGATTGGTATGGCACTGAAGAAGTAAATTAACTTAGGCAGAATTATCATTTTTATTATATTGGCTTGACCTGCTCATAAGCAATTAATATTTTCCAATTATTTAGCTCTTTAATTGTGTGAAAAGTGTTTTGTAATTGTGTTCATATAGTTGGCAGGTAGAATCCCAAGTATTTTATATTGTCTGAAGTGATCTTAAATGGTATTTCTTTTTCTATTTCTTCCTGCTGGAGTCTTGTTGCCAATACACAGACATGCTGGTGATTTATGTAGGTTTATTTTATATCCTGCCACTTTACACAGGTTGTTAATTATTTCATCTAGATTTCTAGTTGATTCTCTAGGATTTTCTAAGTATATCATCATATCATCTGCAAAAGTGATAGGTTTTAGTTCTTTGTTGCCTATCTTTATTCCTTCAATTCCTTGTTCTTGTTTTATTGCTAGAGTTAGCATTTCTAGTATAACATTAAATAATAGTGGTGATGATGACCATCTTTACTTCATCCTGTTCTCATTGGGAAGGCTTCTACCTCATTTCCATTACAGAGAAATGATTGCTGATGGTTTTAGATAGATACTAGTTAGCATTTTTAAGGAAAGCTCCATCATTCCCAAGTTTTCTAGTTTTTGTAATAGGAATTGAGTATTGTATTTTGTCAGAAGTTTTTTTCTGTTCTTATTGAGATAATCACATAATTTTTGTTAGTTTTTTCATTGATATGGTCAATTATGTTGATATTTCCTGATTTCCAGGCCTGCATTCTTGGTAAAAAATAAATTCACCTGATCATAGTGTATGATCTCTCTGATATATTGTTGTAATCTTTATTTAAAATGTTTATATCAATATTTATTAGGGAAATTGGTCCATAATTTTCTTTCTCTGTTTTTTCCCTTTATGGTTTAGTTATCAATACCACATTTTTGTCATAAGAGGAATTTAGTAGGATTCTTTCTCTGCCTGTTTTTCCAAATAGTTAATATATTTTTGCAATCAATTGTCCTTTAAATTTTGGTAGAATTGACTTGTGAATCATTCTGGTCCTCATAATTTTTTTTTCTTAGGATGCTCTTTGATGGTTTATTCAATTTCTTTCTTTTAAGATAGTGTTATTTAAGCTTTCTATTTCCTCTTATGTAAGTCTGGGTAATTTATATCTTTGTAAATATTTATTTCACTTATTTTATCATATTTATTGGCATATAATTAGGCAAAACAACTTAGTAATTGCTTTAATTTACTCTTCAATGGTAGCACATTCCCCCTTTTCATTTTTTTATGCTGCTTATTTGGTTTTCTTATTTCTATTTTTAAAATCAAATTAACCAATGGTTTATCTATCTTGTTGTGTTTTTTCTTCATAAAACCAGCTCCTACTTTTTTAAAAATTAGTTCAGGTTTTTTAAACTTTCATTATTAATTTCTTTGATTTTCAGGATTTTTCATTTTGGGGGTTAGTTGGGGATTTTCCATTTGTTCTTTTCCTATTTTTTAAGAACTGCCCAATTCATTAATTTATTCTTTCTCCATTTTATTGTTGCTAGCATTTAAACTTATAAAATTTCCCCTTAGTACTACTTGGGCAGCATTCTTCACATTTTGGCATATTGTCATAATTTTGGCATTATTGTCATCTCTTTAATGAAATTACAGATTTTTAAATGATTCTTTGACACTTTTATTCTTTTGGATTAGATTATTTAGTTTTCTGTTGATTTTTAATTTATTTTACATGGCTCTGTATTGAATATATAATATTTATGTAATATAATACAGGGAACTGCTAAATCTTATGTCATCTTGAGTGTGATTCCAGGATTCTTACATTGTTTCTTTTTGGCCATTTGCAATATTTTCTCCTTAACGTAGGAGCTCTGGAAATTGGCTATAGGATTCCTTAAAGTTTTCATTTTGTGATCTCTTTCAGGAAGTGATTGCTGGATTCTTTCCATTTTTACTTTATGTCTGGTTCTAGGACATCAGGGTAGTTTTCCTTGATAATTTCTTGAAATATGATTTCTAGACCCTTTTTTGATCATGAGTTTCAAGTAGTTTAATAATTCTTAAATTAGGGGCGGCTAGGTGGCGCAGTGAATAGAGCACCAGCCCTGGAGTCAGGAGGACGTGAGTTCAAATCCGACCTCAGACACTTAACACAAAATCTAGCTGTGTGACCTTGGGCAAGTTACTTAACCCCAACTGCCCTCCAAAAAGCAAAAACAAAAACAAAAACAAAATAATTCTTAAATTATCCAGGTCAGTTGCTTCTCCAATGAGACATTTTGCATTTTCTTCTATTCTTTGATCTTTTAACTTTGTTTTATTATTTCTTGAGGTGTTTTGGAGTAATTAGTTTCTACTTGCTCAATTCTAATTTTTAAGCTGTTATTTTCTTCAGTGAGCCCTTGTACCTCCTGTTTCCCATTTGGGCAATTCTGCCTTTTAAGGAGTTTTTCTCTTTTGTGAATTCTTGTGCCTCTTTCAACATTTGACCAATTCTGATTTTTGGTATTTTTTCTTGTTTTGTCTCTCTTTTACCAACCTTTTTACTTTCTTTTCATAATTTTCTTACATTACTCTTTTCTATTCCCATTTTCCCTCTACTTCTCTTATTTGATTATTAAAATCCTTTTGGAGAACTTTCAGGAATTCTTGTTGAGAATTTGTACAGTTCACACATTTCTTTAAAGCTTTGCTTATAGCTGTTTTGATATTGATGTCTTCTGAACTTCTGTCTTGATTTTCCTCAAGCTTCAAGTATTTTGTGTTTCTGTTTTCAGAGCTAGTTCTGGGGGTCTGTAAGTTTCTGGTGTGTTAGTCTGGAAAAAATCTCTCTCCCCGACCTTTTGTTGGCTCTGCCACCCCAAAATTTTATTTAAGGTATTTTAAAGTTCTTTAGAGGGAAGCACTGGGAAAATTCAGCTGAGTTGCTGCAATCTTGTCTCTGCCACTGATCCTAGATTATTATCTTTTACAAAAGTATTTAAAAGGTAGTTTTGTAAGAAAAAATGATTTGAAAAAATCCCTGAAGCATAAGAGTATATGCTCCCATATCTATACATAGGATCCAAGGGGCAGAGTGGCCTTAAACTTAGAAGGCAACAGTAGTGGGCATATGTATAGAAAATTTATGTATGGCCAGAGAATAAATAGGCAAATACTAGTTATTAGGAATTCTTTCTTGAGTCTATAGGTGGCATATTCTTTACCATGAAGAGGTCCAGTTCTCTGAAACTCCTTCCTCCCTTGTGTGGCTAACCCTTTCTATTGATCCATTTCAGTCTTTTTTATGTTTATTTTTGGTGTGTCTCAGTCTGATCATGATTGAATGTGTGACCCCCTAATGGTCCATTCTCTCCCAAAACAAAAGATGATTAGTGCTTGGGGGCAGATAAAATGGAGGAGAGGGGAACAAAGAGAAAGTGTTCTTCTTTCTTCTTTCTTTTTCTTGCTCTTTTAGAGCTTAGTTCTCTCTCATGGGTTTGACTCAAGAATTCTTAACTCCAAAAGTGAAATCTTCCACTATTAGACTGCTGAGCCCCTCTAGAAGGAAAGAGGAAATGCTGAAATTTGTTTACTGTTATAGTGCTCCCAGAGGTATGGTTAGCTTGTTTGGCTAGCAAATCCTATTCTCCCTTTCTCAAGTCGAGTCAAGGCAATGAGAATTTATCAAGGACCTGCTACGTGACAAACACTTTGTAGGGATACAAAGAAACACAAAAACATTCCCCAGCCTCAGGAAGCTCACAATCTAATTATGGAAACAAGATAGGAATAACTGCATAGAAAAAAGGTATGCATACATAATAAATTGTAGATAATCTCAGAGGGACAGTGCTAACATTAAAGGGTACTGGGAAAGACTTCTCGCAGAGCATGGAATTTTAGCTGAGACTTGAAGGAATCTAGGAGGCACAGATGAGGAGGGAGAGCATTTCAGGTATGGAAGGCAAGCTAGTAAAAAGGCATCATTGGAAGATGGAGTAGGGAGCAATAAAAGAGACCAGTATCACTGGAATTACATTTCAGTGTGCAGAAATCTCGTTTACACATCACATTCATTGATTTATTGATTGATTCTATAAATCTCAGAGACATTCTGACCTGGTAAAGGTATCAGGGTATGGAACATCTTGCTAATTGAATTGGGGGTGGGGAGCACTCTACCCTTTATACACTTTACATTCATGATCTTATTTGATGTAGCAATAGATTGGTGAGGTAGGTAGGTATTTATTGCAGGTTTTGTTCCCATTTACAAAGGAGAAAACTACTAGCCCAGGAAAACCTAGAAAACTATTAGGAGCCTAAGAGCTGATAGACTAATTATCCATGATTAAAGAGATAGTAAATGTGAGAGTCAGAATGGATCCCAAACCCAGCCTTCTCTCTATAATGCCACGCTGCCTTTTCGTATTAAGTAGCAGAGCTGGGTTTAAAACTTAACTCTTCTACCTATAAGTCCCTTGCTTTTTCCACCCTGTCACATTGCTGCTAGTCAGGCCACCATCGCCCCCTATTTTTAGCAATACACATACTGAATTTCTATTTCCACCACTATTGATCTAACAATGAAAAGTTTCAATTTTTAATTCATCAAACATTTATTTAGAATCTACTCTGGCTATAAAGTGGCTCTGTAGAGAAACACAAAACATTTCCTGCCCTCAATGAGCTTACATGCTGTCAGAGGGAGGGTTTTTTTTAGAGCTTAGTTTATTTCATATAATACAATTGCTCAGTCAACCTCACTGTTTCTCATTGCATGTGGTTAGGTAAGTCTTGATTGACACCCCTGAAGACAGTCTTTCAGTTTGCACATGTGATGCCATCATGTGAATGTAAGCATTTCTTTGAAGGAATGATGGCATCATTGTCAATAGGAAGCTTTCTTCATGACCTGCAGATGAGCGATAGAAAAGAAAGACCCTTTGCCCATCAGGTTAGCATTCTCAGCTTTTGGCAAAAGAAGGTTTCATGGGATCAGATTATAAATTATAGAGTCATAGATCTAGAGGTAGAAGGTACCTTTGAGGTCATTTATTCTAACCTTTTCACTTCACAGATGAGAAAACAGAGTTCCAGAAAAGTTCAGTGAATTGTCCAAAGTCACACAGGCGGTATGTTTCATATGTGGGATCTGATACTGGGTCCTTTAACTCCAGAGTCCATACCATTGTATCACAATGCCACTTCCAGATATTTCAGAGCACCTTTCATATTTTTTTCTCCTAAAAGCAATAGGAATCCACTGGAGTTTATTGAGTAGATGTGTTGCACAGTTGGATCTGTGCTTAAGGAAAATGATTTTGGCAGTTGTGTGAATGATGGACTAGAGTGGAGAGATTCTTGAAGTAGGCAGGCTAATTTGGAGGCCATTGTATTTGTCCAGAGAAGAGGGTATGATAAGTATGATGAAAGAGAAGGGATGAAATGCAAAAGATGCTGTAGAATTAGAAATGTAAATTTTAGCTTTTTATTTGATATGTAGTATAAGTGAGGATGTGAAATTGAGGAATAATGCAAAGATATGCACCCGAGAGACTGGAAGAATGGTGAAGCTTTGGGCAGAAATAAGAACATTTGGAGCAAGGGAGGGTTTAGAAGGAAAGATCTATTTGGGTTTGTTAAATTTGAGATGTTTTTAGGGCTTCAAGTTTGAAATTCCCAGTAGGCAATTAATTCTTAAGGATTGACACTCACCAGAGAGATACTTATAGACCTGCAGGTCTATAACCCGTCTTCATAGAGATGGTAATTAATCTACAGGGCAAACAAGGTTACCAAGACAAAGCGAGACTTCATAATTAGGGGGCATAATTTGAGTGGAAAACAGGAAAGAAGAGTGATGAGGAGTGGTCAGCTGGATAGAAGGAAACACCAGGAGAGAGCATTGTCACAAAAGAGGATGACCAGCAGTATAAAGTGCTGCAGATTTGCTGAAAATGTTGACTACTGGAAAAAGGCCATGGAATTTAATAATTGATAGATAATTGGCAATTTTAAAGCAAACAGTTCCATTCCAATTGAATAATGAGGTTGGAAGTCAAATTGCAAAGGAATAAGCAAGTGAGAGGAAGAAGAGGAGGGATGTAGAAGTACCAAGTGTCATCACCTTTTTCTAAGAGTTCTCTGACAATAGGAGCAGAGAGGTAGGATAATAGCTTAGGAAGATGATATGAACTAGTAAATGCTTGTTGAACACCAGGGAGACTTGGGTGTTGTTGAAGGTAGTAGGGAAGAAACCAGTACATAGGGAGAGGTTGAAGGTTAGAGAGAGAAGGCAAGTCTGAGTGGGAAATTTTCTGTAAGACCAAAGGGGATCAGTTCAAGAGCACATGCAGAAGAGTTGGCATTGGCAAGGTCAGCTTTATTATAAGAAAAGGGAGAAAGAAGGAGAATGTGGGGGTGATGGCAAAGGATTCTGAGAAAAAGAGCAAGGAAGAAGAAGGAGCCTCATGGTGGTTTGTGTTTTTGCTTTCACAGCCTTGCATATAATGAATGTTTAATAAATAGCCATCGAATTACATTAAACATTGAATATACATTAAAATACAAATATAATTGGAGTGTACACAAAATATTTATGCCTTCCCAGTAATCTATTTCAAAACTTTCTTCATGAATACAGAGAAGTTAGAAAATGCCTGTGTTGTGGAGAGACACTCTTGAATTTCTCTATTATGAATGCAATTTCAATGTGTTAATTCTCCAATGGAGTGGGTAGAGAAATTCACTTGCCCAAGCTAGCTGGCAGAGTAACATATCCCAATAGAGTGAAGATCTGGAAAAATTGGGAGTGAGGGAAGTAAGGGGCTCAATCAACAATGATATTATTACTTGTTATCAATGAGCTCTTTCTCAACATGAAAAATGCAAAATAACTCATGGCCTTGGTCAAGCCTTCTAATATTTTAAATAGATAAATACAATTCTAGTCACTTGCTATGAGTGTTAACTGGGGAAATTTGCCATTAGACATCTTTGGGTTTGTGAAAGTAATTCTGTGAAGATTTCACAGGGAAAAAAAGGGGAGATTTGGAGAAGAAAGGAAGCAAATATGTTAAGTAAATAATAGGTTGTGTCAGCAAGGAATAATTGCTAGGAGCAGGACTGAGAGAACGAGATAATTCTGGTCATTTCCAGAACAGCTGCAATCTCAGCACAATTTGTCAGTCTCCTTAGGAGTGGCTGGTGGTCAAAGGCCTATTAAGAAATGATTGGGCTAATTCATACGTTCTCCTGCAGGTGCATACTAATGGTGGAGCTAAAGTATTCTCAGATATCCAACTAGGGGCATATTTATGTCAGCAGAGTTGACTTACTTGTGCTTCCCATTCATGATTAAGATGAATAATATGGTTATTAATGCTTTCTAAGTATGCATACCATAATATCCTTGTCCTTACTAACTTGGAGGACAGTGTAATACAGAGGAAAAAATACTAGATTTGGGAGCCAAAGAGCCTGAGTTTGAATTTTGATCCTTTCCTTTGCTTCCTGTATAACCTTAGGAAAATCACTTAACTACTTTGCACCACAGTTGGTTGCTGTCAGTTGTGAATGGCTTTAAATCACAGAAGAGTTTATATTTGGCACTAGAAGTAAAAGGAAATGATCAGAATTTATTGAGCAGGAAGGTTAAGTGGTATGACCTTTGCTTTCTCACTTTAGCAGCTGTTTGGAGGACAGATTGGAGTGGGTAGAGACTTGGGACAGGAAGACCCATTAGGAGGCTTTCCATTAAACCAAACAAGGGAACATAGCAAGAGATGCTAAGGAGACAGAAAAGACAAAGTTTGGCAGCTGATTAGATATGTGAGATAAAAAGAGAGGATGCCACTGAAGTTTCAAACCTGGGTGAGTGGAATGATGGAGGGTGGGGGTGGGGAACCTTGACAATAAAAGGGAAATTCCAAAGAGGGATCAATTTTGGGGGAAATATAACATGAGCCATACTGGATGTTTGAGTTTTAAATGCCTATGGGACAGTAAGCTTGAAATATCCAACAGGCAATTAGTTGTGGGGGACTGGAGGACAAAAGATTATGGCTAATTATAAGATGGGGGTTGGGGGGAGAGGAATACTTAAACTCAAGATGACCAGTAATGTACAGAGAGAAAAGAAATGGCTCAGGAAAGCACCTTGAGATATGCAAACAATTGGGGGGCATAGTATGGATAGTATTTCAGCAAAAGACATTGAAAATTAATGGTTATGTAGACCACATTTTTCCCTTGAATTTTGTAACTCCGCATAACAGTACTCTCTTCTGTATTTGAAGGAAGTGACAGAACCCCTCCCCCCCTTTGTTTGGACATTGTTAGCACAGTCTCTTGCACATGGTAGGTGCTCATTTGTTTTTTTTATGGATCAATAGATGATATCACTTTAACCAATTTTAACCCATGAATTTGGGGGAATCTAATCAGACATATATTTCAAATGGAATCATAGGATCATAGACTTAGAACAAGAAGGAAGCTTAGAGTAAATTTAGTTCAAACCTCTATTTTACAGGTGAGGAAACTGGGTCCTGGATATGCTAAGTGATTTCCTCAATGTCACATATGTGATAAGTAACAGAGTCACATTTGAACCCTGGTCCTCTGACTTCAGATGTGGCATCCTTTTCATTGCACCATGCTCTCTTCCCAGTCAGTTGCAATACAATATTTGTCTCATCACATTTTGTCATTGTTGAGTCTTTGGACTTTTGGGTGCCTCCACTCTTGGTAATGTTCCCCATATTTATCTGTGCCTTTTGGAACACCTGGCTCCTTTCAATCACCAACTTTGGTGCTACCTGCTACAAGAGATCTTTGCTGATTTCCTCCCTTCCTTCACCACCCTCAATTATTTTATATGTAGGCTGCATGTATTTTGTTATTGTTGAGTCTTTGGACTTTTGGCTGCCTCCACTCTTGGTAATGTTCCCCATATTTATCTGTGCCTTTTGGAACACCTGGCTCCTTTCAAGCACCAACTTCGGTGCTACCTGCTACAAGAGGTCTTTGCTGACTTCCTCCCTTCCTTCACCATCCTCAGTTGTTTTATATGTAGGCTGCGTCTATTTTGTGTTTACTTTGATTTGCATATATTATTTCCCACTTAGTAGGGGGTATGGTATTTGAGGACCTTTTTGTTTTTTCTCTTTTTATGCCCTGAGCTCCCTGGCATTGTACCTCACACATAGTAGGCATTTAATTCTTTTTTTTTTTGGAGGGGGAAGGGCAGGGCAATTGTGGCTAAGTGACTTGCTCAAGGTCACATGGCTAGTAAGTGTTAAGTGTCTGAGTTCAGATTTGAACTCAGTTCCTACTGACTCCAAGACCGTTGGTGCTCTACTCACTGCGTCACCTAGCTACCTTGAGGCATTTAATTCTTGTGGATTTTGATTATTGATTTAAGCACTTCCAGAATATTTATAGCCACATCAGAAATACTGATTGGGGGGGAGAGCTGTTAAGTAGACCTCTCTCTTTAGTTTCTTCAATCACCTGATGATGAGCTTCACAGTAAATTTCCTGGACTACTAGCACACACATCTACCGACTAGCACCGATGACATAAAAGACCAAGGAGTAGATCAAGTAGATTTAGTCAAATGATACTCATTGCCCCAGTGGATCATTTGCATGGACCTATTTCTCTCTGAAGTACCCTGAGATATTATCCCCAGCTTCCTATTTGGCATGTACGTCCTACACTTTTCTTCTTATTTTATCTGATTCTTTGAACATGAACATTACCTATTTCCAACCAGATTTTTTAAGGAATACTTTTTATTGATCTCTTCTTCTTCTTACATAATTACAGTTATCCAGAGTATCCCTTCCCTATAGCCATGTCTTAATTAGTACAAATAGCACATCTTATGAAGTGGTCACATGCTCAAATCCACACTTTTTGAAATCACAGTTATGTAAAAGATAGAAATTGGTTCCAGTCCAACAAAAATATGCTGTGTGAATTCAAGTGATGTGACTATTTCACAGGAATTAATTACTCATACTAATTGGGACCAGATATACTGGAAGTCTGACTTTCCTGTTCCCTTTGTCATAGAGTGCAGAAGCACTTCTTTCTAGAGTTCTTCTGGCCTTGACCTTTTCCTTATATAGAATCTTAAAATCTTCATATTCTTGAACCTGTCTCTATGCCTGGTCTGGACTCTATTGCCTTGGGCTAACCTATAGCCACCCCAAGGCACAGAACCAATGGTAGGAAAAAGAACAATATAGATATCAGGAAACACAATTTCTTCAGGCTTCTGCCAGAGAAGACCAATTTTCTTTTTGATTGACATGAGAAAAGTATTTGCAGCTCTCAGAAATCCTTCCTAATTTCCCTCTGGACTTATAAGTATACTTCCAGATAACAGAGTTGATCAGAAATTAATAGATAATGCTTCCTGAATCTTTTTGCTTCAGAATGCTTGTCATTACAAAAATGATATTAAGGATACTTTTTCCTAGCCTAGTCTGCAATAAGGAGATAACTATTACCAAGGTGTCACATCATCATCATCATCATCATCATCATTGCCATCATCATCATCTTTATTATTATTATTATTATTATAATGCATTGGAGTGCACTGTCTCCTATGCCTGGTATTACATAAGGTAGGCCAAAGTGATCCCAAGTCTTTCAGTGTTAACCATTATTACCTGGAATGTTCTCTGGCCAAAGAGTAGGCAATACTGACTATGGGGAACTTTTGACCTATTCTGCCAAGTATCACAGTGGTTTCTGAATGTGTAGAGGAAGGCTTGAGTAAGCCAGATGACCTTTTTGATTTGTAGACACACTGAGATATGTTCCAATCCTCGTGTCAACCTTGGAAGTATATATAGCTTGCTACCTCATGGTAGAATGACTTGAGAGTTGCAAACCTTAGAGTGTTAGACCTGGAGTCAGACAACCCTGAGTTCAGATATGACCTCAGACACTCACTAGCAGAATTTTAAGTTGTGAGGGACCACAGTAGTCATACTGAGCAAGCCACGGTCAAAAAATAACCTCAACTACAACCTCAAAAAGTCATCACAAATGGCCAGCTAGGTGGCACAGTGGATAGAGTATTGGACCTGGAGTCAGGAAGGCCTAATTTCAAATCTGGTTTCAAACATTTCTCAGCTGTGTGGCCCTGGGCAAGTTACTTAATATCTTTTTGTTTGGGTTTCCTCATTTGTAAAGTGGGATACTAATAGCACTTTCTTCCCAAGGTTGTACAGACAAAATGAGATTTTTGTATAGTGCTTTGAAATCTTTAAACCTCTCAGTAAATGATTAATCTATTAATTCTCTCTAATTAATATGTCTGATAACAATAAATGAAAACACCTATGACAGGAATATTGTAGGGATCCAGCCCAGGATCCTGAGATGATATTTCAGGGTAGCTTTCACATCTGCTCCAATTCTGAGCTACATGATGCTTCTTGCCTAGTGCCCCAAAATTTCCATTGTTTGTATGCTGATAATAAGAGTATTGTGTCACCTTCATAGTGACTGCTGAGAATATAAGTGGCTCCTGTGAAGACACTAAAATGCTGATGTAATGGTTAAAAGATGCAGTCTTCTCTTCAACTATCAATGGGTAGATGGGACAGATGGATGGATGGATACTTTTCATGGAAGTAATCTTCAAAATGATCCAGGATTAAGTGAGCTGTTCGGTGGAGTAGCTTATTAGATACAAGACCATTTTTCTTCTTGGACTTCAGGATATTGATAGAATCTCATCCATTTTATTTTTAAATGACTCAATGGAAGGAGCAAATGCTCAAAGATGGCCCCATATTTCATCCTAATACTGAACATGTTTAAGCAAAGGCTTAGAGTTGGGACTGAGTATGCTTGGTTAAATGACTCACATACTTTAACAGACTAGAGAAAAATCCATCTTTCTCCTTGTTCACCACAAAGCTTTCTTTCATTTTATGATGATAAATTAAATTATACAGAAATATTTAGGATAGAGAATATATGAATACAGAATACTAATAAATGTGTTGTGTTAAAGTAATCACTCAACACTTTAAGTTGTCTTTTAATGATATTTTCCCACTTTAGAATAGATAGAAAGGAACCTTTGTTGTATCCATCTTTCCTAACAAACATGCTAATCAACTGATGACAAAGTAAAGCACTGCTTATATTTTTCTCCCTGAATTCCTAAAATCCATTTCTTGTTACTGATACGATTTATCTAACTGTGTCACCTTGATAAAGAAAAAAGTAATAGAGATAATGGAAAATATATTCTTTACCTGTATTTTCTACATTCCATGGAAAATATAGGAAATGATTCCTTTTCTAAATCTGAAAAAGAAGACATTTTAGGAAGGCAGAGCAGCAAAGTAAGTTTAGTTGTAGGTTCTTTGGAACAAAAATAAGTGATTAATTCAAATTATCACTAGCTTTTGCTTACATGGCAAAATCTAAATTTGTGGAAGATAATTTAAAGCATATTATTCTTTTGAGTAATTATATCCAATTGGAATTATTCTCTGTGGAATGCTGCACATATCCATTGAAGAGTCCTTCACTATTTTGGATATAAGAAAACATTAAGAAAAAGAGTGATTCCCAATGACCATGCAATGAGCCTGGTTATTTAACATCTCTTAGAAATGCAAGTAAAAGCCAACATAAATCTCAGAAGCAATGCTATCCAACACAACTCAGCCAATGTCGCTTAGGCAATTATATATGTTCAAGTCACTGAACCAAGTGGCGAACACTGATACTACTGTCATTGACTTTGAAGACCTTACTCTGGGTTGGGGATGGGAGGTGGAGGGAAAAGTTTTCACAGGGCAGCTAACCCTTGAGTTGAGTTCTAAAGGAAAACAAGCGTTTTGAGAAACAGGAAAAGTTCTTGAAGGAGCAGCTTGTTCCAGTGAACAAAGAGCCTCCAGGGTTAAAGTCAGCAAATAGCTAATATTCCATTTTGGATGGAATGTAGAGCAGGAAGGGGAGTAAGACTATCTTAGGAAGATCAGAGCCATGTTGTAGAAAGCCTTATATGTTTACAAAAGGAGCTTCTATTTAATGCTGTAGGAAATGAGGATACACTGGAAGTTTTGGGTAGATAGACTTGTGATTTAATGTGATTATTGTGCCCTTTTGAATAATGTTATATTTGAAATATACTTTGGATTTCTTCCTAAACTGATGGAGGTATGGAGTATTGTTATTTTAGGTAGAGATCAGCAATTTCAGCTAATTCAAATTAGTATTATTAAACAGAAGATCAACCAACTTCCCTGACTACTAGGTGATAATACTAACAAAATTAAGGAAGGAAAGAGGAAAAGAAGGGAGGAAGGAAGAAAGGAAAAAGGAAAAGAGAGAAGGAAAGGAAATAAGGAAAGAGAGAGAGAGATAGAAAGAAGGAAAAAAGAAGGGAAAATAAACGAAAGGAAAGGTATCTAGCAAAGATTTTTTCCAGCTATCTAAAACTGACATGTATAAAGCAAAGACAATAGTCTTAGAAGAGAACAGTCATAGAATATGAAGATAGTTGGGCAGGGGCAAGCCTGAGCATGCTCTCTGTTAATACGGAACATCTTGGTAATGCTATTAAAAATACTGAAATAGGACTCCCCTGGGAAATTAGTTGGTTTTGTACTCTCAGCATGCACATTTATTGGGAGTTAAATGTATAGATCACAGATTTTATCCAGACTATAGTGAGGGGAAAATGACTTGCTATTTTGCCACTGATATTGGAACATGAGGGCAAGCGGAGTTGCAGTTAGCATTCAGGAGCACTAGGACTCAAACCATCTGATTCTCCTAAAGTCACTAGTTTTGCTTTTTTGCAGACTTTTTCATCTTTACTAAGTGCTTCTATTACATTGACCTAATTTTCCTACATTATGCCTTCTATGGAATATTGAGCCTAAAAGACTGAGCTGTTTGTTCAGAGCTAAGGAGAGGTGAATAGCCTATCAGAAAGTTCTCTTCATTGGTTTTATCCAGACCAAAAAGTCATTTCTATGTAGTAATAGGAGAATGGTAAGACACATGCACAGTTCAAATTTTAATAAGACATTTAATAACATAGATAGAAATGTGCCTCCACAGAGTCCTGCTTTAGTGCTTTATGCAGGTTAGCAATGATCCTGGATTCCCGAAGGCAGTGCCATCAAAAGGTAAGTTCTTGTGGATTTTTATCATGTTGCAAAGTATGGTTCTGACCATTCATTCAGCAAGTGTGGTAGAGTGGAAAAGGTAATGCATCTGGAGTCAGGAGACATAGGTTCAAATCTTGTCTCCCTAACTTACTGTATAATCATAAGCAAGTCACTTAACCCATTTGGACATATCTTCTCATCTGTAAAATAAGGAGGGGCTAGTGAACCTCTGAGGTCTCCTCTAGCTCTAAATGAATTATTATTGAACACTTATTTTATAAAGGGAACTTTCTTAGGCACTGTAGAAGCTAAAATTTTGAGTAAAATATGGATCCTGCCATATTAGTCTCTGGAACTGACCAAAGAAAAATCTCATCTCCAAAGAAACCCACAAAAAATGTTAAGATTCCAATAAGTTTCATTTAAATGGTGGAAGAAAATATGCACAAATAAGTGATAGCATCAGGGTATGATAACCAATGACATAAAATACAATACTATAGTAGGAAAGCATATACTAGCTCTGTGGACCTGGGCAAGTCACAGTCTTTTGGTGTTCCAGACCACTGTCTGAGACTAAATGTAGCAAAGTAATCACTGATCTTAATCAATAGAGAGGGTTTTCACAACAGAAGTTTGTTACGTAAATGGATTCACAGGTTCAGGCCAAACTTCACATCTGCCTCTTTCTATTTAGATAAATGTGTGCATGCATGGATTGGTAAATAGGCTTACTATTTGGTTTAGAGTTAGGAAACCATTCATGTTGAGAACTCTTGGTATGAAAATCCTTTCTTTTGATGAAAGTTGGCAGTTACGGGGGCAGAGTCAAGATGGCAGCATAGAAACACTAGAACTCTGCAAGCTCCCCCCAATACCACCTCAGATATCTATAAAATATGACTCTAAACAAATTTTAGACACTGTAGAAGCTAAAATTTGACTCCACAAAAATGACAGAATAACAAAGCTCTGGTAAAGCTCTGGTAGCAGAGACCAGCCCCATGTGATTTCAGCCCCAGCGTGTCCAGGAGAAGCCTAGGCTGTAGCTTTCAGGAGTGCAGATCATCAGCAGCTGTGGTGATTTCCAGACTCACCAACCCACAAGGGCCAAAGACAAATGGAAAATTTGGCTAAATTTGGGGAAGAGGGTTGGACCAAACTGCCTCCAGACCTAGAAGCAGTCTGAAGCAGAAGCTGTGCAGCCACCTCCACGTGGCTGCTTGAGAAGCTCCAGGCCTACAGACTTCAAGGGGGCCAAGCAATCATTCAGAGGCTAAGTGCTTTTGCCTAGAGATGCCTGGATCAGATCATGGTCTTAGGTGGTGTTCTTGTGGTGCATTTTCAGTGAGCCAAAGCTGGTGGGGTCTGCAAAAAATGGTGGCCTCCTAATAGCTCTGGCAGCCGTGAAAACCCCAGCAATTTGGGACAGAGCCCTCCCCTCTGAAAGCAGAGTTTTACTACTGAGACCAAAAGACATGTAATTGCCTGGTAACGTGAGAAAGAAAAGGAAGCAAAGGAAGGAAAGCATGCCCAGCAATGCAACATTAGATTCCTTTTTGGGGGACAAAAAAGACCAAAGCATGGAACAGGAGGAAGACAACACAGAACTCTTACACCAAAAGCTTCCAAGAAAAATACAAACTGGATAGAGGCCATAGAGGAACTTAAAAAAGAATCTGAAAACCAAATAAGAGAAGAGGAGGGAAAATTGGGGAGAGAAATGAGAATGATTCAAGAAAATCATGAAAAGAGAGTCAACAACCTGACTGAAGAAAATAACACCTTAAAAATAGATTAACTCAAATGGCAAAAGAGGACCAAAAAGCAAATGAGGAGAAGAATGCCTTAAAAAGTCGAATTTGCCAGATAGAAAAAGAATCTCAAAAACTCGCTGAAGAGAATAATTCCTTCAGAATTAGAGTGGAGAAAAAGGAAGCAAATGACTTTATGAGAAATCAAGATAGTATTAAACATATCCAAACAAATGAAAAAATAGAAGGCAATGTGAAATATCTCCTTGAAAAAAAGCACTGACCTGGAAAATAGATACAGTAGAAATAATTTTAAAACTATTGGACTACCTAAAATCCATGATCCAAAAAAGAACCTAGAAATCATCCTTCAAGAAGTTCTCAAGGAAAATTGTCCTGATACTTTAGAACCAGAGGACAAAATAGAACTTGGAAGAATTCACCAATCATTTCCTGAAAAAGATCCCCAAAAGAAAACTCCTTGGAACGTTATAGCCAGGTTGTGGAGTCTGCAGATCGAGGAGAAAATATTACAAGCTGCCAAGGAGAAACAATTTGAATACTGTGAAAACACAATTAGGATAACCCAGAATTTAGCAGCTTCTACATTAAGGGATCAAAGAGCCTGGAATATGATATTCCAGAGATCAAGGGAGCTAGGATTAAAACCAAGAATCACCTACCCAACAAAATTGAATATAATGTTCCAGGGGAAAAATGGTCATTCAATGAGGTGGAGGACTTTCAAGCATTCTTGCCGAAAAAAACAGAACTGAAAAGAAAATTTGACAATCAGATACAAGAAGCATGAGTAGGTAAACATAGAAAAGAAATCATAAGGAACTTATCAAAGTTGAACCGTTTACATGCTAAAATGGAAAAACAGTAATTGTAATTTATAAAACTTTTCTCAGTATGAGGATAGGTGAAGGGAATACAAATGTTTTAACAAGGAGTTAAATGCCAATCATGCCTGAAATCTGAATTACTTTCACATACACAAGGGTCATTTTGAAATATTCCCTCGAACAAGATGACTCATGTCTGTGAATTCTTTTCCCCCCAACTACACTGAGTGAGTTAAAAAGAAACAAAAAATATTAATCTCTTGAACTGACCAAGAGAAAATTTCAGCTACATAGAAACCCACTAAAAATGTTGAAATTTCAATAAGCCTTAATACACCTCCCCCAAATCCCCCAAGAATCATATTGTTTGGTGTTCATGATTGTTATTACCTCTTTGAACATTACTATTCTTTTACTTTCTTATTCTTCAGGTATGTATTTTTCTTTATTCCAAGTTTTCTCTTGAATTATTATTCAACGTCCATCTATGTTCTAAACAGAAGAGAAGGGTTTATAAATAAAATTATTATTGGAATTTCCCAAGATAGAATTTATATATATGAGGCTCTTTTGAAATTAACAACATTTTAAACTACATTCATTTGTGGTTATGCTGTATTCTAGATGGAAAACCAGTTTCCAATGGATTTGTTTTTGAAATACTGGCATCCTTGTAAACACAGTTAACCATGGAAAATTATCAAGTAATATTTATCCAATTATCCAAACAAAATTAAGCATACTTAACCAACTGTTTCTTCTGCAAATGGATTGTGTAAGATACTCAGCATGAGTGAGAAGAAATGATTAATTGGGTTTACACTTAGTAATTAGCAGAGCTTAACATCAATGATCATATCTGTACTGTTCCCTCCAGAGAGAATCAACATTGTCTTTGTCTAAATTAGCCTTCCCAGCTCTTTTCAACTAAAATCCCAGATATGGGTACCATACCATTGCTTCCTTTCACTTCTCCACCCCAAACTCCCCCCTTCCCTGCCCATACCATTAAAAAAATTGACATAGTAGAGAGATCTTTAGCTTGGCAAAGTCTATAGAATAGATAAGACTTCTTTTCCTTTTAAAAAGAAGAAAAATACATTGATTCTTGCTTCTTTTTACAGGTCAGACAGGTATGCCAAGATTTTGAGATCTACTTTAAAAATTCTTATCCTTTTTCATAATGAGAAAATATGAATACAGCTGTAACTCAATTCAGTAATACATGGAGACAGTTTGATGGTGTAGTGGATAGAGCACTAATGGGACTGGGAGTTAGGAAGACATGAGTTTAAATGTAGCCTCAGGCACTTGGGTAAGTCACCTAATGTGTTTGCCTTATTTTCCCTCCTCTGTAAAATGAACATAATAATAGCACTTAAGTCCTAGGGCTGCTATAAGGATCAAAAGAGATCATTTTTGTAAAATGCTTAGCACAATGCTTGACACATAGTAGGTACTATAAAATTCTAGCTATTGTTATTATAAGTTCTTGAAAACATCATGTAAATGACATCCATGCCAATCAAATATCATTTTTCCATTGATTCACGGGAAGCACTTGCTAGGAGAGTTTAATCTAACAGGTGAAGGTGTACAGCTTTTTTTTTAATCTCACTGAATGGAATAAACTCTTTGATTTATTTCTTCAAAAGAAAATGATGCCCTTTTATTAGACCATTAATAACATGATTAAATAGGAAATACTGTGTAAAAAATCAGAAATTTTAGATGAAGTACCTGTGCTCCTCTGGGGGTTACAGCCACACAAAAGGAGGAATAGCTCATTGGGTACTTGGCACATTAAATATAGTCTTTATTTCATCTCTATACCAATGAAATATTTCCTTTTCAGCTGGTTCAGAAATGAAAGCAGAGCACAAAGGGGCATGTGTAGAGGGGAGAAATGAAGTGAGAGAACTTGGACTCACTGTCATCCATCTGTCAGTGAACATTTAGGGCCTACTGTGTGTCAGACACTGGTTAAGCTCTGGAGATATACAAAGAAGCAAAAGACAGCCTGTCTTTTAAGCTCACAGTCTGATGGAGGATCATTTACATGTTTAGCTTAGAAGAAGAAAAATAGTTTTGGAGAAAGAGGCATGATTTCTGTCTGTGAATATGTGAAATATTTTAGACATATTAGAGAGAAAAGTTAGGTCCAGGGGTGTGCTAGAGCTGCCTTGTGCTGACTCAGAACTGAGAGTTAAATATCCAGTATTTATACCTTGGGAATCAGCAAAAGTTACATATCAGGGTTTGAGCTATTGCTTTGTTGATTGTCTAGATGTAAGAAAGTGATAAAAAATGTTAATAAGGAAAATTAAAAAGTAGATTGTGCACACCTTTTTTTGAGTCAGTTGTTAAACATCTACCATTGCATGCATGTTAAAGGAGCTAGATTTTATTTTAGTACAAGGAGGATTTTTTTAAATCAATTTATTTCTTTTCAGGTTTCAACATTCACTTTTATAGGCTCTTGAATTCTAATCCCTCCCTCCTTCCCCCTCCCGAAGATGTCATGCAATCTGATATAGGCTATAAATGTATGATCATATTAAACATATTTCCACATTAGTCATGCTGTGAAAGAAAAATTAGAACAAAAGAAAAAAAACATGAGAAAGAAAAAAAACACAAAAAAGAGAAAATAGCATGCTTCAATCTGTATTCAGACTCCTTCAGTTCTTTCTCTGGATGTAGATAGCATTTTCCATCATGAGTCTCCTGGCATTGTCTTAGATCATTGCATTGTTCAGAAGAGTCAAGTCTAGCAAAGTTGGCCATTGCACAGTGTTGCTGTTACTGTGTACAATGTTCTCCTGGTTCTGCTCACTTCACTTAGCATCAGTTCATGAAGAAGGAGGAACTTCTCAACAATGAGAAATGTCTAACACTAGAAGGAGCTGATCTAGTACATGGTGAGTTTCCTAGCATTCAAACAAAGTCTAAATCACTGGTTAGGGCTAAAAGAGAAGGGGATTCATATTTCAGGTAGAGACAGGAGTAGATGGTATGTATGGTCTTTCACAAATTTATATTTTTATGATTCTAGGTTAAATATTTTTATTCTGAAAACATTTTAGATCAGCAAAACATTCAAGAAAACAGATATTTTAAAACTGGATCCTATATAAATCCATAAAATTATAGATCCAAATTATATACCATTTGACAAATCTATATAAATTTAAAGATCATAAGCAACCTGCTTGTTTTTAGGTACTTTTTTCATTTTTCCCCTTTATATTTTGTTACTGTTACTCATTTTTACATGATGATATTTTATATCCCCTTCTGATTATGGTCTCTTGTCTCTTCTTTTCTATACACATATATATGATGTCGTCTCCTTGCCTATCCCTTTTAATTACATCTTTTTGCATTTGTTTTATCTGGGATCATGATTTCTACCCTTCCCTTTTTAACTTTAGCAGAAGCATAGTAGATTCCTTGTCAAGCCCCTTATCTCATCTGTGTATATTTCTCTCTGTTTCAAATGTGTTTCTTGTAGACAGCAGATTGTTAGATTTTGGTAAAATAGATCTCCATTACCAATCAAATGTGTGTGTGTGTGTGTGTGTGTGTGTGTGTGCATGTTTTCCCTCTTTGAATCAGTGTAGCTAAGAGTGAGGTTCAAGTGTTGTCCATCATGCCCCTTACTATTTCTCTTCCACTGTAAAAGCTTTTCCTGGGAAACTTCTTTTATGTGAGAAAATATTCCCTGCTCTCCATCTCACTTCCCCCTTCTCCTAAAGAATTCCATTTTCTAGCCTTTCCTGTTTTTTTTAACATCATCACAACATAATTAACTCACCTCCCACAACTTCTTTCCATGTAGAATGTTTTTATTTGGGATACCTTTCTGGTGGTAATTGGTATATTCTTTCTATTTCTATTTTACTCTATGGTTTAAGGCTATCAGAACAGTTTTCCTTGATAATTTCTTGAAATATGATGTTTAAGCTTTTTTTTTATAATGGCTTTCAGGTAATCTAATAATTCTCACATTATTTCTCGTTGATCTGTTTTCCAGATCAGTTGTTTTTCCAATGAGATATTTCACATATTCTTCTATTTTCCCCTTCTTTTAACTTTGTTTTTATTAGTCTTTGATGTCTTATGAAGTTATTAGCTCCCTTTTGCCCAATTCTAATTTTTAAGGAATTTTTTCTTATTGAACTTTTAGTTTTTAATCCAAGATTTGTGTGTGTGTGTGTGTGTGTGTGTGTGTGTGTGTGTTTTACTATCAGTTATGCCATGAATTCGTAGGGGATTGGTTCCAACAACTCAAGTTCCTTGCCATTAGTTCTGACGAAGTGAGCTTCTCTGAGAAGGGTGGAGTAGGCTGGCATTCCAGTTGAACCCAAGTGCCTTTTTCTTTGGCTTCCTTCTTCTTCTGATCATTTTCAGAAAGCTATCTCTGCTATTGGAATGCTTAATATGCTCAATATGCACATTAATTCTCTTGGCTAGAATCTTGCCCTTCACATGTTTGTTTACAATAATGCCTATAACATGTTGAGCAACATTATAGATTTATCTGGTCTTGCCATGATAACATTTGTGAAGTATTCCTTGCTGAACTGTGCCCATACCCTTGATATCTACAATATCACCTTTCTTGTATATTCACATATATGTAGACAAGATGACAACACCATGTTTTCAAAAAGACCTAGAAAACGTGTTGCGCCCCTGTCCCTCTCCTTTTTCCTTTTGTCTTTGTCGTTTTGGCAACTCACTGGAATATGGCGTAGTCAGCAGAAAGTTATTGAACTTTTTACCTCTTTTTCTATTTGACCAATTTTGTTTTTTAAGGTGTTATTTTCTTTGGTGCTTCTTTTTGTGCTTCTTTTATTAAGCTGCTCTAATGGTTGAAAGATGAAATAGCTGAGGAAACAAAGGTTTGAGCTTAGAATCATATCTATTTGTTAAGCAGTGCACACCAATTACATAACAAATCGGGACCAGGCCTCCTTACCTTGACACTGGGCTCTGAATACAAGGAAGACAGATTTTTATGCATTTAAAACAACAAAGACCAATTAATTAAAAGAAAAAATTAACAAGGTCCAAACAAGGATACAAAATTAGCTCATTTGCTCATTTGATTTCTAATTGGAGGAAATATCAGTGGCTTTCTAAGTTGGGGGGGGGATGAATGCATTTTTAGAATTGAGAGGGGGAATAGTAAGCAGGTGCAATTTCCTGAAATTAAAAAAAATCTCACAGGTGTCTCACTCTTCACAAATGTCTGTATTCAATTAAAGGAGGATGAAAACAGTAGCTGAATGATCAGTATGGGACCAGTTTTCAGATTAGATATATGGGTTGCTTGAAATGTTTAATTGCTTATTTTTAAAAAGCAAACAAACCTCTTTACATCTATGTTTGGATCTGAGAGGGTTTCTGGTCAGCATAACCTACATCCTTTTTTTAGGGTTTCTAGAGGTGGTCTAGCCTCCCAGCCTTGTAGGGCTAAATTTTTTTCACAATTGCCAGTAAAATAAAGTTTTCTCACAATACAGAAATTAGAACAGACATTTAATTGAATAGAAAGGTAATTGAACTAGATCCAGAATTGAGTCACAAATTAGTGGGGTTCACTCAGTTTTTACAATCTACATACTGTTAATTGTCATTTCATAATTTTCTTCTTTGATTTTACTTTTGCCTATTTTTTTCTCTACCATTTTTATTTAATCTTGAAAATAATTTTTAGCTCTTCCAGGAATTTTGGTTGAGTTTTTATCCAATTCAAATTTTTCTTTGAAGCTTTGGCTGTTTTAACTTCATTGTTTTCTGTGTTTACGTCTTCTTCCCTGCTACTGTAATAGAATTTTATGGTTATATTTTATTGTTGTTGTTATTATTGTTTGCTCATTTTCCATCCTATTTCTTGATTTGGAACTTTTTGTTAATTTTGTGCTCTGTTCTCAGCATGGGGGAGGTGGTAATGGGGTGCTTTCTCAATTTTTAGAATTTTTCACACTGTTGTTTACAGAGATAGTAGTATTAAGGGTTTGGAAATATTAGGTTCTTCCATAGTTGTGTTATCTATTGAGAGGTGTGGTCACTGCTTTTCTGGTTTGCACTCTGGTCGTTATCCAGGAAAGACCCCTGATCTTTTAGGATTGCAATCGATACTCCTCCTCAGGGTCCCTGATACTTGGACTAAAAGGGATATTGCCAGGCTTCCACTCCTTCCTGACCAAAGTGCTCCTATCTGTCTTTGAATTTTGACTTAGAAGTGATTATAGGCAATGGAGTTACTAAACAGAATCTGGTTCTTTATCCAGTGCTAACACAGGGGTCCCCCTTAGTCTCTTTCAGACTAGTTGCTAGCTACCGTTCCCTTCTCTGGCTTGGGAGATCCCAAAGCTGCCACTGCTTCTGTTGCTGCCAGCTAGTCCCACCAGTAATGTTTTGTCCACATAGGCTCTGGACCAGCCTCCACTTCCGTGCTACAGATCTTTCTTCTAGACTTTTTAACTTGTCTTAGACTAGAAGAAATCTCATTCTGACCTTTTGTTGGCTCTATCACTCCAGGGTTTGATTTTAGGCATTATTTTAAAATTGTTTGGAAGTAAATGTTGACAGAGCTTAGTTTAATGCTTTCTGTACTCTGCCATATCGGCTCTACCCCCAGAAGTATGTCATTTTATTTTAAGAAAATATTGTGTCTATTCACAGTCCCTCCAAACACACAATGGAATGACTTTGTCCACTTTCAACACTAGACCCTCTAGCATTGAACTCTAATGTTTTGAACACTTATTGCCAAGTTAATTGGTATTAAGACTTGCCTTAGAGTAGTTTGAAATTGTATTTCCTGATTATTAGAAAGTTTGAGCAATTCTTAGGCAATGAAAATTTTTACCTTCCAGTGTCACCTGTTCATATTATTTGGTTATTTATCTTTTGGGCAACAAGTAGAACTTGAAATAATTATGGCATGTCCTTATAGCTTTTGAATGTCATATTTGATTAGCAATATTTTCTGTATAGTTTTTTTCCTAGTCTTTCTTTCATTTTTTAAAGTTGTGAACAAATTGCCACTCTGTGTCTGAAATGCATTGCCCCATCATTTCTACTTCTTACAATTGTTTATCTTCCTTCAGAACACTGCCAAGTTATGGGAAGTCTTTTCTGCTCCCTCTTGTTCATTAATGATTTAAATTATTTAGTACTTAACCTGCCCTTGCATAGTAGACACTTATGCCTATATTGGTTTTAAAACCAAGTTTCAAAACTTGTTCATGTTAAATACATTATATACAAACATTGCATACTCTTTATAGACTAAGGCAAATACTTGTTTTTTTTCAAAGATTGATTTTATATGTAAATCAAATTTTTGTTGAATCCTTATGATATGAGAGATAGCCTGCTAACTTTTGTTGTTTGTATTGATGCTGTGTAACATTTTCAGTAAAACAATTAAATAAAAAAAGCCTGGAAAGATAACCTGCTAACTGTTGTGAAGGAGAGATGCCAAGAATGAAAGATTCCAAGTAATGGGTCCCTGTCTGCAAGGAACTTACAACCTACTTGGGGAAAGGAGACATAAACCTTTGAAAAGTTAAATAACAAGAGAGTTCTACACAATAACAAGAAAAATCCATGATTAATTGTCCAATGAATGGCATTTAAAGGATATTTGCTCTGTTGATCTCCATGTTTAATAGCCTTTGTAATTATTCTCATAAAACCAGCTAGACTCCTCCATTTGTGTTCTGGGTGAGCTAAAGCACGGGCAGTCCCACACAGCAAGGTCTCAGGAACATTAAATGAATTGGCTATGTAGCTCTGTACTTCCATTATACTTGGACTTCCAAATAAATGTTTCTATTAAGCAGAGGACTATGAATACTAAAATTCCATTGCTCCTACACATCATCCCAGTGAGCTGTTTCTTTATTCTTCTTAACCTTTCTTGGAATAAACTGGGTCTCATTTTCTCAAATCTTATTTTCTCAGGTTTAGGTGAGTCACCCCTTTTGAAAAGGCAGTCAAATCTAAATTGTATTTACTTGAAATTAATGACGTTCTAACATTTGAAGGGTAATAACAGATCTTATTTATATACAGTGCTTTAGGGGTTTATAAGGTATGTCAAGTTTGGTGAGCATTTTGATTTTTCATCATTTATAGTATCTTTATGAGCTTTGTAAAGTAAGTTTTGCTCCTCATTACCTACTCCCTTTCTCAAATTTTCATTTTTCTGTAATAAAATTAATGCATTTGAAGGAGATTAAACAAGGACATTATATAAGAACATGAGCTTCTTGAAGAAAATATAGTTTTTTTTTAATTTTCTATCTAAGGAGCTACCTATTTACAATAGGTACTTGATAAATACTTATTCAACTATTGAATTAAACACACACACACACATTCACACACACACCCTTTAACAGTGATTGCCATGCTAGTTTTAAATCAGATATAACTAAATATTTTTAATGATCCATATAGGTACACATTTTCTTCTTATGAAGACCCAAGTAGAAATATTTCTTCTGATCTCTTACTTCATTTTCACTTTTGACTTTTAAAAATTTTTGAACTCCATGAGATCATTTTGAAGATATCCTTTAGGGCAAAAGCTAGACTTTAATAATATAACCTTCGGCCATCTTCTATGTTAAATTTAGAAGGACCTCCTGTTCTTATGGAACACGAGTACTACAACTTATCAGAAGAACTTTGAAGACTGAACCTAATTGTACCCGTATGCTTTTTGAGTTTGGATTTTGAGTATTTACCATTATGAAATTATTGCCCATAAGTGATAATGGAGGGGTTAATTTTACTGACAATAAGCAGGGATTTAACCATGTGACTTCTATTAAAATTAATGGGGGTCATTGCTAGAACACTGTAAATCTTTACCATCTTTGTTCTAATTATTAATCACCATTAAAACAGTAGAACATTAGTGTTATTACTATTCCATGAATTTTATTTGAACATCATTAGCTTTGAAGGAGAGAAACTTTACACACTTGGAGTAAAATTATATTGAGTTCTGGGCTTTGCATTTTAAGAAGGACATTGACAAACTGTAGCATGTTGGAAGGAGAGTGAACAGGATGGTGTATGGGCAGGAAGAAAACAACATATAAGAAACTAGATTTATTTATCCATTGAAAGGGAAGATAGAGAAGCTCTCATTCAGGGGTCTCAAGCGTGTCTTTAAAAATTATGTTGCTACCCCAATTTTAGTATAAGCAGTTTCCTTTATAAGTCTGTTTTATAGGTGGTGCAGTGATTTGAGTGCTGGGCCTGGAATCAGGAAGATATGAGTTCAAATTCAGCTTCAGATGCTTACTGTGTGGCCCTAGGCAAACCACTTAACCTATGTTTACTTAAGTTTCCTCATCTGTAAAAATGGGGTTGATAGTAATACCACTTACTGCCTAGGGTTGTTGTAAGAATCAAATGAGATAATAATTTTAAGTGGTTTTAGCACAATGGCATGCATGTTTATTATTATTGTTGTAAATTTAAGAACATTATTCTGAGGAGATACCCCTTGGGTTTCACCACAAAAAATTGTTAAGAACCCCTGTCTATGAGGAGAAGTGAGAAAAGTCTTCAAATATCTGGGAGGCATATGGATCAGGTGTTAGATTTTTCTTTTCTTCTTGGTCTTAGAAGACAGAGTTAGGAGGAATAAGTAGAAAATGCAAAGACAGATTTCAGCTCAATGTAAAGAAAACTTTTATAGCACATTATTGATGTTCAAAAGTAGAATAGGCTACTCAGGAGGCAATGAATCCTATAGCATGGAAAGCCTTCAATTGGAGTCACACTGTGAAGGATATTCTGCTGCAGGATTGAGGTCAATTCTATGGCTTTGAAGTCTCTTTCAATTCTAACAGTGACTGCCAGGTGATAGGCTTCTGGTCTGGACCGGTAGGATGCATAACTGATTTAAATGTGATCTGTCCCCAAATTTGTGATGCTGAGTATTAAGAATTTCAAAAGAGAGTATGAGTCAATCTTTAGTTCCCAGTAAACTGAGTCATTGAAAGTGTTGTTTGATATATTCAAGGAGCTTTTACAACAAGGATCAACGTAGAAAGACTTACTGTGTCTCTAAGATGCACAGCCAATAGTGTTGTTTCAGAAAAAAAACTTTCAAGGCAATGAAAGGATATTGTGTCTCTTACCACTTAGAAAGAAATCATATTTTCTCAGATATCTCTAGAGCAAGAGAGGTACTTCATTTTGAAGGCAAAAATCTCAAATAAATAAAAATGACAAATTTGTCCCAGTTTAAGTGTTTGCTTCCAATTTTGGCAGCAAAGTAGAGCTCTGTGTAGCTTCATCACTTTCTTCTTTGGACAACCTGCAGAGTCTTCAGGAGGGTGAAGGACCGATGATCTGAATAACATATGTGTCTCCCCAAAGGCGATTTCATTTGGGTTGAGCAATCTATTTAAGGATACTGATTCTTCTTATGCCCAGTGCATTACTAAATTGAAGGAGGCCTCTATCAGTCTTTCTCAGTAGTGAAACTGTTTTTAGCTTTGTACACATTTTATCTGCTGGGGTCTCCTAGAGATCCCTTTCTGGATCTCATTCCTAATTTGGAATGGAGCATGGCAGCACATATAGCAGAAAGGCATTCTAAATTAGATAAGGATCTGATCAGCAGGTATTTTGTTCATCTATAATGAAATGGTAATGTTTTGTAGGAGAGGAAGGGAGTATATAAGAATGATAACAGAGACTTACATAGGTCTTTAAAGTTTACAAAATGGTTTATGCGCATTACCTTATTTGCAACATATAAAAGATAGATAATATTATATGTTATTATACTATCTTTATAATTTAGAAAAATGAGGATTTTAAATGACTTGCCCAGGGTCAGACAGATAGAATTACAGAATGAGAGCTGGAAGGGGCCTGAGATGCCATAGATACAAACTCATCACTGTAGTCATTAGGAATCGGGTGGCGACTTGTCCAGGGACATAGAGCTAATAAGTATCTGAGGTAGAATTTGAACCTGACACCACATTGAATTACCTACCTACTATCTCATACTGCCTTTCATAGCATGTCAGAGATAGCATTCAAATCCAGATCTTCCTAACTCCAAGCCACTTTGTGGACTATCTCATATCTCTCTCATAGACATGTACTCTCATCTACCATGTGTCCCAGTTGTTCCATTTCTCTTATCTTTGGAAGATTTCACACCCATCTGATAACTGAATGAGATCTCTTACCCGCCTATATGATAAAAGCTAAAAAGGATTGGATTTAAGAAACAGTTGTCAAGGATTAGAACCAATGAAAAGAATAACCTAGAGGTGGCTAGATGGGGCAGTGAATAGAGCAGTGGCCCTGGACTCAGGAGGACCTGTGTTCAAATCAGGCCTCAGACACTTAACACTTACTAGATGTGTGACCTTGGGCAAGTCACCTAACCCCAATTGCCCTACTTTCCCCCTTTGAAAAAAAAAGACAAGAACATCCTATTTTTTAAGCATGTAAAAAAAAAGTTGTCATGTTTTCATCACACTTCCTGAAACAGATGACATAAGTTGTTATTAAGGCAATAGGCAAGTAAATCACTTCCATTCCTTGTTTCAACAATACAGACTACTGTCCAACTGGCGTGTGATTCTGATTTAAACACATGATTCAGAATGACTTTGGTGGGTTGTGGTGCTTGTGGATTTATGGGACACTTGTATGTGAAGCTCTCATGGCTGTACAGCAACCCTGTCGTTTTCGTGACAGAATCACTTTGACTGGTTTTAAATTTATGATGGAAATAATTCAGAACAGAGTAATAATTTTCCCTTGGCAATTACACTACCATTTGGTACTTTGTCGCTAAGGAGAAAATGAATGTGCTGGGATCTAACCATGAGTTCAGTAGCTTAGCATGGAGAAGGAACCAAGGTCAGAATGTTGCAGAGGAACACAGCGATGCTGTCAGTTCTGTCTCTGTTCTGTCTGCTTTATTGAGTCCTAATGTAATTGAAAGATCCCATATAACTTCAGTGGGAATTTTTAGATGGCATGAAATTTTTAGGAAGATATGCACTCAAGATGCTTATCAGCTTTAAAACTACGTGTGCTGGTGAGACTGCCTCTACCTCCGGTTCCCAAAGCAGCATTAAAAGCAATGAGTAGAAGTTATAAAAAAAAAGGCAAAATTAGGCTCCCTGTAAGAAATTATTCCATTAAACAAAAATAATCAATTATTTATTAAGTGCCTACTATGTTCCAGACACCAGGCAATGTATTGGGGATACAAGACACTTTCCCCCCTTAAAAACAAAGAAAGGAAAAACAGTGTCTACTCACAACAAGTTTACAATCTAACAAAATAAAATAAAACAAACACAACAAAAGTAGCTACCCCAAAGCAGAACAGATTTCCTCAGGAGACAGTGGTTTCATGTTTATTGGCAACCTTTGAGCAAAGACCAGATGATTGTGTGTCCAGGGCATTATAGGGGGAGGTTTTAGTCAGACCAGTTGGCCACTGTCATCCCCTCTAAATCTGAGCTTCTTTGCTCCTTGATCTGCAACTCCATGTTGCTCTACTTAGAGCTAGTGTCCATGTAAAGTTGATGGTGGACTTTCATATAGTAAGTCATCCAGCAAAAAAAAAAAAGACTTCGTAAGCTTTCCATCCATAAATCAGTGGTTTCTCCACTAATAATTTTATAACCTTGCCTATTGCCCCTCTTGCTAAGTATTTTGTAAGCCTTTTGAGTATGGTTCTGGAGAAGGATACCATATACTTAAGTTTAAAAAAAACTTTATGGAAATTGAGTTAGAAATACTTTAGCATCACTTCCAGACCCTCCAACTCCCATGCCTGACTATTAAAGCATCCTTGAATAAAACTCTTAATATGCTAGCCTTAAGCATTCTCTGGGACACAATTAATTGGGCGCTATCGCTTGGCTCCACCTATGCTGAGTTCCAGTGAGAATTCCTTTGACACTGCTCTGACACTTTGATGATGATGATGGTAATGATGATTGATCGATGATGGCCAACATTTGTACGGTGTGCTTGGCAAAGTACATTTCCTCATATGATTCTTTCAACAACCCTGTGAGGTAGATGAAATTATTATTCCAGTTTTAAAGATAAGAAAACTAAAACTCAGAGTTTAAGTGACTTGCTGAGGGTCACCCAGAGAGTTAGTATGTAAGGATTCCAAATCTAGTGTTCCCTAACCATTCTGCCACTCATTTGCCTCACAAGGCCTTCTTCTGACTTCAAATGTTGTAGGTTGGGTGGGAGGGCATTTCACCTATGCATTGGTGTGTTCAGTGCTTAGGAAATGTGATGCTATTCTTTAGAAATGTGTTCCTCTTGTGTTCTCCTCCTTTCATATTACCAGTGGTCTCATGCCAGGGGCTGGGTGTTCTGGAGATTTTTAGAAATGGTCTAGTAAAATATCCATGCCTCATATAGACATTGACGTCTCAATTAGCAAATCCTCTGGGATTGAAGCTCTTTAATTATAAAGGCAGTCACATCTCTTAAAAATATTCATAAATCACATACATCAGAGTTGGCATGGTATACAACTCAACATGATTGTACCCACTAAGCTTCCAAGGGAAAAACAGGAAGAGCATTATTAGTTGAGGAAAATCTTACCACTTCAGAAAGAGAGTTTTTTCTGCATTCCACTAACTGTGCTTCATGAGTATTTATTTATTTATTTTTAAATTTTAATTTATTTTCTTGGTTACATCATTCATTTCCACAAGGTTTTGAGTTACAAATTTTCTCCCCTTTTTGCCCCTACCCTCCAGCCGAGAACATTGATCCCACTGTAAGACCCCTCCCACAATCTGTTCCCTTTTATGC